>NC_069464.1:2241744-2246744 GCF_026875155.1 Cherax quadricarinatus
ATCTTTGATTTTTGAATGTTCAGAATTAGAAATCTTTGATTTTTGAAAGTTCACAATTAGAAATCTTTGATTCTGAAAATTCAGAATTAGAAATCCTTGATTTTGAAAGTTCAGAATTAGAAATCTTTGATTTTTGAATGTTCAGAATTAGAAATCTTTGATTTTTGAAAGTTCACAATTAGAAATCTTTGATTCTGAAAGTTCAGAATTAGAAATCCTTGATTTTGAAAGTTCAGAATTAGAAATCTTTGATTTTTGAATGTTCAGAATTAGAAATCTTTGATTTTTGAAAGTTCACAATTAGAAATCTTTGATTCTGAAAGTTCAGAATTAGAAATCCTTGATTTTGAAAGTTCAGAATTAGAAATCTTTGATTTTTGAAAGTTCAAAATTAGAAATCTTTTTTTTTCAATATTTTGGTCGGGAATTTTGTTTTAATTAGTCTGATAACTTTGTATTAGATATAGACATTAGAAATCTTTGATTTTGATTCTTCTGATCGCTTTGTGTTAGAAATAGATATAGAAGTCTTTGATTTTGAATATTTTGGTCGGGAAATCTTTGATTTTGAACGATTTGATTAATTTGTAATATACATATAATTAGAAATTTTAGATTTTGAACGTTCTGAGAAATTTGTAATACTCATATAATTAGAAATTTTAGATTTTGAACGTTTTGAGAAATTTGTAATACACATATAATTAGAAATTTTAGATTTTGAACGTTCTGAGAAATTTGTAATACTCATATAATTAGAAATTTTAGATTTTGAACGTTTTCGATCAATTAATATTATATAGACACATAGAAAAGCCTATATATCAAAAGTTTCTTGATCTGTGCATTAGATTTAGACAGAATATTTTTCATTTTAGATTTGATCTATTTGTTTTAGACATAGTCATAGAAATCTTTGATTTTGAGCATTTGGATTGATTTGTTTTAGATAGACATTAGAAAATATTTGATTTTAAGCGTTTTGATCATTTTAAATTAGACGTAAATATTGGAAAAGTTTATTTTCAAAATTTCTTGTCTGTGTGTTAGATTTAGACATAGAGAAATCTTTGATTTTGAACACGATGATCGCTGTGTCTTAGAAATAAAAATAGACTGAAGTATATTCTAACGTTTCTTGTTCTGTATATTAGATTTTGACATAGAAATCTTTGATATAAAATTTTTGGGATGGCTGTGTGTTAGATTTAGACATAGAAAGGCTTGAATTTATCTATGATTAAATTACTGCCCATGTAAAATTTAGATTTAGACATGGAAATCCTGGATTTCAAAGGTGAGTTAGATATAGACACAAAAAAATAATTGATTTTGAACGTTACGATCTAATTTCCTTAGAAATTGACATAAAAATCTCTAACTTCAAACGTTTCGAGCGGTGTGTATTAGATTTAGAAATTTACAAGTTTTTGACCCTAGGGTGTTTGATTTAGACATAGAGAGGTTTAAATTTAGACAAAATTCAATGGCTGTCTATTAACCATAGATATTGATAATCTTTGATTTCAAAGATTTTGGTCGAAGAGTGTTAGATTTAGATATAGAAAGTCTTCGAATCACACATTTCGATTGCAGTGACTTAGATTTAGACATAGAAGGTCGTAAATTCCACATATATCGCTCTGAGTGTCAGACGTAGGAAGAATTCTATTGGTCGTTGTAGACCTGATCTGGGACCGTAAAGAAGGGGGCAGTGACCCTTCATAGGCTTACAGGCAACATTTCGACCAACAGAGAGTAAAATATTTCCTCAATAAAAGCCGGTTCCGAAAGGTCTTAGGACTTAACGCTGTTTCGGCCCTTCTTGTGTGCGAAAATTGCAAATAATTGTGAATTCTCTCTGCATCTACTGTACTCTGCAATAGTCTATTGTCAGGTTTGAAGTCTATCTACTACACGAGGGTCATTAAGGCTGGTTGGGTTGTCAGGTTTAAAGTCTATCTACTACACGAGGGTCATTAAGGCTGGTTGGGTTGTTAGGTTTAAAGTCTATCTACTACACGAGGGTCATTAAGGCTGGTTGGGTTGTCAGGTTTAAAGTCTATCTACTACACGAGGGTCATTAAGGCTGGTTGGGTTGTTAGGGTTTTAAAATCTATCTACTACACGAGGGTCATTAAGGCTGGTTGGGTTGTTAGGTTTAAAGTCTATCTACTACACGAGGGTCATTAAGACTGCAGGTCACCTGTACACCACCAGTCAAGAATACTTTAATACCTAAAATACTGAGTAATGTAAACTACCAGTGTATATACACTGATATATACACCTCTCAGTGTATATACACTGAGATATACACCTCTCAGTGTATATATACTGAGATATACACCTCTCAGTGTATATATACTGAGATATAAACCTCTCAGTGTATATATACACTGGGGATATACACCTCTCAGTGTATAACACTGATATATACACCTCTCAGTGTATAACACTGAGATTACACCTCTCAGTGTATATATACTGATATATACACCTCTCAGTGTATATACACTGATATATACACCTCTCAGTGTATATACACTGAGATATACACCTCTCAGTGTATATACACTGGGGATATACACCTCTCAGTGTATTACACTGATATATACACTCTCAGTGTATATATACTGAGATATAAACCCTCTCAGTGTATAAAACACTGAGATATACACCTCTCAGTTATTACACTGATATATACACCTCCCAGTGAAATATACACTGAGATATACACCTCTCAGTGTATATACACTGATAATACACCTCTCAGTGTATATACACTGATATATACCCCCTCTCAGTGTATATATACTGAGATATACACCTCTCAGTGTATATATACTGAGATATACACCTCTCAGGGTATATATACTGAGATATACACCTCTCAGGGTATATATACTGAGATATAAACCTCTCAGGGTATAAAATACACTGAGATATACCCCTCTCAGTGTATATACACTGATTATTACACCTCTCAGTGTATATACACTGAGAAAATACACCTCTCAGTGTATATCACTGATATATACACCTCTCAGTGTATATACACTGATATATACACCTCTCAGTGTATATACACTGAGATATACACCTTCAGTGTATATACACTGAGATATACACCTCTCAGTGTATATACACTGAGATATACCCTCTCAGTGTATTCACTGAGATACATACACATTCATATATATTATTATATATTATTTTTATATTATATAACAAACAATAATACTTATATTATTAATAATAATAATAATAATATTAATAATAATGGTAATATTAATAATATAATAACAACAATAATAATGTTATTATTATTATTTTTATTATTATTATTATTTTTTTATTATTATTTTTAAATTATTATTATTATTATTATTTTTAAATTATTATTATTATTATTTTTATTAAATTTTTATTATTTTTATTTTTTTATTATTTTTTATTAATTATTATTATTATTACTATTATTATTAATTATTATTATTATTACTATTATTATTAATTATTATTATTTTTAAACTATTATTATTAATTATTATTATTATTACTATTATTATTATTATTATTATTATTATTATTATTATTATAATAATAATAATAATAATATTATACAATATATACTAGTCAGAATAAATATCATTATTTATTCTCAACTTTATTTAATAATAAAAAAGGTTTAATATATCAGAATCTTTATTCCTTCGTGAATATAACTTTATTTTTCCCATCTTTATTATTCCTCTGTAAAGCTCGCTTTATTTTCACACAAAATTTTGGGTAATAAAGCCAGCTTTATCTCCCAAAAAATTTACGTACAAAAAATCCAACTTTAAATTATTTTTTATTTTTCGTAAAAGATCTCGAAATTTTGTTACTTTATTTTCTAAGGTTTTTGTAAATTCTCTAAGAATTTGCTATGATAGATTTTCTTCAAATTCTAAATTAAAACTCCCATCTAATTCTGAATTTTCTGTTTTGTTTTCAATTTCAAAAATAATTTAGTTGGGCTTGGGAATGTGTTTTTCACACACACACCACACACACACACACACACAACACACACACACACACACACACACACACACACACACCACACACACACACACACACACACACACACACACACACACACACCCAACAACACACACACACAACACACACACACACACCACACACACACACACACACACACAATATTATATATATATATAATATATATATATAATATATATATATATATATATTATATATATATATATAATTATATATAATTTCACCTATTACCTTGTTCTTTCCTATGTTCACTTTTAATTTCTTTCCTTTTACGTATCCTCCCAAATTTATCCACCAACCTCTGCAACTTCTCTTCAGAATCTCCCAAAAGCACAGCATCATCAGCAAAAAGCAACTGTGACAACTTCCACTTTGTGTTAGATTCTTTATCTTATAATCCCACACTTCTCATCAACACCCCACCATCAAAAAATATATTAAACAACCATAGTGACATCACACATCATTGTCTAAGGTCAACTTTTACTGGGAAATAATCTTCCTTTCTCCTTCTTACACTAACCTAAGCCTCACTATCCTCGTAAAAATACTTATAGCATCCACTATCCACCCTATCGTAAATCCATACATGCAACAGGTTCCATTCCTTCATTTAAATATTATTCACTAATATCTTTCAATGTAAACACTTGGTCTACACACTCCCTACTCTTCCTAAAGCCTCCTTGTTCATCTGTAAACCTGCTCTCTGTCTTACTCTTAATTCTTTCACTAATAACTCTACCATACACTGTACCTGGTATAATCAATAGACTTATTCATCTATAATTCCTACACTTTTTCATCCTCCTTTCCTATATACAAAGAAAGTATGCATGCTGTCTGATAATCCCTGGGTACTTACCCGTTTCTCATATCAAAATGGTAGAAATGCACGAACCACTCCTAAACTACATCCCAATTTCTGTCTT
>NC_069464.1:2254244-2266855 GCF_026875155.1 Cherax quadricarinatus
ATTATTCTGTTTATTCTGTACACTAAATTATTCTGTTTATTCTGTACACTCAATTATTCTGTTTATTCTGTACACTCAATTATTCTGTTTATTCTGTACACTCAATTATTCTGTTTTATTCTGTACACTCAATTATTCTGTTTATTCTGTACACTCAATTATTCTGTTTATTCTGTACACTAAATTATTCTGTTTATTCTGTACACTCAATTATTCTGTTTATTCTTAACAATAAATTATCATAATAATCTCAATTTTTAAAATATTTCGGATAATTTCTAAAATATATAATAGATTTTTTTTAGATTATATTATAATTGAAATTCTTCAATTATACATTTATTTCCCCTGTTGTCTATTCCCCCATTCGTCTTAATGTAATTTATTCTCTGGTAGATTTTGGGGGGAATTTTTTCACGGGTCATTATAGGCCTACGGTGTAAAAAAATGGAATTCTATTTCGTTTGTATCAATGGTATACAATAAAACACATGTAAAAACATCTGGTTATCTTTATTTGTTGACGTTTCGCCCTCTAGGGTCTTAATGATAATAATAATAATAATAATAATAATAATAATAATAATAATAATAATAATAATAATAATAATAATAATAATAATAATAATAATAATAATAATAATAAAATAATAATATTAGTGAATAATAATAATAATAATAATAATAAATAATAATAATAATAATAATAATAATAATAATAATAATAATAATAAATAATAATAATAATAATAATAATAATAAATAATAATAATAATAATAATAAAATAAATAATAATAATAATAATAATAAAATAATAATAATAATAATAATAATAATAATAATAACAATAAAATAATAATAAAATAAAAATAATAATAATAATAAATAATAATAATAATAATAATAATAATTAATAATAATAATATATAATAATATAATAATAATAATAATAATAATAATAATAATCTAGCAGTACAAGATACAACTTATACAGACCATAGCTCACAACAATGACATACTATATAGAAAGTTCCTGGTTATGTAGAGCATTTCCCACAACTTAGGTTAATTTTGTCCCCAGGATGCCACCCATACCAGTATACTAACACCCAGGTACCTACTTACTGCTAGGTGAACAGTGATAGTAAGTGTAGGGTGACTAACACCCAGGTACCTACTTACTGCTAGGTGAACAGTGACAGCAAGTGTAGGGTGACTAACACCCACGTACCTACTTACTGCTAGGTGAACAGTGACAGCAAGTGTAGGGTGACTAACACCCAGGTACCTACTTACTGCTAGGTGAACAGTGACAGCAAGTGTAGGGTGACTAACACTCAGGTACCTACTTACTGCTAGGTAAACAGGGACAGCAGGTGTAAGGTGACTAACACCCAGGTACCTACTTACTGCTAGGTGAACAGTGACAGCAAGTGTAGGGTGACTAACACCCAGGTACCTACTTACTGCTAGGTGAACAGTGACAGCAAGTGTAGGGTGACTAACACCCAGGTACCTACTTACTGCTAGGTAAATATGAGCAGTAGGTGTCTCAAGGAAACACATATTAATGTTTCCACCCTTACCGGGGATCGAACCCGGACATCAATACAAGGGCGTAATGTGAACACTATAAGTAAATGCAAAAAATTAAGAGAATAATTCCCTCAATCTTGGTGAAGATCACCGTAGTCTTAAATACATAAGAACATAAGAAAGAAGGAACACTGCAACAGGCCTACTGGCCTATGCGAGGCAGATCCAATTCTCCTACCAGCTTAAGCCAATGCGTTGACCTAGTGAGGTCAGGTCACATTCACTTAAGGAAGGAGCACGGCATCAGACCTAGTAGCACAAGCTAGTCAGGTCCAACTCACACCCACTCATGTATTTATCCAACCTATTTTTAAAACTACACAACGTTTTAGCCTCAATAACTGTACTCGGGAGTTTGTTCCACTCAACCACAACTCTATTACCAAACCAGTACTTTCCTATATCCTTCCTGAATCTGAATTTTTCCAACTTAAAACCATTGCTGCGAGTCCTGTCTTGGCTAGATATTTTCAGCACGCTATTTACATCCCCTTTATTTATTACTGTTTTCCATTTATACACCTCGATCATATCCCCCCTAATTCTACGTCTTTCTAGAGAGTGCAGATTCAGGGCCTCAGTCTATCCTCATAGGGAAGATTTCTGATACATGGGATCAACTTTGTCATCATCCTCTGTACGTTTTCCAGAGCATTTATATCCATTCTGTAATACAGTGACCAGAACTGTGCAGCATAGTCTAAATGAGACCTAACCAAGGATATATAGAGTTGAAGAACAACCTGAGAACTTCTATTATTTATACTTCTAGATATGAAGCCAAGAATTCTGTTAGCTTTATTGCGAACACTAATGCACTGTTGTCTTGGTTTTAGATTACTGCTAACCAGAACTCCTAAATAATTTTCACAATCAGTAATATTAAGATCTACATTATTTAGTTTATATGTGGCATGGTTATTGTCCTGTCCAACATTTAGAACTTTGCATTTGTCTATATTAAACTGCATCTGCCACTTCTCCGACCATTGCGTCAGTCTATTCAAATCATCCTGGAGTGCTCTAGTGTCCTCATTAGAGTGAAATGGACAGCCTATTTTGGTGTCATCAGCAAATTTGCTTATATCGCTATTTATTCCCTCATCTATGTCGTTTATATAAATTGTGAACAACAACGGGCCCAACACTGACCCCTGAGGAACACCGCTTGTGACGTGCCCCCATTCTGATTTCTCCCCATTTATGCAAACTCTCTGCTGTCTATTTGTCAGTCATGCCTCTACCCAGGAAAAAATTTCTCCTATTCCGTGTGCCTTAAGTTTCTTCAACAGTCTCTGATGTGGGACTCTATCAGAATCCTTACTTAAGTCCATATACACAATATCATATTCATTACCATGATCTACCTCCTCAAACACCTTAGTGAAAAAAGTTAGTAAATTCGTAAGACAGGAACGCCCCTTTGTAAAACCGTGTTGAGATTCATTAATCAATTTATGCCTATCAAAATGGCTACGAATTGCTTCTGCAATTATTGATTCCATAAATTTTCCCACTATGGAGGTAAGGCTTATTGGTCTATAGTTCGAAGCTAAGGACCTGTCACCTGCCTTGTAAATAGGTATTACATTTGCCATTTTCCACTTATCAGGCACTATGCCAGTTTGTAGTGATATGTTAAAAAGATTAGCCAAAGGTTTGCTAAGTTCCTCTTTACATTCCTTTAACACCCTTGCAAACAGTTCATCAGGACCTGGGGATTTGTTAGGTTTTAGTTTCTCTATTTGTCTGAGGACCATGTCACTAGTTACTGCAATCGTACATAGTTTATTATCGTCCTGTTCTACATAATTTATTATTTCTGGAATATCGCTAGTATTTTCCTGGGTATAAACTGAGAGGAAGTAAGTATTGAGAATTTCACACATTTCCTTATCACTGTCAGTGATCTGACCAGAGTTACTCTTAAGTGAGCCAATCTTGTCCCTAATCTTACTTCTGTATACCTGAAAGAACCCTTTTGGGTTAGTCTTCGAATCCCTTGTGACCTTAGCCTCATAATCCCTTTTTGCTTTTCTTATTCCATTCTTAATTTCTCTCTTTAATTGAATATATTGACTTCTTAACTGCCCATCCCCTATTTTGATACGCCTATATATGTCTCTCTTTTGACCAATGAGATGTTTTAATCTATTGTTCATCCATTTGGGATCATTTTTGTTAGGTCTAATTTCCCTACTCGGAACAAAAGTTGTCTGGGCAGCTAGAACTATGCTCTGAAAAACGTCATGTTGGCAACCAAGGTCACCTACCTGACCCATAGTCAGGACATCCCAATTTAGCCCACCCAGGTAATTTCTCAGTCCCATGAAATCGGCCAAGCGAAAATCTGGGACAGAGATTTGATTTCAGTCTTGAAGACTGTAAAGCACAGTACCTCAGTCTTAGTGAGAATACCCACATGTTCTGTTTCCTGACCAATCTTGCCTAACTGGGTTGGTAGCGCACACACCTCACACACTGAGGTCCGTGGTTCGATACCCGGTACTGGTGGAAATGTTGAGCCGTGTTTGCTTAAGACACCTGCTGTCCATGTTCACCTAGCAGTAAGTAGGTACTTGGGTGTTAGTCACCTTACACCTGCTGTCACTGTTCACCTAGCAGTATGCAGATACCTGGGTGTTAGTCACCTTACACCTGCTGTCACTGTTCACCTAGCAGTAAGTAGGTACCTGGGTGTTAGTCACCTTACACCTGCTGTCACTGTTCACCTAGCAGTAAGTAGGTACCTGGGTGTTAGTATATTGGTGTGGGTGGCATCCTGGGGACAAAATTAACCTAAGTTGTGGGAAATGCTCTACATAACCAGGAACTTTCTATATAGTATGTCATTGTTGTGAGCTATGGTCTGTATAAGTTGTATCTTGTACTGCTAGATTATTATTATTATTATTATTATTATTATTATTATTATTATTATTATTATTATTATTATTATTATTATTATTATTATTATTATGATTATTATTATTATTATTATTATTATTATTATTATTATTATTATTATGATTATTATTATTATTATTATTAATTTTTATTATTATTATTTATTGTTATTATTATTATTATTATTATTATGATTATTATTATTATTATTATTATTATTATTATTATTATTATTATTATTATTATTATTATTATTATTATTATTATTATTATTTTTAGACTGAATTTCATTCATATTTTTACACACCGAATTAGACTCGTATTTTAGACATTGATTTAGACTCGTATTTTAGACATTGATTTAGACTCTCATTTTAGACACTTTGAAGTTAATTAACCTTTTCTGATTATCCTAATTTGCATATCCTATTATCTATCAAAATCCTTATCATTTTTAATAATTTTTTGTTTATGCCTAATTTGGGAAAAATGATATTTTCATAGGCCCATTTTTTTTAGCATCTCAATAGGCCTACACGCCAAAATATTTTTTTAAATAAATCCATAATGGTTTTTCTCACTTCACTTGTCTTCTTTCTATTTAATAATTTATTTATATAAATTACTTCATTAACATTGGTAGTATCTGTGATTTATTTATATAAATTATTTCGTTAATATTGGTAGTATCTGTGATTTATTTATATAAATTCCAACATTAATATTGGTATTAGGAGGGATTTATTTATATAAATTCCTTCATTAATATTGGTACTAGCAGCGATTTATTTAGCTATGTTCAGCTGGTTTTTTGTTCCTGTCTTTTCTATAGTCAATTTTGCAACATTATCTTGGCTCCCAGAATTGCACTGTTACAGATCTTGCTATGTGTTCTCTCAGTCTGCGTGGGGATTTTCACACATATGTTATGTACTCACCTAGTTGTGGTTGCAGGGGTCGAGTCACAGCTCCTGGCCCCGCCTCTTCACTGGTTGCTACTAGGTCACTCTGTATATGTGTGTGTGTGTGTGTGCAGGAGGTAGGTTTAAACTACGTTTCGTTCTCTCCAGATTCAAAACTACTACTACTAATACTACTAACTACTACTTACTACTACTACTCTACTACAAACTACTACTACACTACTACTATATACTACTACTACTACACTCTTCTTTCAGCTGCAGGAGTTACAGACTTCAGGAGAATGTTAGGATACAGAAACTGTATCTTAGAAAGATATGTACCTTAGAAAGGAAAACAAGTGACAGAGGCCATGTTATCCTGGACTAGAAAAAGGATTACAAAGTCGCATTGAATCTTCCTTCAAGGGAGATAATGATGCGGGAAGACTGGAGATTGAGCTGCGTGCTGGAGTAATGATGCTGGGAAGTGCTGGAGGTAAGGATGTGGAAATGCTGGAGGAAAGGATGGAAGCTGGAGATAATGATTCTGGAAGTGTTGGAGATAATGATGGTGGAAAGTGCTGGAGATAATGATGCTGGAAAGTGCTGGAAAATAATGATGCTGGGAAGTGCTGGGAAATGATGCTGGGAAGTACTGGAGATATGATGCTGGAAGTGTGGGAATAATGATGCTGGGAAGTGCTGGAGATAATGATGCTGGGAAGTGCTGGAGATAATGATGCTGGGAAGTGCTGGGGATAAGGATCCTGGAAAGTGCTGGAGAAAGAGATGCTGGGACGTGCAAGAGAGAGGACCAGCTTGCCAGGCTAAGGATAGCACTTATCAGAATGTAGGCCGGGCGACTCAAACCAAATTTTAGATATACTGGTATACTGGTGTACTGGTATACTGATATAGTGGTGTACTGGTATACTGATATACTGGTGTACTGGTACACAGGTATACTGGTGTACTGGTATACTGGTGTACTGGTATACTGGTATATTGGTGTACTGGTATACTGGTATACTGGTGTACTGGTATACTGGTATACTGGTATAGGAAGAGTTTGCTAATATTAAGTGGTTCATTGCCTGGTACATCAGGAAGCAGGATACAGTGTAGATGACAGTCACTGCTGCCTGGTACCACTGGTAACTGTCTGACAGATGGGGTTGAAACTTTGGATCAGACACAGTACGTTTTGTGTGGGTGACTTTATTGATGAAACGTTTCGCACACACAGTAGGCTTCTTCAGTCAATTACAGAGGCAGCAGTAGCCACTATTATAAGTGAGAAGGATTGGATTCCATATAGACCTGTCATCTTCCATTAGTGGATCCCGTCTCTTACACCGTCTTCCAGATCTTCCAGCTCAGCTTCAACAGTATTTAAGAATCCATTCTCATGGATCAGCTTCATATCGTTCCAGACCATGGACCTGAGCTTTTCTCCAGGCTGAGGGACTGACTACCTTGTTCCAGACCATGGGATTCTTCTATTGGCTGAGGGACTGACTACCTTGTTCCAGACCATGGAACTCTTCTTCAGGCTGAGGGACTGACCACCATGTTCCAGACCATGGGACTCTTCTTCAGGCTGAGGGACTGACCACTTTGTTCCAGACCATGGGACTCTTCTCCAGGCTGAGGGACTGACCACCTTGTTGCAGACCATGGAACTCTTCTCCAGGCTGAGGGACTGACCACCTTGTTCCAGATCATGGAACTCTTCTCCAGGCTTAGGGACTGACCACCTCGTTCCAGACCATGGAACTCTTCTCCAGGCTGAGGGACTGACCACCTTGTTCCAGACCATGGGACTCTTCTTCAGGCTGAGGGACTGACCACCTTGTTCCAGACCATGGAACTCTTCTCCAGACTGAGGGACTGACCACCTTGTTCCAGACCATGGAATTCTTCTCCCGACTGAGGGACTGACCACCTTGTTCCAGACCATGGAATTCGTCTCCAGGCTGAGGGACTGACCACCTTGTTGCAGACCATGGAACTCTTCTCCAGGCTGAGGGACTGACCACCTTGTTGCAGACCATGGAACTCTTCTCCAGGCTGAGGGACTGACCACCTTGTTCCAGACCATGGGACTCTTCTCCACGCTGAGGGACTGACCACCTTGTTCCAGACCATGGAACTCTTCTCCAGACTGAGGGACTGACCACCTTGTTCCAGACCATGGAATTCTTCTCCAGACTGAGGGACTGACCACCTTGTTCCAGTCCATGGAATTCTTCTCCAGGCTGAGGGAGTGACCACCTTGTTCCAAACCATGGAATTCTTCTCCAGACTGAGGGATTGACCACCTTGTTCTAGACCATGGAATTCTTCTCCAGACTGAGGGACTGACCACCTTGTTCCAGACCATGGAACTCTTCTCCAGACTGAGGGACTGACCACCTTGTTCCAGACCATGGAATTCTTCTCCAGACTGAGGGACTGACCACCTTGTTCCAGACCATGGAACTCTTCTCCAGACTGAGGGACTGACCACCTTGTTCCAGACCATGGAATTCTTCTCCAGGCTGAGGGACTGACCACCTTGTTCCAGACCATGGAACTCTTCTCCAGACTGAGGGACTGACCACCTTGTTCCAGACCATGGAACTCTTCTCCAGGCTGAGGGACTGACCACCTTGTTTCAGACCATGGAACTCTTCTCCAGGCTGAGGGGCTGACCACCTTGTTCCAGACCATGGAACTCTTCTCCAGGCTGAGGGACTGACCACCTTGTTCCAGATCATGAAACTCTTCTCCAGGCTGAGGGACTGACCACCTTGTTCCAGATCATGAAACCCTTCTCCAGGCTGAGGGACTGACCACCTTGTTCCAGATCATGAAACTCTTCTCCAGGCTGAGGGACTGACCACCTTGTTCCAGACCATGGAACTCTTCTCCAGGTTGAGGGACTGACCACCTTGTTGCAGACCATGGAACTCTTCTCCAGGCTGAGGGACTGACCACCTTGTTCCAGACCATGGAATTCTTCTCCAGACTGAGGGACTGACCACCTTGTTCCAGACCATGGAACTCTTCTCCAGACGAGGGACTGACCACCTTGTTCCAGACCATGGAATTCTTCTCCAGACTGAGGGACTGACCACCTTGTTCCAGACCATGGAACTCTTCTCCAGACTGAGGGACTGACCACCTTGTTCCAGACCATGGAACTCTTCTCCAGGCTGAGGGACTGACCACCTTGTTTCAGACCATGGAACTCTTCTCCAGGCTGAGGGGCTGACCACCTTGTTCCAGACCATGGAACTCTTCTCCAGCTGAGGACTGACCACCTTGTTTCCAGATCATGAAACTCTTCTCCAGGCTGAGGGACTGACCACCTTGTTCCAGATCATGAAACCCTTCTCCAGGCTGAGGGACTGACCACCTTGTTCCAGATCATGAAACTCTTCTCCAGGCTGAGGGACTGACCACCTTGTTCCAGACCATGGAACTCTTCTCCAGGTTGAGGGACTGACCACCTTGTTGCAGACCATGGAACTCTTCTCCAGGCTGAGGGACTGACCACCTTGTTCCAGATCATGGAACTCTTCTCCAGGCTGAGGGACTGACCACCTTGTTCCAGACCATGGGACTCTTCTCCAGGCTGAGGGACTGACCACCTTGTTGCAGACCATGGAACTCTTCTCCAGGCTGAGGGACTGACCACCTTGTTCCAGACCATGGGACTCTTCTCCAGGTTGAGGGACTGACCACCTTGTTCCAGACCATGGGACTCTTCTCCACGCTGAGGGACTGACCACCTTGTTCCAGACCATGAAACTCTTCTCCAGGCTGAGGGACTGACCACCTTAAATCTCCCCTCTACAACTACTGCCTCTTTATTTGACACCTTCTGTGACATTCAACTGTTTTCCCCTCAATAAATAGGCCTCCAAAATTTCCAGCTTAGTCCCTGGAAATAATCTGCCAATTTACAGGGCCATAATTTAATTTTCTCTTCCAACATATGTCTAAATCAATGAGATCATTGATGCAACATCAACAGCATTTCATCAAACAGGAATCACATAAACGTAAATTGCATCATTTTAACACTGGAACGAGAACACTGAATAACAGAGGGACTCAGACCAGAGAACACAATAACAGAGGGACTCAGACCAGAGAACACAATAACAGAGGGACTCAGACCAGAGAACACAGAATAACAGAGGGACTCAGAGCAGAGAACACAATAACAGAGGGACTCAAGAACTAAACTAAAGAGAACACAATAACAGAGGGACTCAAACCAGAGAACACAGAATAACAGAGGGACTCAGACCAGAGAACACAGAATAACAGAGGGACTCAGACCAGAGAACACAGAATAACAGAGGGACTCAGACCAGAGAACACAATAACAGAGGGACTCAAACCAGAGAACACAGAATAACAGAGGGACTCAGACCAGGAGACACAGAATAACAGAGGGACTCCCAGACTAGAGAAACAGAATATATAATATATATATATATATATATATATTATATATAGTATATAAATATATATATATATATATATATAAATATATATATATATATATATATATATATATATAATATATATATCTATATATATTATATAATAAGATATATATATATATATATATACTATATATATAGCGTGACTTCTCACATTATCAAGGGAACTGTGTAATCCTCCCTATTCTAGGCAGGTCTGAGTCACTACTGTCCCATGGCTAGTAGTGCAACTCAACCATACTCCCATGCTAGGGTAGTGCAACTCACCTACTGTCCATGCTAGGTAGTGCAACTCAACCTGCTGTCCCATGCTAGTAGGTCCAACTCACCTACTCTCCATGTAGGTAGTGCAACTCACCACTGTCCCATGCTAGGTAGTGCACTCACCTACTGTCCCATGCTAGGGGATGCAACTCACCTACGTCCCATGCTAGGTAGTTCAACTCACCTACTGTCCATGCTAGGTAGTGCAACTCACCTACTGTCCCATGCTAGGTAGCAACTCACCTACTGTCCCATGCTAGGTAGTGCAACTCACCTACTGTCCCATGCTAGGTAGTGCAACTCACCTACTGTCCCATGCTAGGTAGTGCAGCTCACCTACTGTCCCATGCTAGGTAGTGCAACTCACCTACTGTCCCATGCTAGGTAGTGCAACTCAACCTACTGTCCCATGCTAGGTAGTGCAACTCACCTACTGTCCCATGCTAGGTAGTGCAACTCACCTACTGTCCATGCTAGTAGTGCAGCTCACCTACTGTCCATGCTAGGTAGTGCAACTCACCTACTGTCCCATGCTAGGTAGTGCAACTCACACTACTGTCCATGCTAGGTAGTGCAACTCACCTACTGTCCCATGCTAGGTAGTGCAACTCACCTACTGTCCCATGCTAGGTAGTGCAGCTCACCTACTGTCCCATGCTAGGTAGTGCAACTCACCTACTGTCCCATGCTAGGTAGTGCAACTCACCTACTGTCCCATGCTAGGTAGTGCAACTCACCTACTGTCCCATGCTAGGTAGTGCAACTCACCTACTTGTCCCAGCTAGGTAGTGCAACTCACCTACTGTTCCCATGCTAGTAGTGCACCTCACCTACTGTCCCATGCTAGGTAGTGCAACTCACCTACTGTCCATGCTAGGTAGTGCAACTCACCTACTGTCCCATGCTAGTAGTGCAACTCACCTACTGTCCCATGCTGGTAGTCCAACTCACCTACTGTCCCATGCTAGTAGTGCAACTCACCTACTGTCCATGCTAGGTAGTGCAACTCACTACTGTCCATGCTAGGTAGTGCATCTCACCTACTGTCCCATGCTAGGTAGTGCAACTCACCTACTGTCCCATGCTAGGTAGTGCAACTCACCTACTGTCCCATGCTAGGTAGTGCAGCTCACCTACTGTCCCATGCTAGGTAGGTCCAACTCACCTACTGTCCCATGCTAGGTAGGTCCAACTCACACCCACTCATCTATTTTTCTGAAGAAATTTAAAAATCTGATTTTCGCAGATTTACCAATAAAGAAGAGAGACTGTGGTAATCCAGGGATTTAAATCCATCGGATTTATTTTCAGGTAGGATTAGGATTTCCAAGCTCTGTTAGGTGTCTAATATTGCTATCTAATCTGCTTAAAAGCAGTTCTAGCTGACAATTCTAGCTGATAGCTCTAGCTGAGAGTTCTAGCTGATAGCTCTAGCTGAGAGTTCTAGCTGATAGCTCTAGCTGATAATTCTAGCAGACAACTCTAGCTGACAGTTCTAGCAGACAACTCTAGCTGACAGTTCTAGCTGACAGTTCTAGCAGACAACTCTAGCTGACAGTTCTAGCTGACAGTTCTAGCAGACAACTCTAGCTGACAGTTCTAGCAGACAACTCTAGCTGACAGTTCTAGCAGACAACTCTAGCTGACAGTTCTAGCAGAACACTCTAGGCTGACAGTTCTAGCTGACAGTTCTAGCAACCCTCTAGCTGACTTCTAGCAGACAACTCTAGCTGACAGTTCTAGCTGACAGTTCTAGCAGACAACTCTAGCTGACAGTTCTAGCACACAACTCTAGCTGACAGTTCTAGCACACAACTCTAGTTGACAGTTCTAGCACACAACTCTAGCTGACCCGTTCTAGCACAAAAACTCTAGCTGACATTCTAGCACACAACTTTAGCTAGCTTCAGCTGACTTACGTGAGCTGAATGTATATAGATTAGGTTTGAAGTCTTATCTACTACACGAGGGTCAGCTGCAGGGCACCTTTACTGATAACGAGGAAGAATTGTGTGAAAAATTCTCAGAATTTACTCACAATTGTCCCATATACAAGAAGAGAAAAATCCTGTCCCAGTAATCAGTATAATTTTAACTAAACAATTGCAATATCCAGTAATTAAAGACTGGTTGTCCAGTAATTATAGCCCAAATTTAAAATGAAGGAAGTCGAAAAGGGCCCAGTAGGCAGAATGGAACTTGGTAAATCTGTGTTAATTTCAAATCAATTTCCAGAATTAGAACTGAATTTGATGTATCAATGTGTTCACTCCTTAATAAAAAGGGAGATAAGCCCTATATCGAGTTACCCCCCCCTCAGATAAAAATTAAAACAGGTAGAGATTTTATCAATTTTTAGATTATATAAATAGCATATTAAGGGGGTATATCTGGTATTTAGGGAGTGATGTCCAGTGACAGCGTCAAATACTGGGAGGA
>NC_069464.1:2274855-2402355 GCF_026875155.1 Cherax quadricarinatus
TCTGTACACTCAATTATTCTGTTTATTCTGTACACTCAATTATTTTTGTTTATTCTGTACACTCAATTATTCGTTTATTCTGTACACTCAATTATTCTGTTTTTTCTGTACCTAAATTATTTGTTTATTCTGTACACTCAATTATTTTTGTTTATTCTGTTCACTCAAATTATTCTGTTTATTCTGTACACTAAATTATTCTGTTTATTCTGTACACTCAATTATTCTGTTTATTCTGTACACTAAATTATTCTGTTTATTCTGTACACTCAATTATTCTGTTTATTCTGTACACTCAATTATTCTGTTTATTCTGTACACCTAAAATTATTCTGTTTTTTTCTGTACACTAAATTATTCTGTTTATTCTGTACACTCAATTATTCTGTTTATTCTGTACACTAAATTATTCTGTTTATTCTGTACACTCAATTATTCTGTTTATTCTGTACACAAATTATTCTGTTTATTCTGTACACTCCAATTATTCTGTTTATTCTGTACACTAAATTATTCTGTTTATTCTGTACCACTCAATTATCCTGTTTATTCTGTACACTAAATTATTCTGTTTATTCTCTACACTAAAATTTTTCTGTTTATTCTGTACACTAAATTATTCTGTTTATTCCTACACTAAATTATTCTGTTTATTCTGTACACTAAATTAATCTGTTATTCTGTACACTAAATTATCTGTTTATTTTGTACACTCAAATTTTTTGTTTATTCTGTACACTAAATTATTCTGTTTATTCTGTACACTCAATTTTTCTGTTTATTCTGTACACTAAATTATTCTGTTTTTTTCGTACACTCAATTATTCTGTTTATTCTGTACACTCAATTATTCTGTTTTTCTGTACACTCAATTATTCTGTTTTTCTGTACACTAAATTATTCTGTTTATTCTGTACACTCAATTATTCTGTTTATTCTGTACACTAAATTATTCTGTTTATTCTGTACACTAAATTATTCTGTTTATTCTGTACACTCAATTATTCTGTTTATTCTGTACACTAAATTATTCTGTTTATTCTGTACACTCAATTATTCTGTTTATTCTGTACACTAAATTATTCTGTTTTATTCTGTACACTCAATATTCTGTTTATTCTGTACACTCAATTATTTCTGTTTATTCTGTACACTCAATTATTCTGTTTATTCTGTACACTCAATTATTCTGTTTATTCTGTACACTCAATTATTCTGTTTATTCTGTACACTAAATTATTCTGTTTATTCTCTACGATAAATTATTCTGTTTATTCTTAACAATAAATTATCATTAAAATCTCAAATTTTAAAATATTTCGGATAATTTCTAAAATATATAATTGATTTTTTTTAGATTATATTATAATTGAAATTCTTCAATTATACATTTATTTCCCCTGTTGTCTATTCCCCCATTCGTCTTAATGTAATTTATTCTCTGGTAGATTTTGGGGGGAATTTTTTCACGGGTCATTATAGGCCTACGGTGTAAAAAATGGAATTCTATTTCGTTTGTATCAATGGTATACAATAAAACACATGTAAAAACATCTGGTTATCTTATTTGTTGACGTTTCGCCCTCTAGGGTCTTAATGATAATAAAAATAATAATAATAATAATAATAATAATAATAATAATAATAATAATAATAATAATAATAATAATAATAATAAAATAATAAATAAATAATAATAGTAGTGATAAATAATAATAATAATAATAATAATAATAATAATAATAAATAATAATAATAATAATAATAATAATAATAATAATAAATAATAATTAATAATAATAAATAATAATAATAATAATAATAATAATAATAATAATAATAATAAAAAAATAATAAATAATAATAATAATAATAATAATAATAACAATAACAATAATAAATAAAAATAACAATAACAATTTAAAAATAAAATAAATAATAATAATAATAATAATAATAATAATAATAATAATAATAATAATAATAATAATAATAATAATAATAATAATAATCTAGCAGTACAAGATACAACTTATACAGACCATAGCTCACAACAATGACATACTATATAGAAAGTTTTCCCGGTTATGTAAGCATTTCCCACAACTTAGGTTAATTTTGTCCCCAGGATGCCACCCATACCAGTATACTAACACCCAGGTACCTACTTACTGCTAGGTGAACACTGATAGTAAGTGTAGGGTGACTAACACCCAGGTACCTACTTACTGCTAGGTGAACAGTGACAGCAAGTGTAGGGTGACTAACACACCCACGTACCTACTTACTGCTAGGTGAACAGTGACAGCAAGTGTAGGGTGACTAACACCCAGGTACCTACTTACTGCTAGGTGAACAGTGGTAGCAGGAGTAAAGGTGACTAACATCCAGGTACCTACTTACTGCTAGGTGAACAGGGACAGCAGGTGTAAGGTGACTAACACCCAGGTACCTACTTACTGCTAGGTGAACAGTGACAGCAAGTGTAGGGTGACTAACACCCAGGTACCTACTTACTGCTAGGTGAACAGTGACAGCAAGTGTAGGGTGACTAACACCCAGGTACCTACTTACTGCTAGGTAAATATGAGCAGTAGGTGTCTCAAGGAAACACATATTAATGTTTCCACCCTTACCGGGGATCGAACCCGGACATCATACAAGGGCGTAATGTGAACACTATAAGTAAATGCAAAAAATTAAGAGAATAATTCCCTCAATCTTGGTGAAGATCACCGTAGTCTTAAATACATAAGAACATAAGAAAGAAGGAACACTGCAACAGCCTACTGGCCTATGCGAGGCAGATCCAATTCTCCTACCACTTAAGCCAATGCGTTGACCTAGTGAGGTCAGTCACATTCACTTAAGGAAGGAGCACGGCATCAGACCTAGTAGCACAAGCTAGTCAGGTCCAACTCACACCCACTCATGTATTTATCCAACTATTTTTTAAAACTACACAACGTTTTAGCCTCAATAACTGTACTCGGGAGTTTGTTCCACTCAACCACAACCTATTACCAAACCAGTACTTTCCTATATCCTTCCTGAATCTGAATTTTTCCAACTTAAAACCATTGCTGCGAGTCCTGTCTTGGCTAGATATTTTCAGCACGCTATTTACATCCCCTTTATTTATTACTGTTTTCCATTTATACACCTCGATCATATCCCCCCTAATTCTACGTCTTTCTAGAGAGTGCAGATTCAGGGCCTCAGTCTATCCTCATAGGGAAGATTTCTGATACATGGGATCAACTTTGTCATCATCCTCTGTACGTTTCCAGAGCATTTATATCCATTCTGTAATACAGTGACCAGAACTGTGCAGCATAGTCTAAATGAGACCTAACCAAGGATATATAGAGTTGAAGAACAACCTGAGAACTTCTATTATTTATACTTCTAGATATGAAGCCAAGAATTCTGTTAGCTTTATTGCGAACACTAATGCACTGTTGTCTTGGTTTTAGATTACTGCTAACCAGAACTCCTAAATAATTTTCACAATCAGTAATATTAAGATCTACATTATTTAGTTTTATATGTGGCATGGTTATTGTCCTGTCCAACATTTAGAACTTTGCATTTGTCTATATTAAACTGCATCTGCCACTTCTCCGACCATTGCGTCAGTCTATTCAAATCATCCTGGAGTGCTCTAGTGTCCTCATTAGAGTGAAATGGACAGCCTATTTTGGTGTCATCAGCAAATTTGCTTATATCGCTATTTATTTCCCTCATCTATGTCGTTTATATAAATTGTGAACAACAACGGGCCCAACACTGACCCCTGAGGAACACCGCTTGTGACGTGCCCCCATTCTGATTTCTCCCCATTTATGCAAACTCTCTGCTGTCTATTTGTCAGTCATGCCTCTACCCAGGAAAAAATTTCTCCTATTCCGTGTGCCTTAAGTTTCCTCAACAGTCTCTGATGTGGGACTCTATCAGAATCCTTACTTAAGTCCATATACACAATATCATATTCATTACCATGATCTACCTCCTCAAACACCTTAGTGAAAAAAGTTAGTAAATTCGTAAGACAGGAACGCCCCTTTGTAAAACCGTGTTGAGATTCATTAATCAATTTATGCCTATCAAGATGGCTACGAATTGCTTCTGCAATTATTGATTCCATAAATTTTCCCACTATGGAGGTAAGGCTTATTGGTCTATAGTTCGAAGCTAAGGACCTGTCACCTGCCTTGTAAATAGGTATTACATTTGCCATTTTCCACTTATCAGGCACTATGCCAGTTTGTATGATATGTTAAAAAGATTAGCCAAGGTTTGCTAATTTCCTCTTTACATTCCTTTAACACCCTTGCAAACAGTTCATCAGGACCTGGATTTGTTAGGTTTTAGTTTCTCTATTTGTCTGAGGACCATGTCACTAGTTACTGGCAATCGTACATAGTTTATTATCGTCCTTTTTCTACATAATTTATTATTTCTGGAATATCGCTAGTATTTTCCTGGATATAAACTGAGAGGAAGTAAGTATTGAGAATTTTCACACATTTCCTTATCACTGTCAGTGATCTGACCAGAGTTACTCTTAAGTGAGCCAATCTTGTCCCTAATCTTACTTCTGTATACCTGAAAGAACCCTTTTGGGTTAGTCTTCGAATCCCTTGTGACCTTAGCCTCATAATCCCTTTTTGCTTTTCTTATTCCATTCTTAATTTCTCTCTTTAATTGAATATATTGATTTCTTAACTGCCCATCCCCTATTTTAATACGCCTATATATGCCTCTCTTTTTGACCAATGAGATGTTTTAATCTATTGTTCATCCATTTGGGATCATTTTTGTTAGGTCTAATTTCCCTACTCGGAACAAAAGTTGTCTGGGCAGCTAGAACTATGTTCTGAAAAACGTCATGTTGGCAACCAAGGTCACCTACCTGACCCATAGTCAGGACATCCCAATTTAGCCCACCCAGGTAATTTCTCAGTCCCATGAAATCGGCCAAGCGAAAATCTGGGACAGAGATTTGATTTCAGTCTTGAAGACTGTAAAGCACAGTACCTCAGTCTTAGTGAGAATACCCACATGTTCTGTTTCCTGACCAATCTGCCCAACTGGGTTGGTAGCGCACACACCTCACACACTGAGGTCCGTGGTTCGATACCCGGTACTGGTGGAAATGTTGAGCCGTGTTTGCTTAAGACACCTGCTGTCCATGTTCACCTAGCAGTAAGTAGTACTTGGGTGTTAGTCACCTTACACCTGCTGTCACTGTTCACCTAGCAGTATGCAGATACCTGGTGTTAGTCACCTTACACCTGCTGTCACTGTTCACCTAGCAGTAAGTAGGTACCTGGGTGTTAGTCACCTTACACTTGCTTTTCACTGTTCACCTAGCAGTAAGTAGTACCTGGGTGTTAGTATATTGGTGTGGGTGGCATCCTGGGGACAAAATTAACCTAAGTTGTGGGAAATGCTCTACATAACCAGGAACTTTCTATATAGTATGTCATTGTTGTGAGCTATGGTCTGTATAAGTTGTATCTTGTACTGCTAGATTATTATTATTATTATTATTATTATTATTATTATTATTATTATTATTATTATTATTATTATTAATTATTATTATTATTATGATTATTATTATTTATTATTATTTTATTATTATTATTATTATTATTATGATTATTTTATTATTATTATTATTATTTATTATTATTATTATTGTTATTATTATTATTTTATTATTATGATTATTATTATTATTATTATTATTATTATTATTATTATTATTATTATTATTATTATTATTATTATATTATTATTATTATTTTTAGACTGAATTTCATTCATATTTTTACACACCGAATTAGACTCGATTTTAGACATTGATTAGACTCGTATTTTAGACATTGATTTAGACTCTCATTTTAGACACTTTGAAGTTAATTAACCTTTTCTGATTATCCTAATTTGCATATCCTATTATCTATCAAAATCCTTATCATTTTTAAATAATTTTTTGTTTTATGCCTAATTTGGGAAAAATGATATTTTCATAGGCCCATTTTTTTTAGCATCTCAATAGGCCTACACGCCAAAATATTTTTTTAAATAAATCCATAATGGTTTTTCTCACTTCACTTGTCTTCTTTCTATTTAATAATTTATTTATATAAATTACTTCATTAACATTGGTAGTATCTGTGATTTATTTATATAAATTATTTCGTTAATATTGGTAGTATCTGTGATTTATTTATATAAATTATTTCATTAATATTGACAGTAACAGTGATTTATTTATATAAATTCCAACATTAATATTGGTACTAGCAGCGATTTATTTAGCTATGTTCAGCTGGTTTTTTGTTCCTGTCTTTTCTATAGTCAATTTTGCAACATTATCTTGGCTCCCAGAATTGCACTGTTACAGATCTTGCTATGTGTTCTCTCAGTCTGCGTGGGGATTTTCACACACATGTTATGTACTCACCTAGTTGTGGTTGCAGGGGTCGAGTCACAGCTCCTGGCCCCGCCTCTTTACTGGTTGCTACTAGGTCACTCTGTATATGTGTGTGTGTGTGTGTAGGAGGTAGGTTTAAACTACGTTTCGTTCTCTCCAGATTCAAAACTACTACTACTACTACTACTACTACTACTACTACTACTACTACTACTACTACTACTACTACTACACTACTTCTTTCAGCTGCAGGAGTTACAGACTTCAGGAGAATGTTAGGATACAGATACTGTATCTTAGAAAGATACTGTACCTTAGAAAGGATAACAAGTGACAGAGGCCATGTTATCCTGGACTAAGATAAAGGATTACAAGATAGTCAGCATTGACATCTTCCTCTCAGAGTGGAGATAATGATGCTGGGAAGTACTGGAGATAATGATGCTGGAAGTGCTGGAGATAATGATGCTGGGAAGTGCTGGAGGTAAGGATGCTGGGAAGTGCTGGAGGTAAGGATGATGGAAAGTGCTGGAGGTAATGATGCTGGGAAGTGCTGGAGATAATGATTCTGGGAAGTGTTGGAGATAATGATGGTGGAAAGTGCTGGAGATAATGATGCTGGGAAGTACTGGAGATAATGATTCTGGGAAGTGCTGGGGATAAGGATCCTGGAAAGTGCTGGAGAAAGAGATGCTGGGACGTGCAAGAGAGAGGACCAGCTTGCCAGGCTAAGGATAGCACTTATCAGAATGTAGGCCGGGAGACTCAAACCAAATTTTAGATATACTGGTATACTGGTGTACTGGTATACTGATATAGTGGTGTACTGGTATACTGATATACTGGTGTACTGGTACACAGGTATACTGGTGTACTGGTATACTGGTTTACTGGTATACTGGTATATTGGTGTACTGGTATACTGGTATAGGAAGAGTTTGCTAATATTAAGTGGTTCATTGCCTGGTACATCAGGAAGCAGGATACAGTGTAAATGACAGTCACTGCTGCCTGGTACCACTGGTAACTGTCTGACAGATGGGGTTGAAACTTTGGATCAGACACAATACGTTTTGTGTGGGTGACTTTATTGATGAAACGTTTCGCACACACAGTAGGCTTCTTCAGTCAATTACAGAGGCAGCAGTAGCCACTATTATAAGTGAGAAGGGTTGGATTCCATATAGACCTGTCATCTTCCATTAGTGGATCCCGTCTCTTACACCGTCTTCCAGATCTTCCAGATCTTCCAGATCTTCCAGCTCAGCTTCAACAGTATTTAAGAATCCATTCTCATGGATCAGCTTCATATCGTTCCAGACCATGGACCTGAGCTTTTCTCCAGGCTGAGGGACTGACCACCTTGTTCCAGACCATGGGACTCTTCTCCAGGCTGAGGGACTGACCACCTTGTTGCAGACCATGGAACTCTTCTCCAGGCTGAGGGACTGACCACCTTGTTCCAGTCATGGAACTCTTCCCAGGCTTAGGGAAATGACCACCTTGTTCCAGACCATGGAACTCTTCTCCAGCTGAGGGACTGACCACCTTGTTCCAGACCATGGAACTCTCTCAGCTGAGGGACTGACACCTTGTTCCAGACCATGGAACTCTTCTCCAGGATGAGGACTGACCACCTTGTTCCAGACCATGGAATCTTCTCCAGGCTGAGGGACTGTACCACCTTGTTCCAGACCATGGAATTCGGTTCTCCAGGCTGAGGGACTGACCACCTTGTTCCAGACCATGGAACTCTTCTCCAGCTGAGGACTGACCACCTTGTTCCAGACCAGGAACTTCTTCTCCAGCTGAGGGACTGACCACCTTGTTCCAGACCATGGAACTCTTTCTCCAGACTGAGGGACTGACCACCTTGTTCCAGACCAGGAACTCTTCTCCAGGCTGAGGGACTGACCACCTTGTTCAGACCAGGAACTCTTCTCCAGGCTGAGGGGCTGACCACCTTGTTCCAGACTCATGGAACTCTTCTCCAGGCTGAGGGACTGACCACCTTGTTCCAGACCATGGAACTCTTCTCCAGGTTGAGGGACTGACCACCTTGTTGCAGACCATGGAACTCTTCTCCAGGCTGAGGGACTGACCACCTTGTTCCAGACCATGGAATTCTTCTCCAGACTGAGGGACTGACCACCTTGTTCCAGACCATGGAACTCTTCTCCAGACTGAGGGACTGACCACCTTGTTCCAGACCATGGAATTCTTCTCCAGGCTGAGGGACTGACCACCTTGTTCCAGACCATGGAACTCTTCTCCAGACTGAGGGACTGACCACCTTGTTCCAGACCATGGAACTCTTCTCCAGGCTGAGGGACTGACCACCTTGTTTCAGACCATGGAACTCTTCTCCAGGCTGAGGGGCTGACCACCTTGTTCCAGACCATGGAACTCTTCTCCAGGCTGAGGGACTGACCACCTTGTTCCAGATCATGAAACTCTTCTCCAGACTGAGGGACTGACCACCTTGTTCCAGATCATGAAACCCTTCTCCAGGCTGAGGGACTGACCACCTTGTTCCAGATCATGAAACTCTTCTCCAGGCTGAGGGACTGACCACCTTGTTCCAGACCATGGGACTCTTCTCCAGGTTGAGGGACTGACCACCTTGTTCCAGACCATGGAACTCTTCTCCAGACTGAGGGACTGACCACCTTGTTCCAGACCATGGAACTCTTCTCCAGACTGAGGGACTGACCACCTTGTTCCAGACCATGGAACTCTTCTCCAGGCTGAGGGACTGACCACCTTGTTTCAGACCATGGAACTCTTCTCCAGGCTGAGGGGCTGACCACCTTGTTCCAGACCATGAAACTCTTCTCCAGGCTGAGGGACTGACCACCTTGTTCCAGACCATGAAACTCTTCTCCAGGCTGAGGGACTGACCACCTTGTTCCAGACCATGAAACTCTTCTCCAGGCTGAGGGACTGACCACCTTAAATCTCCCCTCTACAACTACTGCCTCTTTATTTGACACCTTCTGTGACATTCAACTGTTTTCCCCTCAATAAATAGGCCTCCAAAATTTCCAGCTTAGTCCCTGGAAATAATCTGCCAATTTAGAGGGCCATAATTTCATTTTCTCTTCCAACATATGTCTAAATCAATGAGATCATTGATGCAACATCAACAGCATTTCATCAAACAGGAATCACATAAACGTAACTTGCGTCATTTTAACACTGGAACGAGAACACTGAATAACAGAGGGACTCAGACCAGAGAACACAGAATAACAGAGGGACTCAGACCAGAGAACACAATAACAGAGGGACTCAGACCAGAGAACACAATAACAGAGGGACTCAGACCAGAGAACACAGAATAACAGAGGGACTCAGACCAGAGAACACTGAATAACAGAGGGACTCAGACCAGAGAACACAATAACAGAGGGACTCAGACCAGAGAACACAATAACAGAGGGACTCAGACCAGAGAACACAATAACAGAGGGACTCAGAGCAGAGAACACAATAACAGAGGGACTCAGACCAGAGAACACAATAACAGAGGGACTCAGACCAGAGAACACAATAACAGAGGGACTCAGACCAGAGAACACAATAACAGAGGGACTCAGACCAGAGAACACAGAATAACAGAGGGACTCAGAGCAGAGAACACAGAATAACAGAGGGACTCAGACCAGAGAACACAGAATAACAGAGGGACTCAGACCAGAGAACACAATAACAGAGGGACTCAGAGCAGAGAACACAATAACAGAGGGACTCAGACCAGAGAACACAATAACAGAGGGACTCAGACCAGAGAACACAATAACAGAGGGACTCAGAGCAGAGAACACAATAACAGAGGGACTCAGACCAGAGAACACAATAACAGAGGGACTCAGACCAGAGAACACAATAACAGAGGGACTCAGACCAGAGAACACAATAACAGAGGGACTCAAACCAGAGAACACAATAACAGAGGGACTCAGACCAAGAGAACACAAGAATAACAGAGGGACTCAGAGCAGAGAACACAATAACAGAGGGACTCAGACCAGAGAACACAATAACAGAGGGACTCAGACCAGAGAACACAATAACAGAGGGACTCAAACCAGAGAACACAGAATAACAGAGGGACTCAGACCAGAGAACACAATAACAGAGGGACTCAGACCAGAGAACACAATAACAGAGGGACTCAGAGCAGAGAACACAATAACAGAGGGACTCAGACCAGAGAACACAATAACAGAGGGACTCAGACCAGAGAACACAATAACAGAGGGACTCAGACCAGAGAACACTGAATAACAGAGGGACTCAGACCAGAGAACACAATAACAGAGGGACTCAGACCAAGAACACAATAACAGAGGGACTCAGACCAGAGAACACAATAACAGAGGGACTCAGACCAGAGAACACAGAATAACAGAGGGACTCAGACCAGAGAACACAGAATAACAGAGGGATTCAGACCAGAGAACACAGAATAACAGAGGGACTCAGACCAGAGAACACAGAATAACAGAGGGACTCAAACCAGAGAACACAGAATAACAGAGGGACTCAGACCAGAGAACACAGAATAACAGAGGGACTCAGACCAGAGAACACAGAATATATATATATATATATATATATATATATATATATATATATATATATATATATATAAATATATATATATATATATATATATATATATATATATATATATATATATATATATATATATATATATATATATATATATATATATATATATATATATATATATATATATATATATATATATATATATATATGCGTGACTTCTCACATTATCAAGGGACTGTGTAATTCCTCCCTATTCTAGGCAGGTCTGAGTCACCTACTGTCCCATGCTAGGTAGTGCAACTCACCTACTGTCCCATGCTAGGTAGTCCAACTCACCTACTGTCCCATGCTAGGTAGGTCCAACTCACCTACTGTCCCATGCTAGGTAGGTCCAACTCACACCCACCCATCTATTTTTCTGAAGAAATTTAAAAATCTGATTTTCGCAGGATTTACCAATAAAGAAGAGAGACTGTGGTAATCCCAGGGGATTTAAATCCCATCCGGATTTATTTTCAGGTAGGATTAGGATTTCCAAGCTCTGTTAGGTGTCTAAGATTGCTATCTAATCTGCTTAAAAGCAGTTCTAGCTGACAGTTCTAGCTGATAGCTCTAGCTGAGAGTTCTAGCTGATAGCTCTAGCTGACAGTTCTAGCTGATAGCTCTAGCTGATAGTTTTAGCAGAAAACTCTAGCTGACAGTTCTAGCAGACAACTCTAGCTGACATTTCTAGAAGACAACTCTAGCTGACAGTTCTAGCACACAACTTTAGCTAGCTTCAGCTGACTACGTGAGCTGAATGTATATAGATTAGGTTTGAAGTCTATCTACTACACGAGGGTCAGCTGCAGGTCACCTTTACTGATAACGAGGAAGAATTGTGTGAAAAATTCTCAGAATTTACTCACAATTGTCTATATACAAGAAGACAAAAATCCTGTCCCAGTAATCAGTATAATTTTAAATAAACAATTAGCAATATCACAGTAATTAAAGACTGGTTGTCCAGTAATTATAGCAATTAAAGCGAAGTAAGTCGATAGGCCTAGTAGGCAGAATGGAACTTGGTAAATCTGTGTTAATTTCAAATCAATTTCCAGAATTAGAACTGAATTTGATGTATCAATGTGATTCACTCCTTAATAAAATGGGAGATAAGCCCCTATCATCGAGTTACCGCCCCGTCAAATAAACGTTAATACTAGGTAGATGACTTGAGTCAATTGTAGATGATATAAATAGGCATATTAATGAGTATAATCTGGTATTTGAGGCAGTGACTGTCCTAGTGACAGCGTCAGAATACCTGGTGACCTGTGCTAGTAACATTATAACAGTATACCTGGTGACCTGTGCTAGTAACATTATAACAGTATACCTGGAGACCTGTGCTAGTAATATTAAGATAGCATACCTAGTGACCTGTGCTAGTAACATTATGATAGTATACCTGGTGACCTGTGCTAGTAACAGTATGATAGTATGCCTAGTGACCTGTGCTAGTAACATTAAGATAGTATACCTGGAGACCTGTGCTAGTAACAGTATGATAGTATGCCTAGTGACCTGTGCTAGTAACATTAAGATAGTATACCTGGTGACCTGTGCTAGTAACATTATGAAAGAATACCTGGTGACTTGCGCTAGTAACAGTATGATAGTATACCTAGTGACCTGTGCTAATTCTGGCACTTATCAGCTAAATACAATGAGGATATTGCAGTGCCTACACTGTATATATATATATTATATATATATATATATATATTTATATATATTATATATATATATATATATATATATATAATATATAATTTTATATATATAATATATATATATATATATGGGTGAGGATGTTACAGTTCTGGAGGTGGGAAGTACAGTACCTGCACTCTGAAGGATGAGTGAGGATGTTACAGTTCTGGAGGTGGGAAGTACAGTACCTACACTCTGAAGGATGAGTGAGGATGTTACAGTTCTGGAGGTGGGAAGTACAGTGCCTGCACTCTGAAGGATGAGTGAGGTTGTTACCGTTCTGGTGGTGGGAAGCACAGTGCCTGCAATCTGAAGGATGTGTGAGGATGTAACAGTTTTGGAGGTGGAAGAACGTACCTGCACTCTGAAGGATGGGTGCGGATGTTACAGTTCTGGAGGATTGGGGGAGTACAGTTCCTGCACTCTGAAGGTGGGGGTTGAGGATGTTTAAAGTTTCTGGATGTGGGAAGTACAGTTGCTGCACTCTGAAGGATGGGTAAGGATGTTACAGTTATGGAGGTGGGATTACAGTACCTGCACTCTGAAGGATGAGTGAGGGATGTTACAGTTGGAGGTGGGAAGTACAGTTTATGCACTCTGAAGGATGGGTGAGGTTGTTAACAGTTCTGGAGGTGGGAAGTACAGTGCCTGCACTCTGAAGATGGGTAAGGATGTTACAGTTCTGGTCGGTGGGAAGTACAGTGCATGCACTCTGAAGGTAGAGTGTGGATGTTACAGTTCTGGAGGGGGGGGTGGGGAAGGTACACTTACCTTGCACATCTGAAGGATGGAGTGAGGATGTTACAGTTCTGGAGGTGGGAAGTTCAGTGCCTGCACTCTGAAGGATGAACGTGAGGATGTTAACTTTCTGCAGGTGGGAAGTAAGTCCTGCCACTCTGAAGGATGAGGAGGAGTTACAGTTCAGGAGATGGGAAGTAAAGTACCTGACTCTGATGGATGAGTGAGGTATGTTACAGTTCTGGAGGTGGGGAAGTACAGTACCTGACACTCCTGAAGGATGATGTGAGGATGTTACAGTTTCTGAGAGGTGGAAAGTACAGTGCCTGCACTCCTGAAGGATGAGTTGAGGATGTTACAGTTCATGGAGGTGGGAAGTACAGTACATTCACTCTGAAGCATGAGTGAGGATTTGTTACAGTTTCTGGAGGTGGTAAGTTACAGTACCGGCACTATGAAGGATGAGTGAGGTTTGTTAAGGTTTGGATGGGTGGGAAAGTACAGTACCTGCACTCTGAAGGATGATGGGGATGTTACAAGTTCAGGAGGTGGGACGTACAGTACCTTGCACTTATGAAGGAATGAGAGGGGTTGTTAAGTTTCTGGAGGGGGCAGAAGTACATTACCTGCACTTCTGAAGGTTGATGTGAGGATGTTACAGTTCTGGAGGTGAAAGTACAGTGCCTGCCACTCTGAAGGATGAGTGAGGATGTTACAGTTCTGGAGGTGGGAAGTTACAGTACTTGCACTATGAAGCGATGAGTGAGATGTTACAGTTCTGGAGCGTGGAAGTACAGTACCTGCACTCTGAAGGATGAGTGAGGAGGTTCAGTTTGGAGGTGGGAGTACAGTACCTGCACTCTGAGAGGATGAGTGAGGATTGTTACAGTTCTGGAGGTGGATGTACAGTGTGCACTTGAAGGATGAGTGAGGTTGTTACATTTCTGGTGGTGGGAAGTCAGGGCTCACTCTGAGGATGATTGAGGATGTTACAGTTCTGGAGGTGGGAAAGTACAGTGCCGGCACTCTGAAGGATGAGTGGGCGATGTTACAGTCTGGGCGGTGGGAAGTACTGTGCTGCACTCTGAAGGATGTGTGAGGATGTTACAGTTTGGAGGTGGGAAGTACAGTGCCTGCACTCTGAAGGATGAGTGGGGATGTTACACGTTTGGAGGTGGGAAGTTCAGTACTGCATCTGATGGATGAGTGACGGATGTTACAGTTCTGGAGGTGGGAAGTACAGTACCTGCACTCTGAAGGATGAGTGAGGATGTTACAGTTCTGGAGGTGGAAAGTACAGTCCTGCACTCTGAAGGATGAGTGAGGATGATTACTGTTTTCTGGAGGTGGGCAGCTACAGTACCTGTCACTCTGAAGATGAGTGAGGATGTTACAGTTTGGGAGGTGGGAATAGTACAGTACCTGCCTCTGAAAAGATGAGTGAGGATGTTACAGTTCTGCGAGGTGGAAAGTACAGTGCTGCACTCTGATGGATGAGTGAGGGATGTTACAGTCTGGAGGTGGAAGTACAGTACCGCAAGCTTGAAGGATGAGTGAGGTTGTTACCGGTCTGGATGTGGGAAGAACAGTGCCTGCACTCTGAAGGTTGAGTGAGGATGTTACAGTTCTGGAGGTGGGAAGTACATTGCTGCATCTGAAGGTGAAGTGAGGGAAGGTACAGTTCTGGAGGTGGGAATACGTACTGCTACTCTGAAGGAGAGTTGAGGAATGTTACGTTCTGGAGGTGGGATAGTACAGGGCCTGCACTCTGGAAGGATGAGTGAGATGTTTCAGTTCGGAGGTGGGGATGTTACAGTACCTGCTCTGCACTCTGAAGGATGAGTGAGGATGTTGCAGTTCTGGAGGTGGGAAGTACAAGTACTGCAATTCTGAAGGAGGAGTGTGGATGTTGTTACAGTTCTGGAGTTTACCTGGAGGTTTACCTGGAGAGAGTTCCGGAGGTCCCGCCCCCGCGGCCCGGTCTGTGACAGGCTAATGGATTGATCGAGCTGATCATCCAGGCTGTGCTCCTGGATGCACGCAAACCAACGTACCAGCCACAGCACGGTGGTCAGGATCCGAACTTTAGGTGCTTGTCCAGTGCCAGCTTGAAGACTGAACAGGGGTTGTTGGATAATCCCCCTTGGAGGTGGGAAGTTACGTACCTGCACTCTGATGGTTGTGTGAGGATGTTACCCAGTTCTGGATTGGGAAGTAAACAGTTCCTGCACTATAGATGAGTGAGGAGCTACAGTTTGGAGGGTGGGAAAGTCAGTACTCATCTGAAGGATGTGTGAGGATGTTCAGTCTAGATGTGGGAAAGTACAGTACTGCACTTGAAGGATTGTGCGAGGATGTTAGATGGAAAGTGTAAGTACAAGTACTGCATTGAAGGATGTGTTGAGGATGTTTATTCAGAGGGGGTAGTAGTACCCTGCACTCTGAAGGGATGGGTGAGGATGTTGTCTAGATGTGGGAAGTACGTACCTGCACTCTGAAGGATGTGTGAGGTTGTAGTTCTGGAGTGGGATGTTACAGTACCTGCAACTGAAGGATGTGTGAGGATGTTTCAGTTTGGAGGATGGGAAGTACAGTACCTGCCTTGAAGGACGCTGTAAGGATGTTACAGTTCTGGAGGTGGGGAAGTACAGTTCCTGCATCTGAAGGATGCGTAAGGATGTTAGCAGTTCTGGAGGTGGGAAGTACAGTACCTGCACTCTGAAGGATGAGTGAGGATGTGTTTACAGTTCTTGGAGGTGGGATTACAGTTCTGCACTCTGAAGGATGAGTGAGGATGTTACTGTTCTGGAGGTGGAAGTACAGTACCTGTAATCGTGAAGGATGAGTGAGGATGTTACAGTTCTGGAGGTGGGAAGTACTGTACCTTGCACTTGAAGGATGAGTGAAGAATGTTACTGTTCTGGAGGTGGGAAGTTACAGTAACTGCATCTGAAGGATGAGTGAGGATGTTACAGTTCTGGAGGTGGGAAGTACAGTACCTGCACTCTGAAGGATGAGTGAAGATGTTACAGCTCGGGAGGGTGGGATGTACAGTACCTGCACTATGAAGGATGATGTGAGGATGATACAGTTCCTGGAAGGTGGGTGTACAGTACTGACCTCTGAAGGAATGAGTGAGGTTGTTACAGTTCGGAGGTGGGAAAAGTACAGTACTGAATCGAAGGATGAGTGATGATGTTACAGTTCTGGAAGGTGTGGAAGTACAGTACTGCACCTGAAGGATGAGGGAGGAATGTTGCAGTTCTGGAGGTGGGAAGTACAGTACTGCACTCTGATGGATGAGTGTGGATGTTAAGTTCTGAGGGTGGGAAGTACAGTACTGCCCCTTGAAGGATGAGTGAGGAGGTTAAAGTTCTGGGGAGGTGGGAAGTACAGTGCCTACACTCTGAAGGGATGAGTGAGGATGTTACAGTTCTGGGAGGTGGAAGTGCAGTACCTGCCACTATGAAGGATGAGTGAGGATGTTACAGTTCTGGAGGTGGGGAAGTACAGTGCCTTACACTTGATAGGATATGAGTGAGGAATGTTGCAGTTCTGGAGGTGGGGAAGTACAGTCCCTGCACTCTGAAGGGATGAGTGAGGATGTTACAGTTCTGAGGTGGGAAGTACAGTGCCTAACTTGAAGGTTGAGTGAGGATGTTACAGTTCTGGAGGATGGAAGTGCAGTACCTGCACTCTGAAGGATGAGTGAGGATGTTACAGTTCTGGAGGTGGGAAGTACAGATGCCTACACTCTGAAGGATGAGTGATGGATGTTTTACAGTTCTGGAAGGTGGGAAGTACAGTACGCATTCTGAATGGATGAGTGAGGATTGTTACTGTTTTGGAGGTGGGAAGTGCAAGTACCTGCACTCTGTAGGTTGAGTGAGGATGTTTACAATTTGGAGGTGGGATGTACAGTACCTGCACTCTGAAGGAATGAGTGAGGATGTTACAGTTATGATGTGGGAATGTACAGTACCCTGCACACTGAAGGGATGAGTGAGGATGTTACAGGTCTGGAGGGGGAAGTACCAGTACCTGCAACTGAAGGATGAGTGAAGGAATGTTACAGTTGTGGAGGCGGGAAGTACAGTGCCTGCAACTCTGAAGGATGAGAGAGAGGATGATACAGTTCTAGAGGTGGAAAGGACAGGACCTGAATATGAGGATGGTGAGAATTTTACAGTTCTGGAGGTGGGAAGTACCAGTACCTGCACTCTGAAGGTGATGTGAGGATGTTTACAGTTCTGGAGGTGGAAAGTACATTTCCTGCACTCTGAAGGATGAGTGAGGATGTTCAGTTCTGGAGGTGGAAAGTACATTATCACTCTGAAGGATGAGTGAGGATGTTACAGTTCTGGAGGTGGGAATGTACATTACTGCATTCTGATGGATGAGGTGAGCGGTTGTTACAGTTCTGGAGGTGGGAAAGTACATTACCTGCACTCTGAAGGATGAGGGAGGATGTTACAGTTATGAGGTGGAAGTTTACATTACCTGCACTCTGACGGATGAGTGAGGATGTTAACAGTTCTGGAGTGGAAGTACAGTACCTGCACTCTGAGGGATTAGTGAAAATGTTTCAGGTCTGGAGGTTGGATGTACAGTACCTGCCACTCTGAACAGGATGAGTGAGGATGTTACAGTTCTGGAAGGTGGGAAGTACAGTACCTGCAACTCTGAAGGATGTTGTGAGGATGTTAAGTTCTGGAGGTGGGCAGTACAGAGCTACACTCTGACAGGGGGGATGATGAGTGAGGATGTTACAGTTTGGAGGTGGGAAGTTACAGTACCTGCAATTGAAGGATGGTGAGGATGTTACAGTTTGGAAGGTGGGAAGTACAGTACCTGCCACTCTGAAGGATGAGCGAGGATGTTACGTTCTTGAGGTGGGAAGTCAGTGCCTACTTCTGAAGGCGATGTGTGAGGATGTTTACAGTTCTTAAGGTGGGAAGTACAGTGCCTACAACTCTGAAGATGAGTGAGGATGTTACAGTTCTGGAGGTGGGAAGTTACAGTCCCTGACTCTGAAGGATGAGTGAAGGTTGTTACGTTCTGGAGGTGGGGAATGTACGTGCCTGCACTCTGAGGATGGGTGAGGATGTTACAGTTCGAAGGTGGAAAAGTACAGTGCCTACATCTGAAAGGATGAAGTGAAGGATGTTACAGGTCTGGATGTGGAGGTACGTGCTACACTCTGAAGATGAGTGAGGGTTGCTACAGTTCTGGAGGTGGGGAAGTACAGTACCAGCACTCTGATGGATGAATGTGAGGATGTTTCAGTTCTGGAGGTGGGAAGTACAGTACTGCACTCTGAAGGATGAGTGGAGGATGTTACAGTTCTGGTTGTGGGAAGTACAGTGCCTACACTCTGAAGGATGAGTGAGGATGTTACAAGTTCTGGATGTGGGAAGTACAGTGCCTACACTTGAAGGATGGTGAGGAATGTTACAGTTCTGGAGGTGGGAAGTACAGTCCTGCACTCTGAAGGATGAGTTGAGGATGTTACAGTTTGGAGGGGGGATGTACAGTACCTGCAACTCTGAGGATGAGTGAGGATGTTTACAGTTTGGAGGTGGGACAAAGTAAGTCCCTGCACTTGGAAGGAATGAGTGAGGATGTTCAGTTCGGAGGTGGGATGCCAGTACCTGCGCTCTGAAGGAATGATGTGAGGATGTTACAGTTCTGGAGGTGGGAAGTACAGTACCTGCACTCTGAAGGATGAGTGAGGATGTTACAGTTCTGGAGGTGGGAAGTACAGTACCTACACTCTGAAGGATGAGTGAGGATGTTACAGTTCTGGAGGTGGGAAGTACTGTACCTGCACTCTGAAGGATGAGTGAGGATGTTACAGTTCTGGAGGTGGGAAGTACAGTACCTGCACTCTGAAGGATGGGTGAGGATGTTACAGTTTATGAGTGGCTGTGGGTGACCTATGGGTTACAATGGGTGACACATCAACCCATATCAACCAGAAAATTGAATAAAGATCTCTGAACCCACCGCTTGATGGGTGACTCTGGGTGGAGAGGTGGGCGGCGGATGATTTGGGTGGCCAGGGGGTTAAGGGGAGGGTTGGTTAGAGTGTGGGTGGGGTTATGAGGGTGGGTTATGGGGGGGGTGGGTTTGCTAGCTCGTCACCTGGGCTTCTTGCTGCAAGTCCTTTCCTTGGGCGACGTCTGTGAGTGTTGTGTGTTGTCTGCGCCGCCCACGCCCCGGTCCACGCCCAAGGTCACGCCCACGGCCCAACTGTTCACCCCCGCGGCCACGGTCTCGCCTAGGAAGCGTGGAAGGGCCTTTTAAGGAGTTTTTAGCTATCACACATGTACACACACGTATACACACGTACACATCCACAGACACACATACAGACAGGACAGACAACCACACACACCACACACACACACACACACACACACACCACACACACACACCCACACTCACACACCACACACTCACACACACACACACAATGAGAAAAATAGAAGGCAGGAGCCAAGTATCAAGGACCCGGTAATCAGAATAGGAAGGAAGGAAGGAGAGCTCCACAGGAACGACAGGAAGTATGTGACCGAGCTGATCTCAATATTCTGGAAGGTATTCGCAAACCGAGCTGGTTAGGGTGCCCAACAAGTGCTGGACAATGCACACAGCTTTCGCTACAGTACCACACCAAGAAACTAGTTGAGAAGGGGAAGCTGTAGAACAGCGCAGGAATAAGTGGGAATATACTGTAATGGATCAGAGAAAACCTGACAGGGAGGCAACATCTAGTGACGGTACGTGACGAGGTGTCAAAGTGGGCACCTGTGACGAGCGAGGTTCCACAAGGGTCAGTCCTAGGACCGGTGCTGTTTCTTGAACATGTGAGTGACATGATGGAAAGGGTACAGGTGTTCTTGTTCTCAGAACAGGAACACCTGTTGGTGCTAATGAGAATACATGCGGAGGAGGATCAGGAAAGACTACGAGTAGATCTGGACAAGCTGCAAAGTTATGAATCCTGGGGGAGGGGCAAAGAAAACCGCAGACGGAGTACAGCCTAACTCACTCAAGGAGAAGGATCCTGGGGTGAGTATAATACCGAGCACGTCTCCTGAGACGCACATCAACCAAATAACTACTGCATCATATGCGTACCTGGCAAACCTGAGAACAGTGTTTCGACACCTGAGAAAGGAATCGTTCAAGAAACTGTACACTGTGTACGTCAGGCCCATACTGGAGTATGCTGCACTAGTATTGAACCCACAACTGGTCAAACGCGTCAAGAAATTAGAGAAAGTGCTAAGGTTCGCAACAAGAATAGTCTAAGTAAGATTCCAACGAGGAGAGGTTTAAGGGAAATCAATCGACGCACGGCAAGACAGGGGGTGGGGGGGGACATGATAAAAACTTATAAAAATATGAGGGGGGAATTGACAAGTTGTATAGGGACGAATGTTTCTGGGATGGGACACAGCAACAAGGGGACACCAAAAAGGGGGGCCGGGAAACAAGGGGACACAGAAAAAAGGGGGGGCACAGCAACAAAGGGGAACAGCAACAAGGGGGAAACACAAACAAAGGGACAACCAACAAGTGGACCCCAAAAGGGGCACAGCAAAAAGGGGGACACCCCAACAAGGGGAACCCAACAAGGGGACACAGCAACAATGAACCAGCAACAAGGGGCACAAAACAAGAGCACACAAAAAGGGGACACCAACGGGGAACCCCCCAACAACGCCCCACACCAAAAAAGGGGACACACCAACAAGGGGAACCCCAACAAAGGGACACCCCAAAAAGGGGGAACCCCAACAAGGGGCACACCAAAAAGGGGGGACACCCCAAAAGGGGACACACAACAAACGAAAACCAAAAAGGGCACACCAACAAGGGGAACAGAACAATGGAAAGCAACAAGGGGACACAGCAACATGGAACGCAACAGGGGACACACAAAAAACACCCAACAAGGGGACACCCCAACAACGAGCACCCAACAAGGGGAACCCAAAAAAGTGGACACCCAAAAAGGGGACACAGCAAAAAGGGGGAAACCACCAAAGGGGACACCCCAAAAAAGGGGACAACCAACACGAGAACACCAAAAAAGGGGAACCCCAAAAAAGGGCACACAGAAACAAGGGGAAAACAAAAGGGGAAACCCACAACAAAGACACAGCAAAAGGGGCAAGCAAGAGGGGACACAGCAAAAGAGGACACACCACAAGGGACACACCAACAAGGGGACACACCAAAAGGGGAAACCCAAAAAACGAACACACAAAAAAGGGGGACCCCCAACAAGGGACACAGCAAAAAGGGGAACCCCAACAGGGGAAAAAGCAAACAAGGGGACACAGCAACAAGGGACCAGCAACAAGGGACCAACCCAACAAAGGGACCGCAAAAGGGGGACAAACAAAAGGGGAACACAACAACGAGAAAACCAAAAAAAGGGGGCACACCAAAAAGGGGAAAACACACCAAAAACCCAAGCAAACACAAGGACACACCAACAAAGGGACCAACAACAAGGGGAAACCACAACAAGGGGCACACCAACAAGGGGCCACAGAAACAAGGGGAACAGCAACAATGGGACACAGCAACAGGGGCACACCAAAAAGGGGAACCAGCAAAAGGGGCCAGCAAAATGGGACCAGCAAAAAGGGCACACCAAAAAAAGGGACACAGAAACAAGGGGACACAGCAAAAAGGGGGACACACCAACAACGAGACACCCCAACAAAGGGACACGCAACAAGGGGAAAACAAACAAAAAGGGGGCACCCCAAACAACGAGACCCCCAACAAGGGGACCAGCAACAAGGATCACAGCAAAAGGGGACACACCAAAAAGGGGGACACACCAACAAGGGGACACAGCAACAAGGGAACACAGCAACAGGGGACACACCAAAAAAAAGGGGACACACCAAAAAGGGGGACACCCCCAAAAGGAAACAGCAAAAATGGGACACAGCAACAAGGGGACCACAAAAAAAGGGGGGGACCACCAAAAAGGGGAAACAAAACAAGAGCACCCCAAAAAAGGGGAAAAAAAAAGGGGGACACCAAAAAGGGGGACACACAACAAGGGGACACGCAACAAGGGGAACACCACCAAGGGGACACACCAAAACAAGGGGGACCACCAACAAGGGAACACAGAAAAAGGGGGCCCCAAATACTAGGGGACACCCCAACAAGGGGAACCCAAAAAGGGGGACACACCAAAAAGGGGACACACAAAAGGGGACAAAACCAAACAAGGGGACACCCAAAAAGGGGGACACCCAAAAGGGGGGACACTCCAACAAGGGGAACAAAAAAGGGACACATAAAAAGGGGACCCCAACAAGGGACACCCAACAAGGAGCAACCAACAAGGGGACACCCCAACAAAGGGACCCCACAAAAAGGGGACACACAAACAAAGGACACAGCAATAGGGGACACACCAACACGGAGGCCACCAAAAGGGGACAAGCAACAAGGGGAAGAGCCAAAGGGGGCACAGAACAAAGGGACACCCCAAAAAGGGGACACCCCAACAAGGGGAACGAAACAAGGGGAACAGCACAAGGAAACTCACCAAAAAGGCGAACAGCAACAAGGGGGACCATCAAAGGGGAACCCAAAAGGGGGCACACCAACAAGGGGACACCAAACAAGGGGACACACCAACAAGGGGACACCCCCAAAAAAGGGGACACACCAACAAGGGGCCACCCCAAAAAGGGGACCACAAACAAGTTACCCCATAAAAAAGGGGCACCAAAAAGGGGGAAAACCCCAACAAGGGGACACCCCAAAAGGGGCCCCAACAAACAAGGGAACCCAACAAGGGGCACCCAACAAGGGGAAAACACACCAAAAAGGGGACACACCAACAATGTAACACACCAACAAGAAGACACACCAACATGGGACACACAAACAAGGGACACACAAACAAGGGGACACACCAACAAAGGGACACATCAACAAGGGACACACCAACAAGGGGACACACCAACAAGGAGACAAACGAACAAGGGACACACCAACAAGGAGACACACCAACAAGGGGACACACACCAACAAAGGGACACACCAACAAAGGGAACCACCAACAAGGGGACACAGCAGAAAGGAGACACAGCAACAAGGGGACACAGCACCAAAGGGACACACCAACAAGGGGACACAGCAACAAGGGGACACACCAACAAGGAGACATTTAAACAAGTGGACACAGCAACAAGGGGACGCAGCAACAAGGGGACACAGCAACAATGGGACACACCAACAAGGGGACACCGCAACAAGGGGACACAGCAACAAGGGGACATAGCAACAATGGGACACACCAAACAGATGACACAGCAATAAGGAAACACATCAACATGGAGACACGCCAACAAGGGGACACACCAACAAGGAGACGCAGCAACAAGGGAACAGAGCAACAAGGGGACAGGCCACCACAAGGACAAACCAACAGGGGGACACACCAACAAGGGGACAAACCAACAAGAGGACACACCAACAAGGGGACACACCAACAAGGGAACACGACTACAAGGGGACACACCAACTAGGGGACACACCAACAAGGGGCACACCAACAATTGGACATAACTACAAGGGGACACACCATCAAGGGGACACACCAACAAGGGGACACAGCAACGAGGGGACACAACAAAAAGGGGACTCACTAACAAGGTGACACGCTAACAAGGGGACACACCAATAAGGGGACACACCAACAAAAGGACACACCACCAAGGGGACACACCAACAAGGCGATACACCACCAAGGGAACACACCAACAAGGGACACCCCAACAAAGGGACACACCAACAATGGGTCACACCAACAAGGGGACACACCAACAAGGGGACACACCAACAAGATGACACGGCAACAAGGGGACACTCCAACAAGGGGACACACCAACAAGGTGACACACCAAAAAAAGGACACACCAAAAAGGGGACACACCAGCAAGGGGACACAGCAACAAGGGGACAGAGCAACAAGGATACCCGCCAATAAGGGGACACACCAACAAGGGGAAACACCAACAAGGGGACACAGCAACAAGGAAACCCACCAACAAGGGGACACACCAAGAAGTGAACACAGCAACAAGGGGACACAGGAACAAGGGGACACACCAACAAGGGGACACACCAACAAGGGACAAACAGCAAGGGGACACACCAACAAGGGGACACACAAACAAGGGACACACCAACAAGGGGACACGCAAACAAGGGGTCAAAGCAACAGGGGACACAGCAACAAGGGGACACAGCAACAAGGGGACACGGCAACAAGCGGACACAGCAACAAGGGGATACACCAAAAGGGGAACACACAACAAGGGGACACACCAACAAGGGGACACACCAAAAAGGGGACACACCAACAAGGAGACTCACCAAAATGGGGACACACAAACAAGGGGACACACCAACAAGGGGAAACCCAACAAGGGGACACACCAGCATGGGGTCACACCAACAAAAGGACATCACAAACAAGGGGGCACAGCAACAAGGGGACACACAGCAACAAAGGGTCACACCAACAAGGGGACACACCAAAAAGAGGACACTCCATCAAGGGGACCCACCAACAAGGGGACACACCAACAAGGTGACACACCAACAAGGGGACACACCAAAAAGGGGACACACCAAAAAGCGGACACACCAACAAGGGACACAGCAACAAGGGGACCAAACAATAAGAGGACACAGCAACAAGGGGACACAGCAACGATGGGACTCACCAAAAATGGGACACAGGAACAAGGGGACACAGCAACAAAAGGACACAGCAACAAGGGGACACAACAACAATGGGACACAGCAAAAAGGGGACACAACAACAAGGTGACACACCAAGAAGGGGACACACCAAGAAGGGGACACACCAACAAGGGGACACATAAACAAGGGGACACACCAACAAGGGGACACACCAAGAATGGGACACACCAACAAGGGGACACACCAACAAGGGGACACACAAACAAGGGACACACAAACAAGGGGACACACCAACAAGGGGACACACCAGCAAGGGGACACACCAACAAGGGGACACACCAACAAGGGGACACACGAACAAAGGGACACACCAACAAAGGGAACCACCAACAAGGGGACACAGCAGAAAGGAGACACAGCAACAAGTGGACACAGCACCAAGCTGACACAGCAACAATGGGACACACCAACAAGGGGACACAGCAACAAGGGGACACACCAACAAGGAGACATTCCAACAAGGGGACACAGCAACAAGGGGACGCAGCAACAAGGGGACACAGTAACAATGGGACACACCAACAAGGGGATAACGCAACAAGGGGACACATCAACAAGGGGACACAGTAACAATGGGACACACCAACAAGGGGATAACACAACAAGGGGACACACCAACATGGAGACACGCCAACAAGGGGGCACACCAACAAAGGGACACACCAACAAGGGGACACACCAACAAGGAGACACAGCAACAAGGGGACACGCCATCATGAGGACACACCAACAAGGGGACACACCAGCAAAAGGACAAACCAACAAGGGGACACACCAACAAGGGGACACACCAGCAAAAGGACAAACCAACAAGGGGACACACAACAAGTTGACACACCAACAAGGGAACACGACCACAAGGGGACACACCAACTATGGGACACACCAACAAGGGGCACACCAACAAGGGGACATAACTACAAGGGGACACACCATCAAGGGGACACACCAACAAGGGGACACAGCAACGAGGGGACACAACAACAAGGGGACTCACTAACAAGTTGACACGCTAACAAGGGGACACACCAACAAGGGGACACACCAACAAAAGGACACACCACCAAGGGGACACACCACCAAGGGGCACACCAACAAGGGACACCCCAACAAGGGGACACACCAACAATGGGTCACACCAACAAGGGGACACAACAACAAGGAGACACACCAACAAGATGACACAGCAACAAGGGGACACTCCAACAAGGGGACACACCAACAGGGGACACACCAACAATGGGACACACCAACAATGTGACACACCTACAAGGGGACACACCTACAAGGGGACACACCAACAAGGAGACATACCAAAAAGAGGACACATCAAAAAAGGGGACTCACCAGCAATTGGACACAGCAACAAGGGGGCAGAGCAATAAGGATACCCACCAATAAGGGGACACACCAACAAAAGGACACACCAACAAGGGGACACAGCAACAAGGAAACCCACCAACAAGGGGACACACCAACAAGGGGACACAGCAACAAGTGGACACAGCAAGAAGGTGAAACGCCAACAAGACGACACAGCAACAAGGGAACACAGCAACAAGGGGACAAAACAACAAGGGGACACAGGAACAAGTGGACACACCAACAAGGGGACACACCAACAAGGGTACACACCAGCAAGGGGACACACCAACAAGGGGACACACAAACAAGGGACACACCAACTAGGGGACACGCAAACAAGGGGACAAAGCAACAAGGGGACACGGCAACAAGGGGACACAGCAACAAGGGGACACGGCAACAAGCGGACACAGCAACAAGGGGACACACCAACAAGGGGACACACCAACAAGGGGACGCAACAACAAGGGGCACACCAACGAGGGGACACCCCAACATGGGGACACAACAACAAGGAGTCACACCAACAAGGGAACACACCAACAAGGGGACAATCCAAGAAGGGGACACAGCAACAAGGGGACACAGCAACAAGGGGACACTCCAACAAGGGGACACACCAACAAGGGGATACACCAACAAGGGGAGACACCTACAAGGGGACACACCAACAAGGGGACACACCAAAAAGGGGACACACCAACAAGGAGACACACCAAAAAGGGGACACACAAACAAGGGGACACACCAACAAGGGGACACACCAACAAGGGGACACACCAACAAGGGGACACACCAACAAGGGGACACACCAACAAGGGGACACACCAACATGGGGACACACCAACAAGGGGACACACCAACATGGGGACACACCAACAAGGGGACACATCAAAAAGGGGACACACCAACAAGGAAACGCCACAAAAAAGGGACACACCAACAAGAGGGCACACCAACAAGGGGACACACCAAAAAGGGGACACACCAACAAGGGGACACACCAACAAGGGGACACACCAACAAGGGGACACACCAACAAGGGGACACACCAACAAGGGAACACACCAACAAGAGGACACACCAACAAGGGAACACACCAACAAGGGGACACACCAACAAGGGGACACACCAACAAGGGGACACACCAACAAGGGGACACACCAACAAGGGGACACACCAACAAGGGGACACACCAACAAGGGGACACACCAACAAGGGGACACACCAACAAGGGGACACACCCACAAGGGGACACACCAACAAGGGACACACCAACAAGGGGACACACCAACAAGGGGACACACCAACAAGGGGACACACCAACAAGGGGACACAGCAACAAGGGGACACACCAACAAGGGGACACACCAACAAGGGGACACACCAACAAGGGGACACACCAACAAGGGGACACACCAACAAGGGGACACAACAACAAGGGGACACACCAACAAGGGGACACACCAACAAGGGGACACAACAACAAGGGGACACACCAACAAGGGGACACAGCAACAAGGGGACACACCAACAAGGGACACACCAACAAGGGGACACACCAACAAGGGGACACACCAACAAGGGGACACACCAACAAGGGGACACACCAACAAGGGGACACACCAACAAGGGGACACACCAACAAGGGGACACACCAACAAGGGGACACACCAACAAGGGGACACACCAACAATGGGACACACCAACAAGGGGTCACAACTGGAAGTTGAAGACTCAAATGAGTCACAGGGATGTTAGGAAGTATTTCTTCAGCCACAAAGTTGTCAGGAAGTGGAACAATCTGGAGAGTGATGTAGTGGAAGGAGGATACATACATAGCTTTAAGAAGAGGTACGATAAAGCTCAACAAGCAGGGATAAAGAATAGACAATTAGCGGAATTAGGTGAGTACACACATACACACACACACACACACTCACACACATACACACTCACACACACACACACACACTCACACACACACACACACTCACACACACACACACACACACACACACACACACACACACACACCACACACACAGTGAGGCCAGGAGCTGAGTCTCAACTCCCTGTAATCACACAACACTGAGTACCAATCACCGAGTATACACACACACACACACAAGCAAATAGAAGAATGGCCGGCGATTCGAACCATAGCCCTGTTCTGTGGTTATTCCAACATGGACCACAGTTGGAGTCTCCATTCTCGTGTTTATTTACTAACAGTCATTATTACGACTGTGATTAAGTTTACATTCAGACAGCAGATCTCCTGTATGATTCCCAGCTCTTTCCAGAGCTAAGGGGAATGTCCTACGAAGAAAGGTTAATGGAAATCGGCCTGACGACACTGGAGCACAGGAGGGTTAGGGGAGACATGATAACGGCATAGAAAATACTGCGAGGAATCGACCAGGTGGATAGAGACAGGATGCTCCAGAAACAGGACACAGAAACAAGGGGTCACAATTGGAAGTTGAGGACTCAGATGAGTCAAAGAGATGTTAGGAAGTATTTCTTTAGTCATAGAGTTGTCAGGACGTGGAATAGTCTGGCAAATGACGTAGTGGAGGCAGGAGTCATACATAGTTTTAAGACGAGGTATAATAAACTCATGGAGCAGGGAGAGATAGGACCTAGTAGCGACCAGTGAAGAGGCAGAGCCAGGAGCAAGCAATAAGACTGAGGAAGGAAGGGAGAGTGAGAGACTGAGGTGAGGTGTTCTTAGAGAAAACAGTGGCCAGCAGGGTGCACCGTCAGGTACTAGACACCATACATACAATAGGAGAACAGACTGTACTAGATACATCACAGACAGTGGGACCTGACTAAGCATCATGGAGCCTGAGAGAAGGAGAAGAAGCACTCTCTGAGCCACTAGCTAAGATCTAACCAATGGGTTTCTCTGTGGTTTTTAATTGGGTCACTCTGCAAGGCTATCAGATCATTACGACCATTCTGTAAGGCTGGTGTAGAAGTTAATGAAGAGAATAAATGACTGTAGAGGCCAGGGAATTGCTGTGAGATTGGTCAGATAAGTGGCTGCTTGAATTCAATCCTGGTAAAGGCATAGTTGTGAAGCTTCTGCTGGTGGCAGGCCGACGAGTCTGATGGTGGCAGGTTGAAAAGTCTGCTGGTGGCAGGCTGAAGAGTTCTAAACCACGGATGTTGATACAGTGTTCTCTTATTATACCTGTGGTGCCCTTGCTTTTCTCTGTAGGAGTTGCTATGGTAGTGTGTACATTTAGAACCTGGTCCTCAAGTTTCTTCCAAGTATACATTATCAGGTATCTCTCTCTTCTTCACTCCAGAGAATACATTCGAAGTAGTCTCAGGTGTTCTCATTAGTTTAAAAGCATTATTGATTCTATACTGCCAGCTTTGATATCTATCCTGTCTTGGATGACCCTATCAACACTGAGCAATATTCTGTTTCTCTAGTCTAGGGGATTACCAATAGACCCCTGGCTGTCTTCAAGACCCCTGGCTGTGTTCAAGACCCCTGGCTGTCTTCAAGACCCCTGGCTGTCTTGAAGACCCCTGGCTGTCTTCAAGACCCCTGGCTGTCTTCAAGACCCCTGGCTGTCTTCAAGACCCCTGGCTGTCTTCAAGACCCCTGGCTGTCTTCAAGACCCCTGGCTGTCTTGAAGAGGGAGCTGGACAGACACTTAAAGTTAGTACTTGACCAGCCGGGGTGTGGTTCATACGTTGGTTTGCGTGCGGCCAGTAGTAACAGCCTGGTTGATCAGGCCCTGATCCACCATGAGGCCTGGTCATGGACCAAGCTGCAGGGGCGTTGACCCCCGAGACCCCCTCCAGGTATACTCCAGGTAACTCTAGCCACACTGGCTTATGCCAGTGTCTCGTAGCTAGGTTGGCAGCACTCTCAGCTCACACACTGAAGTCCGTGATTCGATCCCCGGTACGGATGGAAGCATTAGGACGTGTTTCCTTGAGACACCTGCTATTCCTTTTAACCCATCAGTAAAATAGGTACCTGGGTGTTAGTGGACTGGTGTGGGTGGCATCCTGGGAACAAAATTGACCTAATTTGCTGGAAATGCTCAACATAACAAGGGACTTTCTATATAGTAGTATGTCACTGATGTCAGCTATGGTCTGTATACCTTGTACATGTACTCACAGAAATAAAGATTATTATTATTATTATTATCACAAGCTGGCACTATTGACTTTGATTCTATTGGTAACTCTGCTAAGTTGACACTGACTTATATTTCCTCTGGGGAAATAAGAACGTACGCCGTCCCTTGTGGGTAGTGTGACAGAGTTTACATGGGAGAAAACTAGGTGAGATTTGTCCATAAGAATACACCCGGAGCAGAGTTGAAACCCAGTACTGCTTGTGTCGTAGACACGAACACTGTGCCTGGCAAGATGCATTAATATATATATATATATATATATATATATATATATATATATATATATATATATATATATATATATATATATATATATATATATATATATATATTATATATATATATATACATATATATAACTCCAGCAATACTTGACGTACGCAAAAACAATTATGGAACTTGCTGTACACATTGATGAGATGCTAAACTGATCCACTGGGAAGACAGTGTATACTTCCAGTTAACAGGAATTAGGTGATGCTAATCAAGAACCAAATGGCTTTTTCAAGGTCACTTTTCAGTAGTGATGCTGTACACTACTGAGCTGCAGGTGTACAGTAGTGATGCTGTACACTACTTAGCTGCAGGTGTACAGTAGTGATGCTGTACACTACTGAGCTGCAGGTGTACAGTAGTGATGCTGTACACTACTTAGCTGCACGTGTACAGTAGTGATGCTGTACACTACTGAGCTGCAGGTGTACAGTAGTGATGCTGTACACTACTGAGCTGCACGTGTACAGTAGTGATGCTGTACACTACTTAGCTGCACGCCAGACCATCAAAACTGGAATGTTCCAGACGTCACAAACTGGAATGATCCAGTGGTCAAAACTGAATATTCCAGTTCGTCAAAACTGGAAAATTCAGTCGTCAAAACTGGAATATTCGCAGTCGTCACTCAGGAAGTCATGAGAGGGTCAATCTTCTGGAATAAAATTAAAGCCGGAATGTTCTTGACGTCTTGTGTTGTGTTTTAAAAATTTGAAATAATGGAGTAAGTTAGAGTGTGGGGTTTAAGAGTCGGAATTATTAACTGATTGACAGTTACAGAGTCATTAACGAGTGACGGGGTGTTGTGTTGTGTGTGTGTGTGTTGTGTGAGTGTGATATTCTTGGAGGATAGTCATGGCTCTCATGTATCCTTGTAGGATAGTCAGAGAGGCTCTACAGTTCGTATCCTTGTAGGATAGCAGGCTCTCATGTATCCCCTTGTAAGGATAGTCAGGGCTCTCAGTGTATCTTTTAGGATAGTCATGGCTACTCAGTGTATCCTTGTAGATAGTCATAGGCTGTCTAGTGTACCTTGTAGTGAGGGATATCATAGTGGCCTCACTGTAGTCCTTGTCTAGATGTCCAGGGCCTCCAGTCTGTATCCTTGATAGGATAGTCAGGAGCTCTCTAGTGTATCCTTGAGTAGGATAGTCAGTGGGCTCTCAGTGTATTCCTTGTAGGATAGTCAAGTGGCTGCTCAGTGTACTATTACGTATGATAGTCGAGGCTCTCGAGTGTATTCCTTGTAGATAGTCAAGGGCTCTCAGTGTAACTAACGTATATAGTACAGTGCTTCTCAGTGTAATCCTTATGTAGGATAGTCAAGGCTCTCATGTACTTGTAGATAGTCAGGGCTCACCTAGTGGTAATCCTTGTAGGGATAGAAGGGCTTCTCAAGTGTATTCCTTGTAGGATAGTTATGGGCTCCTCAGTGAATCCTGCTAGGAAAGTTAGGGCTCTCATGTATCCTTGTAGGAATAATCAGGGCTCTCAGTGTATACTTTGTAAGGATAGACAGGTCTCAGTGCAACCTTGTAATAGTCATATGGCTCTCAGTGTATCCTTGTAGGATAGTCAGGGCCTCAGTGTATCCGTTGTCGTATAGATCAGGATTCTCAGTGCATCCTTGTAGGATATAGTCAGGGTCTCATGCAATCCTTGTAGGATAGTCAGGGTTCTCAGTGCATCCTTTAGGATAGTATCCATGGCTCTCATGTATCCTTGTAGGATAGTCAGGGCCCTCATGTATCCTTGTAGGATACGACCAGGGCATCTCATGTACCTTGCAGGATAGATCCATTGCTCACAGTGTATCCTTGTAGGATAGTCAGGCTCTCAGAGTATTTGTATGATATCAGCGGAGAGCTCTCAGTGTATCCTTGAAGATAGTCATTGCACACATTGTATCCTCCTTGTAAGGATAGTCAGGGCTCTCAGTGTATCCTTGATAGGATAGTCAGAGGCTCTCATGAATCCTTTGAAGGTAGTCAGGGTTCTCAGAGCATCCTTGTAGGATTATCATGGCTCTCAGTGTATGCCTTGTATATAGTCATGGCCCTCAGTGTTATCCTTGTAGGATACTCAGTGGCTCCAGTGTATCCTTGCAGATAAGTCATGGCTCTCAGTGTACTCTCGTAGATAGTCAGGGCTCTCAGTGTATCCTTGCAGATAGTCAAGGCTCCTTGTATCCTATAAGGATAGACAGGGTTCTCAGTGCATCCTTGTATGGATAGCATGCTCACAGTGTATCCTTAGTAGGATATCATCTGGCTCTCAGTGATAGATCCTTGTAGGATAAGTCAGGGCTCTCGAGTAATCACTTGTAGATAGATCATGTGCTCTCAGTCTGTATCCTTGAAAGGATATCAGGGCTCTCAGTGTATCCTTGTAGGTTAGTCAGGGCTCTCAGTGTATCCTTGTAGGATACTCAAAGCATCTCATGTAATCCGTTGTAGGAGAGTCAGGGCTCTCAGTAGGCGAATCCTTGTAGGTATTCTAGAGTCAAGATACCCCTACTAGTCTCTCTGTAAGGATAGTCCAGGGCCCTCAGCTCTCCACCTGTAGGATAGTCCAGGAGGCCCTACAGTCTACCATCCTTGTAGGATAGTCAAGGCCCACGTCTATCCTTGTAGGAAAATATCAAGGGCTCTCAGTCTAATCCTCGTTAGAATAGTCAGGGACTCTCATCATCCTTGTAGGGCATCAGGTCCCTCAGTCTATCCTGTAGGATAGTAAGGGCTCTCATCTATCCTTATAGGATAGTCAGTGCTCTTAGTCTATCCTTGTAGAATAGTCAAGAGAGCACCTCAGATCTACTCCTCGTAGGATAGTTCAGGGCCTTCAGTCTATCCATTGTGAGGATAGTCAGTGGCTCTCCAGTCTATCCTCGTGAGGATAGTCAGTGTCTCATCTGTCTATCCCTGTAGATAGTCAGGCTCTCAGTCTAATCCTTCTGTAGGATATTCCAGGCTCTCAGCCCTATCCTTGTAGGATAGTCCCAGGGCTCTCAGGCATATCCTTCGTAGGATAGTCAGGGCTCTCAGTCAATCCTTGTCTAGATCTCTGTTAGGGCTCCTTCAGTCCGTAACCTCGTAGGATCGTCCGAGGCTCTCATCTATCCTCGTAGGATAGTCAGAGTCCTGACTCTCAGTACTATTCTCGTGGGATAGTCCGGGCTCTCAGTCTAATCCTATGTAGGATAGTCAGAGCACTCAGGACTCCCTTGTACGAAATCGTCAGGGCGTCTCACATGTCTTTACCCTCGTAGGATAGTCTTGGCTCACAATCTATCCTCGTAGGATAGTCAGGACCCCTCTCAGTCCTATCCTCGTAGGATAGTCAGGGCTCTCAGTCTATCCTCGTAGGAAAAGTCAGGAGACTCTCAGTCTATACTCGTAGGATAGTCAGAGGGCTCTCATCTCTATCCTCGTAGGATACAGTCGAGACATCTCAGTCCATCCCTCGTAGGATAGTCATAGGCTCTAAGCAATTATAACCATACTGTAATCATACAAACCAGAACATCTGTCCAGCAACACTCGCCACACAGGAAGTCTCTACAGTCGAATGCAGTAAGAGGCTAAAAGAAGCAGATAAAGAACGATACCATCAGTCCATCCCCCATGAAGACAGTTGATTGAGGGTGGTCAGTCCCTCTTCTGGAGGAAGAGTTCAGCTCCCATGGTCTGGAACAAGGTTTTCAGTCCCTCAGTCTGGAGAAGAGATCAGCACCATGTAGGTCTGGATACAAGGTTGTCAGCCCCCTCAGTCTGGAGAAGACATTTTTCAGCTTCCCATGGTCTGGAACAAAAGGTTTTCAAGACCTCAGTTGAGAAGAGTTCACACCATGGTCTGGAACAAGTTGACAGAGACCACGTACTGGAGAAGAGTTCAGCCACCATGTCCTGCGGAACAAGGTGCAGTCCCTCAGTCTGGAGAAGAGTTCAGCTCCAGGGTTCTGGAACAAGTTGTCAGTGCCCCCTCACCTGGAGAAGAGTTCAGCTCCACTGGTTGGAACAATGTTTTCAGTCCCTCATCCTGCGAGAAGAGTTCAGCACATGGTCCTGAACAAGGTGTCAGTCCCCTCTGCCCTGGCGAAAGAGTTCAGCTTCCATGGTTCTTGAACTAGGTTGACAGTCCCTCAGCTTGGAAGATGAGTCCAGCCCCCATGGTCTGCAACAAGATGGTCCAGATCCCTCAGCCTGGAGAAGAGTTCAGCTCCATCGTCTGGAACAAGGGTTGTCATCCCTCACCTGGAGAAGAAGTTCAGCTCCATGTCTGGAACTAGGTTGTCAGTCCCTCAGCCTGGAGAAGAGTCTCAGCCCCAAGTGTCTGGAACAAGCGTCAGTCACCTCATCCTTGAGAAGAGTTCAGCTCCATGTCTGAACAAGGTTTCAGTCCCTCAGGCCTTGAGAAGATTTCAGTCACCATGGGACTGTAACAAGCGTTGTCAGTCCCTCAGAGTTCCTGGAGCTGTGAAGTATTTCTTGTTCCTCGGCTGAACAAATAGTTGTCAGATCCCTCAGATTTCGTGAGTGAACGTATTCTGTTCCAAGTCGACGAGGAACAATGTGTCAGTCCCACAGCCTGGAGAAGAGTTCATCTCCATCGAAGAGGAACAAAGGTGCTGATGCAGTCCTCAGCTACTGGTGAAGATATTTCTGATTCCAATCGTCCGGAAACAAGTGTTGCTCATTCCCCTCAGCCTGGAGAAGAGATTCCGTCTCCATCGTCTGGAACAAGGCAGTACAGTATCCCCTCAGTCCTGTGTGAAGAGATATCTGTGTCCATCCGTCAGGAACAAGGATTGATCAGTCCCCTCCAGCCTGGAGAAGATGTTCGGTCTCCATCGTATCATGAGAACAAGGTTGTCAGTCCCTCCACATCCTGTGATAGAGATCTGTTCTCTCATCGTCTGAACAAGGTTGTCAGTCCCTCCGGCCTGGAGAAGCGTTACGTTCCATCGTCTGGAACAAGGCTGTCAGTCCCCTCAGTCTGGGAAAAGAGTTCTGTTTCCCATCGTCTGGAACAAGGTTGGTCAGTCCCTCAGCCTGGAGAAAGTTCGTCTCCATCGCCCTGCACAAGGCTGTCAGTCCCTCAGTCTGGTGAGAAGAGTTCTGTTCCATCGTCCTAGGAACAATGTTGTCAGTCCCACAGCTGGAGAAAGTTTCTGATTCTACTCAGTCCCTACAGACTGGTGAAGAAGTACTGTTCCATGGTCGGCGAACATTATTGTTCCAATGGTCAGGAACAATAAATGTTCCACTGTGTTGTCTGCTTTAGCGATTACTGCGAACCAGAACTCTAAATCTTTTTTCGCTTTCAGAATAATTGAATTCATACTTTTTTTATTTAATTGTAATGCAATATGCACTTCCTATAAACAGGATCTGTCACGTCTACAATGAGCTACATCCAAATTATCTAGATCTACTACAAAGAAATAAATGGCTTTCACTAGACATTATTTGACAAATTGGTTTAGAAAGACATTCAAACTGTCAGCCTGTAACAAGTAACCAAGCCCTAAGCTGGCTAATACCAACACTGACTGTCAGAAGTACTTGTTAACCAAGTCAAAGCCTGGCTAATACAACATCTGACGTCAGAAGGTACTTGGTAACCGCGAGTTCTCAGTCGGCTACTACAACACCACACAGGTCCAAGAAGTACTTATACCAAGTCCTAAGCTGGCTACTACAACCTCAGACTGTCAGAAATACTTATAATCCAAGACTAAGGTCTTGGCGCTACACAACATCAGACTGTCAGAAGGTACTTGTAAACTAAGGCTAAGTCTGGCTATTACTACAACATCATAGCTGTCAGAAGTACTTGTAACAAAGTCCTAAGAGTACCTGGCTAACTACAACACAGCTCAGGTGTACAGTAGTTGATGCTGTACACTACTGACTGCAGGTGTTGCATGTAGTGATGCTGTACACTACAGAACCTCAGGTGTACAGTAGTGCTGCTGTACACTGACTGAGCTGCATGTGTACAGTAGTGATGCTGTACACTACTATACTGCAGGTGTACAGTATTGAATGCTGTACACTACTGCCCTGCAGGTGAGTGACAAGTAGTGATGCTGTACGACTACTGACCTGCGGTAGTACAGTAGTGATGTCTGTACACTACTGACCTGCAGATGTACAGTAGTGATGCTGTGACACAAATGAGCTGCCACCTTGTACAGAAGTTGAAGCTGTTTACACTTGTCCCAGTGCTTCCAGTTAAAACTGTGTAACAAGAGCAGCAACGTCCATTAGCTTAAAAAAATAACAGGCCTCAAGACCACCGTAGGCCTCTCTGCTAATATGTGGCTCTAGGAAACAGGAAATCTTTCATTGTATATACTCGAAATGTACGTAACGCTATTTGTGCTTGCGAGTGTCGAATCACAGCTCCTGCTGGAAAGAACAAAAACAGAGGCTCTTCATTTTCCGAAAACGTTTCGCCCATGTACTGGGCGTAACAGGCCGAATTTGAGGAGACTCAAATATGGAGGACAGTAATGTAGTGTTGAGATGAAAATGAAGATAGTCATCGCCACATTTTGAAGAAACCTTGAGTGTGGTCATCCCCTCATAGTCTTGAAGAACCCTAGAGTTTGTCGTCCTCACAGTCCTTGAAGAAACCTTGAGGCGTGGTTCCAGTTCCCTCAGTCCTGAAGAAAACCTGAGGTTGTCAGTCCCTCAGTCTTGAAGAAACCATCTGAAGAGATGTCAGTCGCCTCAGTCTTGAGAAGAAACCTTGAGGTGGTCAAGTGTTCCCCAGACTTGAAGAAACCTTGAAGGTGGTACATCCCCTGCCATCTTTGAAGAAAAACCATGAGGTTGTCTGTCCCTCAGACTTGCGAAGAAACCTTGGAGGTTGTCATCCCTCAGTCTTGAAGAAACCTTGAGGTTGTCATTCCACAGACTTGATGAAAACTTAGAGGTTGTCAGTCCCTCAGACTGAAGAAAAACCTGAGGATTGTCAGTCCCTCAGACTTGAAGACACCTGAGGTGGTCAAGATCCCTCAGACTTGGAAGAAAACCTTGATGTGGCCCATACCCCTCACAGTCCTTGAAGAAACCTGAGGTTTGTCAGTCCCCTTCAGACCTTGAAGAAACCTTAGGTTCAGTCCCTCAGTTCATGAAGAAACCTTGAGGTTGACAGTCCCTCAGACTTTGAAGAACCTCTTGAGAGAGTGGTCAGTCCCTCAGTCCTTGGAAGAAACATTGAGGTTGTCAGCCTCAAGACTTTGAAGACCCTTGAGTTGTCAGTACCCCTCAGACTTGAAGAAACCTTGACAGGTAGGTCATTTCCGCTCAAACTTGTGTGGAAGAAAACCTTGAGGTGAGTCAGTCCCCTCAGTCTTGAAGAAACCTTGAGGATTGTCTCCCTCAGACTTGAAGAACCTTGAGGTGGTCAGTCCCTGTCAGACTTTGAAGAAACCTTGAGGTGGTCATCCTCAGGTCTTGATGAACCCTTTAGGTTGTCAGACCCTTCAGTCTTGATGAAACCTGAGAGTTGTCCAGTCCCTCAGTCCTTGAAGAAACCTTGAGGTTTGTCAGTCCCCTACAGTCTTGAATGAAACCTTGAGGTGGTCAGTCCCATCAGTCATGATGAAACCTTGAGGTTGTCCAGCCCTTCAGTCTTGAAGAAACCTTGAGGTTGTCAGTACTCCTTCAGTCCTTGAATGAAACCTTGAGGTGGTTCATGATCCCTCGACATTGGATAGAAACCTTGAGGATTGTCAGTCCCCCTCAGTCGTGGATCGAAAACCTTCTGAGGTTGTCAGTTCCCTCAGTCTTGAAAAACCTTGAGGTGGTCAACGTGCCCCTCAGAATTTGAAGAAACCTTGAGGTGGTCAGAGTCCCTCCAGACTTGAAGAAACCTGAGGTTGTCCCGTCCCTCAGTCTTGAAAGAAAACCTTGAGAAGGTGGTCAGTCCCTCAGTTCTGAAGAAACCTTGAAGGTTTCAGTCCCCTCATTCTTTATGCGACATACCTTGAGGTGGTCAGAGCCCTCATCTTGATGACACCTGAGTTGTCAGTCCCCTCAGTCTTGAAGAATACCTGAGGTTGTCAGTGCCCCCCTCAGTCCTTGATGAAACCTTGAGGTGGTCAGTCCCTCAGACATGAAAAAACCTTGCGGTTGACAGGGTCCCTCAGTCTTGATAAACCTTGAGGTTTGTCAGTCCCTCAGTCTGAATAAACCTTGAGGTTGGTCAGTCCCCCCTCAGATCTGAAGAAACCTTGAGGTGGTCAGTCCCTCAGACTTGAAAAAACCTGAGGGTTTCAGTCCCATCATCCTTGAAGAAACCTTGAGGGTGGTCATTCCCTCAGTCTTGAATAAACCAGTAGTGATGGTGGTCAGTCCCTCAGACTGAAGAGACCTGCGAGTTGTCAGTCCCCTCAGTCTTGAAGAAACCTTGAGGTTGGTCAGTCCCATCAGTCTTGAAGAAACCCTTGGAGGTGGTTCAGTCTCCCTCAGACTTGAAGAAAAACCTTGAGTTGTCATCCCCTCAGTATCTTGAAGAAACCTGAGTTGTGCAGTCCCTCAGACTTGAAGAACCTTGAGGTTTGTCCATCCACTCAGGTCTTGATAAACCGCATGAGTTTCAGTCCCTCAGTCTTGAAGAAACCTTGAGGTGGTCAGTCCCTCAGACTTGAAGAAACCTTGAGGTGGTCAGTCCCTCAGACTTGAAGAAACCTTGAGGTTGTCAGTCCCTCAGTCTTGAAGAAACCTTGAGGTGGTCAGTCCCTCAGTCTTGAAGAAACCTTGAGGTGGTCAGTCCCTCAGTCTTGATAAACCTTGAGGTTGTCAGCTCCTCAGACTTGAAGAAACTTAGTTGGTCAGTCCCTCATCTTGGATGAAACCTATGAGGTTTGTCAGTCCCCTCAGTCATGAAGAAACCTTAGGTTTCAGTCCCTTATCAGTTGTCTTGAAGTAAACCTTTGAGTGAGTCAGTCCCTCAGTCTTGAAGAAACCTTGAGGTTGTCAGTCCCTCAGTCTTGAAGAAACCTTGAGGTTGTCAGTCCCTCAGTCTTGAAGAAACCTTGAGGTTGTCAGTCCCTCAGAAGCTTGAAGAAACCTGAGGTGTCACCCTTCAGTCTTGAAGAAACCTTGAGGGTTGATCCAGTCCCTCAGTCCGTTGATGAAACCTTGAGGTCTTGTCTACAGTCCCTCAGTCTTGATGAAACCTTGAGGTTGTCCAGTCCCTCAGTCATGAAAGAAACCTTGAGGTGGTCAGTCCCCAGGTCTTTGAAAAAACCTTGAGGTGGTCAGTCCCTCAACCGTTGGAAGAAACCTTGAGGTTTGTCAGTCCCTCAGTCTTGATGAAAACCTTGAGTTGTCAGTCCCATCTGCTGAAGCAACCTTGAGGTTGTCAAGTCCCTCAGTCTTGAGAACCTTGAGGTGGGCAGTCCTTCAGTCCTTGAAGAAACCTTTAGGTTGTCATCCCTCAGTCTTGATAAACCTTGAGGTTAGTCAGTCCCCTTCAGTCCTTGATAGAAACCATGAGGTATGTCAGTCCTTCAGTCTTGAAGCACCTTTGAGGTTGTCAGTCCCATCATCTTGATGAAACCTGAGGGTTTGTCAGTCCCTCAGTCCTTGAAGAAACCTTGAGGGTGGTCAGTCCCTCAGACTTTCAGTAAACCTTGGCGAGGTTGTCGTCCCTCTCAGTCTCCTTGATGAAACCTTGAGTGATCAGTCCCTCAGTCTTGATGAACTACCTTGAGTTGTCAGTCCCTCAGTCTTGATTGAAACCTTGAGGTTGTCAGTCCGTCAGTCTATGATGAAGACCTTGAGTTGTCATCCCTCTCATTCTTGATGAAACCTTGAGGTTGTCAGTCCTCAGTCTCTGAAGAAACCTTGAGGTGGTCAGATCCCCTCAGACTTTGAAGAAACCTGAGGTGGTCGAGTCCCTCAGTACTTGAAGAAACCTTGAGGTTGTCAGTCCCTCAGTCTTGATGAAACCTTGAGGTTGTCAGTCCCTCAGTCTTGAAGAAACCTTGAGGTTGTCAGTCCCTCAGTCTTGATGAAACCTTGAGGTTGTCAGTCCCTCAGTCTTGAAGAAACCTTGAGGTGGTCAGCTCCCTCTCAGTCTCTTGAAGAAACCTTGAGGTGGTCAGTCCCTCAGTCTTGAAGAAACCTTGAGGTTGTCAGTCCCTCAGTCTTGATGAAACCTTGAGGTTGTCAGTCCCTCAGTCTTGATGAAACCTTGAGGTTGTCAGTCCCTCAGTCTTGAAGAAACCGTTGAGGATGGTCAGTCCCTCATCTTGAAGAAACCTTGAGGAGTGGTCAGTCCCTCAGTCTTGATGAAAACTTGAGGTTGTCTACAGTCCTCAGTTCTTGGATGAATACCTTGAGGTTGTCAGTCCCACATTCTTGAAGAAACCTTGAATGTATTAGTCATCGCCAGACTTGAAGAAACCATGAGGTTCATGCTCAGTTCCCTCAGTCTTGAAGAAACCTTGAGGTTGGTCAGTCCCTACATTTCCTTGAAGAAACCTAAGGTTGTACAGCCCTCAGTACTTGAAGAAAACCATGAGGTGGACAGTTCCCCAACTGAAGAAACCTTAGTGGTCATCCCTCAGACTTGAAGAAACCTTGAGGTTGTCAGTCCCTCAGTCTTGAAGAAACCTTGAGGTGTCAGTCCCTCAGACTTGAAGAAACCTTGAGGTTGTCAGTCCCTCAGTCTTGAAGAAACCTTGAGGTTGTCAGTCCCTCAGTCTTGAAGAAACCTTGAGGTTGTCAGTCCCTCAGTCTTGAAGAAACCTTGAGGTGGTCAGTCCCTCAGACTTGAAGAAACCTTGAGGTTGTCAGTCCCTCAGTCTTGAAGAAACCTTGAGGTGGTCAGTCCCTCAGACTTGAAGAAACCTTGAGGTGGTCAGTCCCTCAGTCTTGAAGAAACCTTGAGGTTGTCAGTCCCTCAGACTTGAAGAAACCTTGAGGTTGTCAGTCCCTCAGTCTTGAAGAAACCTTGAGGTTGTCAGTCCCTCAGTCTTGAATAAACTTGAGTGTTGTCAGTCCCTCAGCTTGTAAGAAACCTTGAGGTGGTCAGTCCCTCAGTCTTGAAGAAACCTTGAGGTGGTCAGTCCCTCAGTCTTGAAGAAACCTTGAGGTGGTCAGTCCCTCAGTCTTGAAGAAACCTTGAGGTGGTCAGTCCCTCAGACTTGAAGAAACCTTGAGGTGGTCAGTCCCTCAGACATGCAGAAACCTATGAGTGGTCGACCCTCAGGTCATGAAGAAACCTTGAGCGTAGAGTCAGTTCCCTCAGATCTTGAAGAAACCTGAGGTGCAGTCCCTCAGACTTGATGAAACTTGAGGTTGTCAGTCCCTCAGTACTTGAAGAAACCTTGAGGTTGTCAGTCCCTCAGTCTTGAAGAAACCTTGAGGTGGTCAGTACCTCAGACTTGAAGAAACCTTGAGGTGTCAGTGTCCTCACTGAAGAAACCTTGAGTTGTACAGTCCCTACAGTCTTGAGAGAAAACCTGGAGTGTCAGTCCCTCATTCTTGAAGAAAACTTGAGTTGGTCAGTCCCACCGAGGTCTTGAAGAAACCTTGAGGTTGTCAGTCCCTCAGTCTTGAAGAAACCTTGAGGTTGTCAGTCCCTCAGTCTTGAAGAAACCTTGAGGTTGTCAGTCCCTCAGTCTTGAAGAAACCTTGAGGTGGTCAGTCCCTCAGACTTGAAGAAACCTTGAGGTGGTCATCCTCAGTTCATGAAGAACCCTTGAGGTGGTCCAGTCGTCAGACTTTAAGCAACCTTGAGGCGTTGTCAGTCCCCAGTCATGAAAGAAACCTTGAGGTTGTCAGTCCCTCAGTCTTGAAGAAACCTTGAGGTTGTCAGTCCCTCAGACTTGAAGAAACCTTGAGGTTGTCAGTCCCTCAGACTTGAAGAAACCTTGAGGTGGTCAGTCCCTCAGTCTTGAAGAAACCTTGAGGTGGTCAGTAAACCTCAAGCCTCTTCTGAAGAAACCTTGAGGTTGTCAGTCCTCAGAGTCTTGAAGAAACCGTTGAGTGGTCAGTACCTCAGTCTTGAAGAAACCTTGAGTTGTCCAGTCCCCATCAGGTCCTTGAAGAAACCTTGAGTTTGCAGATCCCATCAGGTCTTAAGAAACCTTTTTTGAGGTGGTCATACCCTCAGACTGAAAAACCTTGACGGATGGTCAATCCCTCAACTAGAAGAAACCTTGTGGTTGTCAGATACCTCGATTCTTGAAGAAACCTTGAGGTTGGTCAGTCCCTCAACTTCAAGAAAAGCCCCTTAGGTGGTCATTCCCCCTCAGTCTGAAGAACCTTGAGGTGTGAGTCCCTCAGACTTTAAGAAACCTTGAGGTGGTCAGTCCCTCAGACTTGAAGAAACCTTGAGGTGGTCAGTCCCTCAGACTTGAAGAAACCTTGAGGTGGTCAGTACCTCAGTCTTGAAGAAACCTTGAGGTGGTCAGTCCCTCAGACTTCAAGAAACCTTGAGGTGGTCAGTCCCTCAGACTTGAAGAAACCTTGAGGTGGTGAGTCCCTCAGACTTTAAGAAACCTTGAGGTGGGTCAGTCCCATCACATACTTGAAGAAACCTTGAGGTGGTCAGTCCCTCAGACTCAAGAAGACCTTGAGTGGTTGCCAAGCCCTCAGACTTCAAGAAACCTTGAGGTGGTCAGTCCCTCAGACTTTAAGAAACCTTGAGGTTGTCAGTCCCTCAGACTTGAAGTGTTCACCATCTCAGTGGTAGAACATGACAGAACATGTTCATTGGTCAACTATAACGTTACCACCTGCAGACAGGTGGATCAGGATTGTTGGTATACCTCGTGAACGACAGGGATACCACGAGATCCTCTTGGTAATACCATCTGGTATAACATTCACACACACACACACACACTACACCCACAGCAGGATGGGCGGAGATCACGTTGGCGTGGGTGGGAGAACGGAGAAATAGGGGGCAAGCCCCTTCCCCCACCCACACCCTCCCCTGAGGGAAGGGGTAAAGGGGGCGTCGCATCATCCGCAGAGGCCCGTTTAAAACTCGTAATTTTAAAATCCAGGGGACCGTTAGAAAGAGGGGGCGCCGTCCCCCCTTCCCCCTAACTCCCCCCTCTCCCAATCGCGGCTTCCCATTGGTTCTGCTCCCCACGCAGGGAGGGGCGATGCTAGCTCCTGATTGGTCGGTCGCCTAAGCGTACGTTGGCCTCAGCGCTTAGGTCTAAATCAGGCCTAAAATTTCAGGTGCTAGATGAATAACACCCAGGTACCTACTTACTGCTAGGTGAGCAGTGACAGCAGGTGTAAGGTGACTAAAACCCCGGTACCTACTTACTGCTTGATGATGAACATGTGACAGCAGTTGTAAGGTACTAACACCAGTACCTACTTACTGCTAGTGAACAGTGACAGCAGGTATAAGGTGACTAAAACCCAGGTACCTACTTACTGCTAGGTGAACAGTGACAGCAGGTGTAAGGTGACTAACACCCAGGTACCTACTTTCTGCTAGGTGAACAGTGACAGCAGGTGTAAGGTGACTAACGCTCAGGGAACCTACTTACTAGAAAGTGAACAGTGACAGCAGTGTAAGGTGACAGAAACCCAGGTACCGCTAATTACTGCGAGGTGAACAATGACAGCAGGTGTCAAGGTGACTAACACCCAGGTACCTACTTACTGGCTAGGTGAAACAGTGACAGCAGAGGTAATAAGATGACTAAAACCCCGTACCTACTTACTGCTAGGTGAGAACAGGACAGCAGTGAAAGGTGACTCACACACGCCAGTACCTACATTCTGCTAGGTGAACAGTTGACAGCAGGTGAGTAAGGTGACTAACGCTCCGTACCTACTTACTGATAGTGAACAGTGACAGCAGTGTAAGGTGACTAACACTCAGGTACCTACTAACTGGTAGTGAACAGTTACATCAGGTGTAAGGTGACTAACGCCCATGTACCCTACTTACTGCTATAACCGTGACAGCAGGTGTAAGGGACAACACCCAGTACCATAGCTATACTGATTAGGTGAACAGTGACAGCAGAGTGTAAGGTTGATCACACTCCCAGGTACCCTACTTACCTGATAGGTGAACAGTGACAGCAGTGTAAGGTGACCTAACTCACCAGGTACCTACTTACTGCTAGTGAACAGTGACAAGCAGGTGTAATGGTGACCTAACACCCAGGTACCTACTTACTCGCATGGTTAACAGTGACAGACAAGGTGGTAAGGTAAACTAACACTCCATGTACCTACTTACTGCTAGGTATAGAGTGAAAGCAGGTGTAAGGTGATTAACGCCCAGGTACCTACTTATTGTTACTGAACAGTGACAGCGGTGAACGGTTTACTAACACCTAGGTAACCAATTTACAAGCTAAGGTGAACAGAGACAGCCCAGGTATAAGGTCACCTAACTCCAGGTACCTTACTTACTGCCTTTGTTTAACAGTAGACAGCAAATTAAGTGACTAACACCCAGGTACCTGCTTTATGCTAAGAGAGCATGACTAGCAGGTGTAAAGTGACTAACACTCCAGGTACCTACTAACTGATAGTGTTGAGCAGTCAGCAAGTTTAAGGTGACTAATAACACCCAGGTACCTACTTACTGCAAGGGAACATTGACAGCAGTGTAAATATGTGAATAACACTCATCTACCTACTTACTTCTCTCAGTTAACACTGAACAGTCAGGTGCAAGGTAAATAAACGCACCAGTCCTCAATCCCCAACTTATTGTTTAGGTGACATATGACGGCAGGTGGAAAGAGTTACTACACACCTAGGTACCCTATTTACTTGCGCGGTGAACAGAGACGAACCAGGTGTAAGGTCACTATAACTTCCAGAGTACCGTACTTACATGCTATGGTTAACAGTGACAGCAATGTGTAATGTGACTAACACCCCGGTACCTACTTACTGCTTCAGGTAAACAGAGACAGCAGGACGTGTATTAAGGTGACTAACCCGCCAGGATACCATTCTTAACTGCTGTGAAGCAGTGACAGCTAGTGTATAGGTGACTAACTCCCAGTACCTACTTCCTGCTAGTGTAAAACCGAGACATCAGGTGTAAGTGACTAACACCCAGGTACCTTCTCACTGCGGTGAGCTAGTGACACAGTGTATAGGTGACTAACACCCAGTTACCATTCTACTGTCTGGTGCGAAGTGACAGCAGGTTGTAAGGTGACTATCAGACCCCATGGTACCTACTTACTGCTGGGTGAAAAGTGACAGCAGGTTGTTAAGGTGACTAACACCCAGGTACCTACTTACTGATGGGTGAACAGTGACAGCAGGTGTAAGGTGGACTAACACATCAGGTACCTACTACTGCTTGAGTGTGAAAAGTGACAGCAGGTGTAGGTGACACTAACATCTCTAGGACTACTTCTGCTAGGTGAACATTGAAACCAAGGTGATAAGGTGTCTAACACCCAAGTACCTACTACTCTAGGTGAACAGTGACAGCAAATGTAAGCTGACATAACACCTCAGGTACCATACTTACGCTAGAGGGTGAGGCAGTGACACCAAATGTAGCGACTTAACACCCCCATGTACCTACTTACTGCTGAGGTGAGGGCAGTGACTCAGACAGTGTAAGGTGACTAATACCCAGGTTACCTACCTACTGATAGGTGAACATGAACAGTAGGCTGTAAGTGTGACTAACACCCAGTGTACCTACATACGATAGGTGAACACTGACAGCAGGTGTAAGGTACTAACCACCAGTACCTACTTACGCTTGGTGGAAAGTAGCAGCAGGTGTAAGATGGGCTAACTTCCAGTACCTAATTACTGCTATGGTTAACAGTGACCGCAGTGTAAGATGACGAACACCCAGGTACCTACTTACTGCTAAGGTGAACTTGACAGCAGAGTGTAAGGAGACTTCACCCAGGTACCTACTTACTGCTAGGTAACAAGTAGCCCGCAGGTGCGAAAGGTTACTAACACCCAGGTACCTACGTTCTTCGGTGAATAGAGACGTAGATGTAGGTTGACTAACCCCCAGGAACCTACACACATCTAGGTGAACAGTGGACAGCAGGTGTAAGGTGAACCTAACACCCAGGTACCTACTTACTGCTAATGTGAAGCAGATGACAGCAGGTGTAAAGTGACTACCACCCAGGTACCTACTTTCTGCTAGGTGAAGCAGAGACAGTAGGTGATAAGTGAGACTAAACACCCAGGTATCCTACTCACAGCTAGGTAGCAACAGTGACAGTAGGTGTAAGTGAGCTAACCAGCCCAGAGTACCTACTTACTGCTAGTGGAAACAGAGACAGTAAGGTGTAAGGTTACTAACACCCAGGTACCCTACTTACAGCTGCTAGTGAACAAGTGAGACAGCAGTATGTAAGGTGCACTAACACCCAGGTACCTACATAGCTTCTACGGTGAACATTGACAGCAGGAGGAAGGGGAACTAACACCACTGGTACCATACTTTCTGCTAGGTGAAAGATGACAGCAATGTATGAAAGGTAACTAACACCCAGGTACCTACTTTCAGCTAGATGATCAGTGACAGCAAGTGAAATGTTACTAACCACCAGGTTCACCTACTTACTTTGCAAGGTGAACATAAGAGACAGCAGTGAAAGGATTACTAACACCCAGGTACCTACTTATTGGTTAGGTAAAACAGCCGCGGCAGGTAGTGAATTACGGAATATTCCCAGTCATCTAAACTGGAATATTCCAGCGTCAAAACTGGAATATTCCATGTCTTCAAAACTGGAATGTATCCATCGTCAAAAACTGGAATGTTCCAGTCGTGAAAACTGGAATGAAATCCAGTCGACAAAAACTGGAATGTTCCACGTCGTCTCAAAACTGAATATTCCAGACCATCAAAACTGGAATGTTCCAGACGTCACAAACTGGAATGATCCAGTGGTCAAAACTGAATATTCCAGTTCGTCAAAACTGGAAAATTCAGTCGTCAAAACTGGAATATTCGCAGTCGTCACTCAGGAAGTCATGAGAGGGTCAATCTTCTGGAATAAAATTAAAGCCGGAATGTTCTTGACGTCTTGTGTTGTGTTTTAAAAATTTGAAATAATGGAGTAAGTTAGAGTGTGGGGTTTAAGAGTCGGAATTATTAACTGATTGACAGTTACAGAGTCATTAACGAGTGACGGGGTGTTGTGTTGTGTGTGTGTGTGTTGTGTGAGTGTGATATTCTTGGAGGATAGTCATGGCTCTCATGTATCCTTGTAGGATAGTCAGAGAGGCTCTACAGTTCGTATCCTTGTAGGATAGCAGGCTCTCATGTATCCCCTTGTAAGGATAGTCAGGGCTCTCAGTGTATCTTTTAGGATAGTCATGGCTACTCAGTGTATCCTTGTAGATAGTCATAGGCTGTCTAGTGTACCTTGTAGTGAGGGATATCATAGTGGCCTCACTGTAGTCCTTGTCTAGATGTCCAGGGCCTCCAGTCTGTATCCTTGATAGGATAGTCAGGAGCTCTCTAGTGTATCCTTGAGTAGGATAGTCAGTGGGCTCTCAGTGTATTCCTTGTAGGATAGTCAAGTGGCTGCTCAGTGTACTATTACGTATGATAGTCGAGGCTCTCGAGTGTATTCCTTGTAGATAGTCAAGGGCTCTCAGTGTAACTAACGTATATAGTACAGTGCTTCTCAGTGTAATCCTTATGTAGGATAGTCAAGGCTCTCATGTACTTGTAGATAGTCAGGGCTCACCTAGTGGTAATCCTTGTAGGGATAGAAGGGCTTCTCAAGTGTATTCCTTGTAGGATAGTTATGGGCTCCTCAGTGAATCCTGCTAGGAAAGTTAGGGCTCTCATGTATCCTTGTAGGAATAATCAGGGCTCTCAGTGTATACTTTGTAAGGATAGACAGGTCTCAGTGCAACCTTGTAATAGTCATATGGCTCTCAGTGTATCCTTGTAGGATAGTCAGGGCCTCAGTGTATCCGTTGTCGTATAGATCAGGATTCTCAGTGCATCCTTGTAGGATATAGTCAGGGTCTCATGCAATCCTTGTAGGATAGTCAGGGTTCTCAGTGCATCCTTTAGGATAGTATCCATGGCTCTCATGTATCCTTGTAGGATAGTCAGGGCCCTCATGTATCCTTGTAGGATACGACCAGGGCATCTCATGTACCTTGCAGGATAGATCCATTGCTCACAGTGTATCCTTGTAGGATAGTCAGGCTCTCAGAGTATTTGTATGATATCAGCGGAGAGCTCTCAGTGTATCCTTGAAGATAGTCATTGCACACATTGTATCCTCCTTGTAAGGATAGTCAGGGCTCTCAGTGTATCCTTGATAGGATAGTCAGAGGCTCTCATGAATCCTTTGAAGGTAGTCAGGGTTCTCAGAGCATCCTTGTAGGATTATCATGGCTCTCAGTGTATGCCTTGTATATAGTCATGGCCCTCAGTGTTATCCTTGTAGGATACTCAGTGGCTCCAGTGTATCCTTGCAGATAAGTCATGGCTCTCAGTGTACTCTCGTAGATAGTCAGGGCTCTCAGTGTATCCTTGCAGATAGTCAAGGCTCCTTGTATCCTATAAGGATAGACAGGGTTCTCAGTGCATCCTTGTATGGATAGCATGCTCACAGTGTATCCTTAGTAGGATATCATCTGGCTCTCAGTGATAGATCCTTGTAGGATAAGTCAGGGCTCTCGAGTAATCACTTGTAGATAGATCATGTGCTCTCAGTCTGTATCCTTGAAAGGATATCAGGGCTCTCAGTGTATCCTTGTAGGTTAGTCAGGGCTCTCAGTGTATCCTTGTAGGATACTCAAAGCATCTCATGTAATCCGTTGTAGGAGAGTCAGGGCTCTCAGTAGGCGAATCCTTGTAGGTATTCTAGAGTCAAGATACCCCTACTAGTCTCTCTGTAAGGATAGTCCAGGGCCCTCAGCTCTCCACCTGTAGGATAGTCCAGGAGGCCCTACAGTCTACCATCCTTGTAGGATAGTCAAGGCCCACGTCTATCCTTGTAGGAAAATATCAAGGGCTCTCAGTCTAATCCTCGTTAGAATAGTCAGGGACTCTCATCATCCTTGTAGGGCATCAGGTCCCTCAGTCTATCCTGTAGGATAGTAAGGGCTCTCATCTATCCTTATAGGATAGTCAGTGCTCTTAGTCTATCCTTGTAGAATAGTCAAGAGAGCACCTCAGATCTACTCCTCGTAGGATAGTTCAGGGCCTTCAGTCTATCCATTGTGAGGATAGTCAGTGGCTCTCCAGTCTATCCTCGTGAGGATAGTCAGTGTCTCATCTGTCTATCCCTGTAGATAGTCAGGCTCTCAGTCTAATCCTTCTGTAGGATATTCCAGGCTCTCAGCCCTATCCTTGTAGGATAGTCCCAGGGCTCTCAGGCATATCCTTCGTAGGATAGTCAGGGCTCTCAGTCAATCCTTGTCTAGATCTCTGTTAGGGCTCCTTCAGTCCGTAACCTCGTAGGATCGTCCGAGGCTCTCATCTATCCTCGTAGGATAGTCAGAGTCCTGACTCTCAGTACTATTCTCGTGGGATAGTCCGGGCTCTCAGTCTAATCCTATGTAGGATAGTCAGAGCACTCAGGACTCCCTTGTACGAAATCGTCAGGGCGTCTCACATGTCTTTACCCTCGTAGGATAGTCTTGGCTCACAATCTATCCTCGTAGGATAGTCAGGACCCCTCTCAGTCCTATCCTCGTAGGATAGTCAGGGCTCTCAGTCTATCCTCGTAGGAAAAGTCAGGAGACTCTCAGTCTATACTCGTAGGATAGTCAGAGGGCTCTCATCTCTATCCTCGTAGGATACAGTCGAGACATCTCAGTCCATCCCTCGTAGGATAGTCATAGGCTCTAAGCAATTATAACCATACTGTAATCATACAAACCAGAACATCTGTCCAGCAACACTCGCCACACAGGAAGTCTCTACAGTCGAATGCAGTAAGAGGCTAAAAGAAGCAGATAAAGAACGATACCATCAGTCCATCCCCCATGAAGACAGTTGATTGAGGGTGGTCAGTCCCTCTTCTGGAGGAAGAGTTCAGCTCCCATGGTCTGGAACAAGGTTTTCAGTCCCTCAGTCTGGAGAAGAGATCAGCACCATGTAGGTCTGGATACAAGGTTGTCAGCCCCCTCAGTCTGGAGAAGACATTTTTCAGCTTCCCATGGTCTGGAACAAAAGGTTTTCAAGACCTCAGTTGAGAAGAGTTCACACCATGGTCTGGAACAAGTTGACAGAGACCACGTACTGGAGAAGAGTTCAGCCACCATGTCCTGCGGAACAAGGTGCAGTCCCTCAGTCTGGAGAAGAGTTCAGCTCCAGGGTTCTGGAACAAGTTGTCAGTGCCCCCTCACCTGGAGAAGAGTTCAGCTCCACTGGTTGGAACAATGTTTTCAGTCCCTCATCCTGCGAGAAGAGTTCAGCACATGGTCCTGAACAAGGTGTCAGTCCCCTCTGCCCTGGCGAAAGAGTTCAGCTTCCATGGTTCTTGAACTAGGTTGACAGTCCCTCAGCTTGGAAGATGAGTCCAGCCCCCATGGTCTGCAACAAGATGGTCCAGATCCCTCAGCCTGGAGAAGAGTTCAGCTCCATCGTCTGGAACAAGGGTTGTCATCCCTCACCTGGAGAAGAAGTTCAGCTCCATGTCTGGAACTAGGTTGTCAGTCCCTCAGCCTGGAGAAGAGTCTCAGCCCCAAGTGTCTGGAACAAGCGTCAGTCACCTCATCCTTGAGAAGAGTTCAGCTCCATGTCTGAACAAGGTTTCAGTCCCTCAGGCCTTGAGAAGATTTCAGTCACCATGGGACTGTAACAAGCGTTGTCAGTCCCTCAGAGTTCCTGGAGCTGTGAAGTATTTCTTGTTCCTCGGCTGAACAAATAGTTGTCAGATCCCTCAGATTTCGTGAGTGAACGTATTCTGTTCCAAGTCGACGAGGAACAATGTGTCAGTCCCACAGCCTGGAGAAGAGTTCATCTCCATCGAAGAGGAACAAAGGTGCTGATGCAGTCCTCAGCTACTGGTGAAGATATTTCTGATTCCAATCGTCCGGAAACAAGTGTTGCTCATTCCCCTCAGCCTGGAGAAGAGATTCCGTCTCCATCGTCTGGAACAAGGCAGTACAGTATCCCCTCAGTCCTGTGTGAAGAGATATCTGTGTCCATCCGTCAGGAACAAGGATTGATCAGTCCCCTCCAGCCTGGAGAAGATGTTCGGTCTCCATCGTATCATGAGAACAAGGTTGTCAGTCCCTCCACATCCTGTGATAGAGATCTGTTCTCTCATCGTCTGAACAAGGTTGTCAGTCCCTCCGGCCTGGAGAAGCGTTACGTTCCATCGTCTGGAACAAGGCTGTCAGTCCCCTCAGTCTGGGAAAAGAGTTCTGTTTCCCATCGTCTGGAACAAGGTTGGTCAGTCCCTCAGCCTGGAGAAAGTTCGTCTCCATCGCCCTGCACAAGGCTGTCAGTCCCTCAGTCTGGTGAGAAGAGTTCTGTTCCATCGTCCTAGGAACAATGTTGTCAGTCCCACAGCTGGAGAAAGTTTCTGATTCTACTCAGTCCCTACAGACTGGTGAAGAAGTACTGTTCCATGGTCGGCGAACATTATTGTTCCAATGGTCAGGAACAATAAATGTTCCACTGTGTTGTCTGCTTTAGCGATTACTGCGAACCAGAACTCTAAATCTTTTTTCGCTTTCAGAATAATTGAATTCATACTTTTTTTATTTAATTGTAATGCAATATGCACTTCCTATAAACAGGATCTGTCACGTCTACAATGAGCTACATCCAAATTATCTAGATCTTCTACCTATAGAAATATATTGCTTTCACTAGACATTATTTGACAAATTGGTTTAGAAAGACATCAATCTGTCAGCTGTACTTGTAACCAAGCCTAAGTCTGGCTAATACAACATCTGACTGTCAGAAGTACTTGTAACCAAGTCTAAGTCTGGCTAATACAACATCTGACTGTCAGAAGTACTTGTAACCGAGTCTAAGTCTGGCTACTACAACATCACACTGTCAGAAGTACTTATAACAAGTCTAAGTCTGGCTACTACAACATCAGACTGTCAGAAATACTTATAACCAAGTCTAAGTCTGGCTGCTACAACATCAGACTGTCAGAAGTACTTGTAACAAAGTCTAAGTCTGGCTACTACAACATCAGACTGTCAGAAGTACTTGTAACAAAGTCTAAGTCTGGCTACTACAACATCACACTGTCAGAAGTACTTTAAACAAGTCTAAGTCTGGCTACTACAACATCAGACTGTCAGAAGTGCTTATAACAAGTCTAAGTCTGGCTACTACAACATCAGACTGTCAGAAGTGCTTATAACAAGTCTAAGTCTGGCTACTACAACATCAGACTGTCAGAAGTACTTGTAACAAGTCTAAGTCTGGCTACTACAACATCAGACTGTCAGAAGTACTTATAACAAGTCTAAGTCTGGCTACTACAACATCAGTCAGGGTTCACGTTGCAAGTTGCAACATAAGTCTACTTATCAACCTTCATGTTATCATAGTGAATAACATATCTACTCAGTCTTCTAACAAGGTTCCTACAACATTCACTTTCATTATTTACTTCTCTCCTAATTTTAACAATGCTAGACCCAGACACAACAAAGTTACATTCTACATTATCCTTCACAATATTTTCTTGGTTAATTAACATTATCATGAAGGAGTAATCCAGTCTGTGATGGAATCTAAAATATTATATATTAATTCCCTTTTCCTCACGATACTAAAATAGGCCGTCAAATATTATTAATCTTGGTAATAGCTACACATAAATTAGTTTAGCAAGACTGTAAATACACACTAGAACATACTAGAGAACGTTTAGCTCCTGGGACCTTGATTACTTCTAACATTCAGTTGTTTAAAGTGAGAGTATGTGCAGGGAGGAGGACAGGTAGACAATTCCTTCAGGTGATCTGTGATGCTAGCCAGGTGGCTGTACCTGGGTGAGTCCAGAATATGGTGACTGGACATTACAATCGTCTTCACATTCACTGATACCTGCCTATTTTCTGTATGTCGACTGAAGATAGCCTACTGTTAAGGCGAAAACGTTCGGAATAATGATTCTGTACACGACTGAAGAAGCTTACTGGTAGCGAACGTTAAGTAGGTCGTGCCCAAGATTAGGTCAAGCGAAGAATTCCCAAGTATTAAGTCCCAAGAAGTTGCAGTGTCTGACAAGTATGTAGATGAATGTTCAGGGAACCGACTGTGATAAATTAGACACATGTGAACTCTTGGGTAATTCCTATGAATGTAGGAAACGTTTCGCCAACAGTGGTTGCATCAGTCCATAAAAAGAGAATCTTGAAGAACAGGAAGGTACAAAATTTAGAAATTGATGGCATACATGTTATACAATAGGATAAACATCATCTACCTCCAACACAAGGTTACATGACCCATTGTCTTTCATGTTCCTTCAAAAATATTCTTCAGTCACTAAATTGTTCACAGCACTACCTCTAATGTTTGTTTACTGTCTGTCTAAATTAATTGTCATCTATTATCATCGGACAAAGGGGATAAGTAATTGTATGGATTCATCACAGACTGATTATCTTATGATAATGTTAATTAACCAAGAAAATATTGTGAAGGATAATGTAGAATGTAACTTTGTTGTGTCTGGGTCTAGCATTGTTAATAATATTAGGAGAGAAGTAAATAATGAAAGTGAATGTTGTAGGAACCTTGTTAGAAGACTGAGTAGATATGTTATTCACTATGATAACATGAAGGTTGATAAGTAGACTTATGTTGCAACTTGCAATGTGAACCCTGACTGATGTTGTAGTAGCCAGACTTAGACTTGTTATAAGTACTTCTGACAGTCTGATGTTGTAGTAGCCAGACTTAGACTTGTTATAAGTACTTCTGACAGTCTGATGTTGTAGTAGCCAGACTTAGACTTGTTATAAGTAACTTCTGACAGTCTGATGTTGTAGTAGCCAGACTTAGACTTGTTACAAGTACTTCTGACAGTCTGATGTTGTAGTAGCCAGACTTAGACTTGTTATAAGAACTTCTGACAGTGTGATGTTGTAGTAGCCAGACTTAGACTTTGTTACAAGTACTTCTGACAGTGTGATGTTGTAGTAGCCAGACTTAGACTTGGTTACAAGTACTTCTGACAGTCTGATGTTGTAGTAGCCAGACTTAGGCTTGGCTACAAGTACTTCTGACAGTCTGATGTTGTAGTAGCCAGACTTACACTTGGTTACAAATTCTTCTGACAGTCTGATGTTATAATAACCAGACTTAGACTTGGTTACAAGTACTTCTGACAGTCTGATGTTGTAGTAACCAGACTTAGGCTTGGTTACAAGTACCAGGTAGACTGTTCCACTCATCCATTACTAGATAGACTGTTCCAATCATCCACAACTCTATTTCCAATCCAGTATTTTCTTATATACTTTCAAAATCAAAACTGATCCAATTTAAATCCATTATTTTAGGTTATTTCCCAACGGTATATCCTCAGGTTATATATATAAATCTCTTGCTACGCAAATTTTGCACTTATACACTTCAGTCTTGGCTCCTTAAGCCTGACGAAGAGTTCAGCTTCATGGTCTGGAACGATATGGAATTGAAGACTGAGAATGGAGTCTCAAATACTGTCCAAGGTGTTCCAGACTATGGATCTGATCTCTTTTCCAGGCTGAGGGACTGACTACCTTGTTCCAGACTATGGATCTGATCTCTTCTCCAGGCTGAGGGACTGACTACCTTGTTCCAGACTATGGATCTGGTCTCTTCTCCAGGCTGAGGGACTGACCACCTTGTTCCAGACTATGGATCTGATCTCTTCTCCAGGCTGAGGGACTGACTACCTTGTTCCAGACTATGGATCTGGTCTCTTCTCCAGGCTGAGGGACTGACCACCTTGTTCAAGACTATGGATCTGATCTCTTCTCCAGGCTGAGGGACTGACCACCTTGTTCCAGACTATGGATCTGATCTCTTCTCCAGGCTGAGGGACTGACCACCTTGGTTCCAGATATGGATCTGATCTCTTCTCCAGGCGGAGGGTCTGACCTCTTGTTCCAGACTATGGATCTGATCTCTTTGCCAGGCTGATGGGATGACCTCCTTGTTCCAACTATGGATCTGATCTCTTCTCGGCTGAGGGACTGACCACCTTGTTCCAGACTGTGGATCTGAGCTCTTCTCCAGGCTCAGGGACTGACCACCTCAAATACCATTTCTCGAAGGCTGAGGGACTGATCACATCTTTATTTCACTACTACACCTGTTAAATCTGTATTTGACTGAAGAAGCCTGCTGTGTAGGAGAAGGTTCCAACAATACAGACACACACACTGTTGCACATGTGTTCTTAATCTTCATTTTCTCGACATTTTATGCCATTTTCAATATTCTTAAGTAAGTTTCATCGTTATTTATATTCCCGATCTTCAGAACCTTGCATTTATCTACATTGATCTGCATCTGCCACTTTTCTGACCAAGAATAGAGTTTGTTTAAATCCTCCTGAAGTTCCATATCATCTAGTTTGAATCATATTATCCTACCTATCATCGTTTGTCATCGGCGAAGTTGCTCATATCACTAGTAATTCCATCATCAAGATCATTGTTATATTTTTTTTTTTTTTTTTTATTATACACAACAAAAAGCGGGCCAAGACTGATCCCTGTGGAAAACGCCACTTGTTACAGATCCCCACTCGGATTTAACCCCATTTTTGGACACTTCATTTTGCTTCCCTGTCAGTGAGCCATGGACTCGATCCACGAGAGACTTTTCCCCTATGCCATGGAGGCTGCAACTTTCTTTAAACAGTCTATGGTGCGGAATCTATCAAAAGCTTACTAATATCTAGTAAATAATATCTATTTCTTTATCGTGGTTCACAGCCTCAAAAAGCTTTACTGAAGAAAGTTAATAAATTAGACAAGCAACGGCCTCTCGTGATCCATGCTGAGTATCATGTTGTAGTGGCTAGGCTAGGCTTCGTTACAAGAATTCTGAAGTATTTCAAAAGCAAACATATGAAAGTATCATGGTCAGTCTTATGGTCATGTCTTGAAAACTATGTGCTTTATTATCCGCCTTTTGAGGAATACAGAGAGAGACAGTATAATTACCTATGTGATATGTTAAAAGATATCTTATGAATGTAAATAAAATTACCAGATATATATTAAGGAACATTTCCTAGTGTTGCTTGTATAACTGTAAGTTAACTGGTAGATAAAAATCCAGATTGTTCTCCTGATAACCCTTTGAGGACTTGGTTCCTAGGCCTATTGTGTATCAATATGGTCTTTGTGCTACCATCACGGGATGGATATGAGGTGCACAATAAAAAAATAGCATATCCATCCACAGGATGGATTTGAGGTACACAATAAAACTAGCCACTACTTCCACGGGATGGACATGAGGTACACAATAAACTGCCTCTACCTTCCACTGATGGAATGTGGTACAAATAAACTGCCACTACCATCCACAGGATGGATATGAGATACACATTAATAAAACTAGCCAATTATCCACTGGATGGTTATGAGGTACACAATAAACTAGCCAGTTACCATCCACAGGATGGGATATGAGATACAAATATAAACTAGACCATATCATCCACCAGGATGGATTATGTGGTACACAATAAAAAACTAGCCACTTCTTCCACAGGATGGACATGAGGTTTACCAATAAAATAGCAGTACCTCAACAGGTGATGGTATATGATGGTACCTTAACTAGCCACTACCATCACACTGGGATGGGTTTTGAGGTACCACAATAAACTTGCCCCTTACCATCCACAGATGGATATGAGGTACACAATAAACTAGCCAATACCATCAACAGAATGGATATGAGATATCAACATAAACTAGATACTAACATCCTCGGGATGGACAGTGGTAAACAATAAACTAGCACTACAATCCTACAGATGGTATTGTAAGGTTACACAATAAAACTAGCCACTAACATCCACTAGGATGAATATGGGTACACAATAAACTAGCCCACTACCTTCCACAGTGATGGTATGAGGAAACACAAACTAGCGACTACCATTCCACAGGAAATGGACAATGAGATACACAAGAAACTAGCACTACCTTTCACAGGATGGAATATGGGGTACACAAATAATATAGCCACTACCATCACAGGATGGATATGAGGTACACAATAAACAAGCCACTACCATCCCCAGGATGGATTGGGATCACCCCCCCCCCCCCCCCCCCCCCCCCCCCCCCCCCCCCCCCCCCCCTCGAATAAACTAACCACTACCATCCAAGGATGGATATGAGGTACACATTAAACTAGCCACTACCAGCCACAGGTGGATTTGAGGGTGCACAATAAACTAGCCACTACCAAACACAGGATGGACATGAGGTACACATTTAACTTGACCACTACCATCAACAGGATGGATATGAGGTACCAATGAACTTGCCACTTCCATCATAGGATGGATATGTGGTTACACAATAAAACTAGCCACACAATCCACAGGTTGGATATGAGGTGTACACAATAAAAATGCCACTATTCATCCACAGGATGGATATGAGGGTACACAATAAACTAGCCCACTACCATCCACAGGATGGATATGAGGTTCACGATAAACTAAGCACAATCCATTCCACAGGATGGATATGGAGGTTCACAAGAAACTAGCCACTACCATCCCACAGCATGGACTGAGGTGCACAATTAAACTGCCACTACCATCCTCAGGATGGATTTGATGGGGTACCAATGAAACTAGACCACTACCATCCACTGGATGGATATGAGGTTACACAATAAACTGGTTCCTTACCATCCACAGGATGTGATATGAGGTACCAATGAACTAGCCACTACCTTCCACAGGATGGGATATGAGGGTTACACATTAAACTAACCACTGACCATCCACGGGTTGGTTATGAGGTACACAATAAACTGGCTCCTACCATCCACAGGATGGATAGAGAACTCAATAAATAATAACTAGCTACTACCATCCACAGGATGGTTATGAGTACACAATAAACTACCACTACCATCCACAGGATGGGATATGAGATACCCAATAAATAAAACCACTACCAATCCACAGGATGGATATGAGGTACGCAATTTAACTAACCACTACCAGCCACAGGATGGGAACATGAGGTACACAATAAAACTAGCCAAATTACCATCCCAGGATGGATATGAGGTACACATAAACTAGCCAATACCATCCACAGATTGGGATATGAGGTACCAATGTACTAGCTACTACCATCCACAGGGATGGATATGAGGTACAATGAACTAACTAATTACCATCCATAGGGATGGATGTAGGGTAACACAATAAATGACACTACCATCCACAGGATGGATATGAGGTACACAATAATAGCCACTACCATCCTCAGGGGTTATGAGGTACACAATAAACTAGCTACTACCATCCACAAGGATGGTTATGAATACACAATAATTTAGCCACTTCCATCCACAGGATGGATATGAGGGTACACAATAAACTAGCCAATGCCAAGCCACAGTTTGGATGGTGAGATACAAAAAGAAAACTAGCCACTACCATCCACAGGATGGATATGAGGTAACAATAAATTAGCCACTACCATTCACAAGGATGGATTTGGAGGTACACATTAAACTTGCCACTACCATCCACTGGTGGTCATGAGGTACACAAAACTAACACTACCATCCACAGGATGGATATGATGTACCAATGACCTTGCCAATACCATCCACGAGGTGGGATATGGAGGATACACAATAAACTAGCTCCTACCATCCACCGGATGGTATGAGTACACATAATTAACCACTACCGTTCACAGGATGGATATGAGGTACACAATAATAATAGCTACACCATCCATAAAGGTGGATATGAGGTACACAATAATCTAGCCAGTACCATTCCTCGGGATGGATATGAGGTACACAAATAAAAACTAAGCCACTACCCATCCACAGGATGGATATGAGGCACACAATAAACTAGCCACTACCATCCACAGATGGTTATGAGGGTACACAATAAAACTATCCATTACATCCAAAGGATGGATATGAGGTACACAATAAACTAGCACTACCATCACGGATGGATATGTGGGACTCATTTAAATACGCCATACCTTTACAGGATGATATGAGGTACACAATAAACTAGCCAACTTCCATCCACAAGGATGGAATATGAGGTATCACAATAAACTAGGCCACTACCATCCACAGGATGGGTTATGAGGTACACACAATAATTGGCACAGCTACCATCCACTGGATAGATGGTATTTGAGAGGTACACCAATAAAACTAGCCACTACCTTACACAGATTGGATATGTGGTACACAATAATTTCCACTACCATCGACAGGATGGATGTGAGGGTAATCAAATAAACTAGCCATACCATCCACTGGTTGGATATGTGGTACTTAATAAACGAGCCACTACCATCACAGGAGTAGGATGTATTTGTAGTACCAATTAACTAGCCTTACCATCACAGGTTGGATTGAGGTACACAATAAACTAGCCACTTCCATCCACAGGAGGATTTGTTGGTTTACTCAGTAAAATAGCCACTACCATCCACTGGATGAATATGTAGGGCATACAATAAAAATAGCCACCCAACTTCCGTCCCAGGGTTGGAATGAGGTACACAATAAACTAGACCACTACCATCCACAGGATGGATATAACGGGTACACAAAAAACTAGCCACTACCATCCACAGGTTGGATATTGCAGGTTCACAATAAACTAGCCACTACCATCACAGGATGATATATGAGGTACCATGATATAGCCATACCATCCCACCAGGATCTTGACATTGAGGTACACAATTAAACTAGCCACTTACCATCCACAGGATGGATATGGGTACATAATTGAACTGCCACTACCATCCACAGGTTTGACATGAGGTGCGCAAATAAAACTAGCCACTACCATCCAAGGATGGATATGAGGTACACACTAAACTAGCCACTAAATCCACAGGTTCGTATGAGGTACACAATTAACTAGCCCTACCATCCAAAGGATGGATTTGAGATACACTATAAACTGTCACCATTACATTCCACAGGATGGATATGAGGTGCACAATTAACTAGCCTACTACCATCAACAGGATGGTTATTAGGGACACAATAAACTAGCCACTACCATCCTTGGGGTGGATTTGTGGTACACAATAAACTAGCCACTACCATACACAGGATGGATATGAGGTACACAATAAACTAGCCCACTTCCACGCCCACAGGATGGATTTGCAGTTCACTATAAACTAGACACTTACCATCCTCAGGATGGATATGAGATACAAAATAAACTAGCCATAACTTCCACTGGATGGATATGAGGTACTCAATAAACTTGCACTACCATTCCACAGGATCGGACTGAGGTACCACAGTGAACTAGCCTACTTACACTTCTCAGGTGGGTATGATGGTACAATTGAAACTAGCCACTTACTTCCCAGGATGGATATGAGGTACACAATAACTGGCTCCTTACATCCACAGGATGGTATGAGTGGTACCAATGTACTAGAGCCCACTACCATCCCACGGGATGGATATGTGTGTACACAATAAACTAACCACTACCATCCACAGGATGGATATGAGGTCACAATAAACTAGGACACTACATCACAGGATGGATATGAGGTACGCAGTAAAACTAACCACTACCATTCCACAGGATGGATATGAGGTACACAATTAAACTAGACACTACCATCCACAGGATGGATGTGAGGTACCAAATAAAATAGCCTATGCCATCCACAGGGATGTTATGAGGTACACCTATAAATAGCAAATGCCATCCACAGGTTGGATAGGTGGTACACAATATATAGCCAAGGCCATCCATCTGGTTTGGATATGTGATTACCACAATAAACTAGCCTCTACCATCCTCAGGATGGATATGAGGTACATCAATAACTAGCCAATGCCATCCACAGGATGGATTATGAGTACACAATAAACTAGCACTACCATCCAAGGATGGATATGAGGGTACACAATAAACAAGCCACTTCATCCTTGGATGTATATGAGGTACACATATATTACTTGCCAATACATCCAAATGGTTGGATAGAAGGTACAGAAATTAATACTTGCAAGTTCCTTCAACTGGAGGACATGAGGTTACACAATTAATACTAGCCACCACATCACACTGGATGGATATGAGGTACACTATAAACTAGCCACTACCTTCCTCAGGATGGATTTGAGATACACAATAAAACTAACCACTACCATTTCCACGGGATGGATATGAGGTACACAATAAACTAGCACTACCATCCACAGGATTGGATATGGGTACACAATAAACTAGCAATTACCTATCCACATGGATGGATATGAGTTACACAATGAAACTAGCCAACTACCATACTCAGGATGGATATGAGGTTTTACCTTAATCTCGCCACTTACCATCCACAGGGTTGGTTAGAGGTTCACATAATATAGCCTCTTCCATGAACAGGATGGTTATGAGGTACACAATAAACTAGCCACATAACATCCTCTGGATGGATTTGAGGTACTCAATAAACTTGCCACTACCATCCACAGGATGATATGGAGAGGTACAACATTAAACTAGCCATACCATCCACAGGATGGTTATGAGGTTCACAAATAAAAAACATAGCCACTTATCCTCCACAGGATGGGATATGAGGTACCAATAAAATTGACACTACAATTCCACAGGATGGGTATGAGGGTACACAATTAACTAGCACTACCTTCACAGGATGGATATGAGGTGGTACACTATAATCTAGCCACTCCACACAGGTTGGTTATGAGTGTAATCAAATAATCTTTCAAATACATCCACCAGGATGGATAGGGTAACAATAAACTAGTACTACTCCACAGGATGGATTATGTGGTACACATATAACTTGCCACTTCCTTCCATCAGGATGGTATGAGGGTACACAATAAACTAGCCACTACCATCATAGGATGGATATGTGTGTACACAATTAACTAGCAAATAACCATCCACAGGGATGGATTTTGAGGTACACTATAAACTAGACAACTCATCCACTGGTGGGATATGAGGTTACACAATAAACTAGCCAATTCATCCACAGGGGATGGATATGAGGTAAAAATTAAAAAACTAGCCACTACCATCCACAGGCATGGATATGTGGTCACACATAAAACTAGCCACTACCATCCACAGGATGGATTAAGAGGTACACAATAAACTAGCTCACTACCATCCCGGATGGATTTGAGGTTCACAATAATAGCCCACTACCATCCACAGGATGGATATGAGGTTTCACAAATAACTAGCCACTACCTTCCACAGGAGGACATGAGGTAAACAATATAAACTAGCCACTTCCATCCACAGGATGGATTTGAGGGTACACAATAAACTAGCCACTACAATCCTCAGGATGGGATATGAGGTACACAATATACTTAGCCACTACCATCCCAGGATGGTTATGAGGTACACAATAAACTAGACAGTTTTCCATCCTAGGATGGATATGAGGTTACACAATTAAACTAGCATACCATCCACAGGATGGATATGAGGTACACATTAAGCTATGGTCCTCTCCATCCACAGGGCATGGGCTTGAGGTACACAATAAATAGCAACACTTACATAACTGGGTGTATATGCAGTACACAATAAAATCTAGCCACTACCATCCACAGGTTGGAATATGAGGTACACATTAAATCTAGCACTACCATCCACAGGAGGATATGACGGTGCCAATTAAACTAGCCATACCTTCCACAGGGATGGATTATTTGGAGGTACACAAATATACTTGCGACTACCATCCACAGGATGGATATGAGGTACTCATTAAACTAGCCACTTCCATCCATAGGGAGGATGAGGTACACAATAAAACTAGACACTACCTCCACAGGATGGATTATGAGGTACACATAATATCTAGCCACTACCCATACAACAGGATGGATATGAGGTACACAATAAACTAGCCACTTACCATCCACAGGATGGATATGAGGTAAACAGAAAACTAGCCACTTCTATCCACAGGAGTGGATCTGAGGTTACACATAATACTAGCCACACTACCATCCACAGGATGGTCATGAGGTACACAATTAAAAACTAGCCATACCATCCACGGGATGGATATTGGAGGTACACAATAAACTAGGCCATACCATCCAAAAACAGGATGGACATGGAGGGGACACAATAAATAGCCACTTACCATCCACTGGATGGATTGAGGTACACAATAAACTAGCCACTACCATCCACAGGATGGATATGAGGTACGCAATAAATAGCCACTACTTCACAGGATGGACATGAGGTACACTAATAAACTATCCTATTAACATCCTCAGGATGGACATTGAGGTACACAATAAAACTAGCCACTTACCATCCATCTGGTGGGATATGAGGTACACAATAAACTAGCCAATACCATCCACAGGTTGGAATGATAGGTACTCAATAAACTGGCCACTTCCATCCACAGGATGGATGTTTTTTTTTGTGAGTACAACAATAAACTAGCCAATCCCATCCACAGGATGGTTATGTGGTACACAAAAAATTGCCACTACCATCAACAGGATGGATATGAGGTACACAATAAAATAGCCACCATACCATCCACAGGATGGATATGAGGTACACCAATATAATCTAGCCAAATATTGCCATTCCACAGGATGGACATGAGTTCACAATATACTGGCCACTACCATCCACAGATGGACATCAGGGTACACAATAAACTAGACACTACATCCTCAGGTGGACACTGGTACACAATAAACTAGCCACTACCATCACACAGGTATGGACATCAGGTTACACTATAAAATAGACCCACTACCCATCCACAGAATGGCATAAGGTACACAAATAAATAGCCACTACCATCCACCGGAATGGATATTGAGGTACAACATTAAAACTTGCCACTACCTCCCTCAGGATGGTCATGTGGTACACAATAACTGCCACTACATCCACAGGATGGATATGAGAGTACTCAATTAACTAGCCTCTTTCCATCCACAGGATGGATATGAGGTACACAATAAACTAGCCGCTACCTCATCCTCAGGATGGATATGAGGTGCACATTAAACTAGCCACTACCATCCACAGGATGGATATGTGGTACACAATAAAATAACACATACTACCATCCACCACGATGGATATGAGGTACTACATTAAACTAGCACTACCATCCCCAGGATGGTTATGAGGTACTATTCAATAAAACTAAGCCACTACTCAATCCACAGGATGGTTATGAGGTACACAAATAAAATAGCCAACTACCATCCAGGATGGAAATCAGGTACACAATAAAACTAGCCTCTACATCCACAGGATGGATATTTGAGGTACACAATAACTTGCCACACAATCCACAGGATGGATATAGGTACATTCAATAATACAGCCACTTCCATCCACAGGATGGAATATGAGGTACACAATTTTACTAGCCACTACCATCCACAGGGATGGATATGAGGTCACAATAAACTAGCCACTACCATCCACAGGATGGACATGAGGTACACAATAAACAGCTCTTCCAATCCACAGGATGGATATGGGTTAACACAATAATATAGCCAACTACATCCACAGGATGGACATTCAGGTACACATTAAATCTAGCCACTACCATCCACTGGATGGACATCAGGGTACACAAATAAATAGCCATACATCCACAGGGATGGAATGAGGTACACAATAAACTAGCCACTACCATCACAGGATGGATTTGAGGTCCACAATATAACTAGCCACTAACCTTCCACAGGGATGGATTGAGGTACACTATATAACTAGCCACTACCAATCACGGTGGATATGAGGTACCAATAAACTGCCACTACCATCCACAGGATGGAATGAGGTACACACGTAAACTAGCCACTAACCTTCCAATGGATGGATATGAGGTACACAATAATTAGCCAACTACCATCAACAGGATGGATATGAGGTAACAGTAATAGCCACTACCATCACAGGATGGTTATGTGGTACACAATAAACTAGCCACTACCATCCACAGGATGGATATGAGGTACACAATAAACTATCCACTACATCCACAGGATGGTTATGAGGTTACGCAATAAACTAGCCACTACAATCTCAGGATGGATATGGGTTACACAATAATCTCGCCACTACCATCCACAGGATGGATTGAGAGTACACAATAAACTGCCATACCATCCACAGGATTGGATTGAGGTACACTTATAAACTATCAACTACCATCCTCAGGATGGATATGTGTACAAATAAACTTATGCCACTACCAATACACAGGATGAATTATGAGCCGTACACATATAATAAAACAGCCTCTACCATCCTTCTGGGATGGATATGAGGGGTAAACAATAATAGCCATACCATCCACAGGATGGATATGAGGTTCACATGAACTCGCCCACTACCATCCATAGGATGGATATGAGGTACACAATAAATAGCTCTCTACCATCCAAAGGATGATATGAGATACACTATTAACTAGCACGACCATCCACTGGATGGATATGAGGTACACAATAACTAGCCACTACCATCACTTAGGATGGGGTATGAGGTCCACATTAACTAGCCACTACCATCACAGGTTGGTATGAGGTACACAATTATACTAGCCACTTACCTCCACAGGATGGATATGAGATTCACATTAAACTAGCCACTACCATCCACGGATGGATATGAGGTACACAAATAAACTAGCACTACCATCAATAGGTGGATATGAGGTTCACAATTAAATAGCCATTTACCTTCCACAGGATGGATATGAGTTACACAATAAAACTAGACACTACATCTCGGATGGTAGAGGTAACACATTAAACTAGCCACTACCTATCCACTGGATGGATATGGGTACACAATAAACTAGCACTACCTTTCCACAGGATGGATATGAGGTACACAATAAACTAGCACTACCATCCACAGGTATGGACAGAGGTACACAATAAACTAGCCTATTACCATCCACAGGGGATTTGTGATACACAATATAATTGCAATACAATCCACTGGATGGATATGAGGTACACAATAAACTAGCACTATTCCAAAGGATGGATATGAGGTACACAATAAACTAGCCACTACCATCCACAGGATGGACATGAGGTTATCAATTAACTAGCCACTTCCTTCCACTGGATGGATATGAGGTACACAATAAATAGCACTATCATCCACAGGTTGGATATGAGGTACACAATAAACTAGCCATACCATCCACAGGATAAGGATATGAGGTATCACAATAAACTTAGCCACTTACCTTCCACAGGATGGATTTGAGGTTAACTATTAACTTGCCACTTCCATCTCGGATGGATATGAGGTACACAATAAACTAGCCATACCATCCTCAGGATGGATATGAGGGTACACAATAAAACTAGCCACTACCATCACAGGATGGACATGGGTACACAATAAACTAGCCACTACCATCCACTGGATGGATATGAGGTACACTATAAACTAGCACACTATTCATCAATGGATGGATAGGAGGTACACAATAAACTAGACACTAACCAATCCACAGGTATGGATATTGAGGTTACACAATATACTAGCATACCATCACCAGGATGGATATGAGGTTCACAATAAACTAGCCTCTACTCACAGGTTGGATATGAGGTACACAATAAACTAGCCACTACCATCCACAGGTTGGTTATGAGGTACCAATAAACTTAGCCCTACCATTCACGGATGGATATGAGGTACATCAATAAACTAGCCACTTCACTCCACAGGATGGATATGAGGTACACAATAAACTAGCCACTACCATCCACAGGATGGATATGAGGTTCACATATAAAATAGGCACTTCCTTCCACAGGATGGATATGAGGTACACAATAAAACTAGCCCTTTCATCCCACATGGATGGATATGTGGTACACAATAAACTAGCCACTACCATCCACAGGATGGATATGAGGTACACAATAAACTAGCCACTACCATCCACAGGATGGATATGAGGTACACAATAAACTAGCCTCTACCATTCAACAGGAGGGATATGAGGTACACAATAAACTAGCCACTACCATCCACAGGATGGATATGAGGTACACAATAAACTAGCCACTTCGACTGCTAAAATGAGAAAAAAATTGACGATCAACTATGACTTAGAGTCTAACTCCTTTTTCTATTTTCCACTCATCTGATATGATTCCTGCTTGTTGTGATTTGTTGAGGAGAGTAACTGATAATTAGCTAAGTTCCTGTTAGCTTTCTTCAAGAATGAGGGACTGACAACCTCAAGCTACCTCCTCTTCTGTGTCATCTCTCTATTCGACTGACGAAATCTACTGGTTGGGGAAATCTTTCAACAATAAAGATTCTTAAGTGTTGGAATTGTGTCTTTCTAACTTCATCACTAACAGACTGAGGACTTTGACTCAAGGCTAAGGGACTGATTACTTCAAAGTCCTCCTCTTATTCCACCCTTTTCTGCATTGGACTGAAGAAGCTAGTGCAGAAAAAAATGTCACGTTTTTCACCTGGTTACTTCTTGCTAGTAATTTGTTGAGGAAAGAAGAGATTTGTTAAGTTCCTCCTGGCACTCCTTCAAGGCCTTAAAAACTACTCGCCATTATCTGGTAAATCATTTTATTTGCTGTTTAAGAACATATGAAATCTAAAATAGTGACTAATGTAGACTATCAGTGTATATACACTGATATACAAAAATATGAACATACAAACAGTAGGCCTAGTGGCCCATAGTAGGCTCGTTCTAATTAAACCCAGCCCTTCTCTCTCAAACATCCACCTATCCCATTTCTAAATCTATCTAAATCTTAATCTTCTATTACTCTGCTTGGTAGATTGTTCTACTTATCGTCAATTCTGTTTCAAAACCAGTACTTTCCCATGTCCTTTCTAAATCTAAATTTATCTAATTCAGCTCCGATGTTTTGAGTTCCTGATTTCATATTCTCAGTATTTTATTGATGTCACCTTTATTGATGTTCATCTTCCACTTATATACTTCAGTGATGTCTCCTCTAATTCTAAGGTTCAAAGCTGTCAGTCATTCTACGTCTGTCAAGAAAGTGGAGCTTCCAGACTGTCAGTCATTCTACGTCTCACAAGAAAGTGGAGCTTCCAGACTGTCAGTCATTCTACGTCTCACAAGAAAGTGGAGCTTCCAGACTGTCAGTCATTCTACGTCTCACAAGAAAGTGGAGCTTCCAGGCTGTCAGTCATTCTACGTCTCTCAAGAAAGTGGAGCTTCCAGACTGTCAGTCATTCTACGTCTCACAAGAAAGTGGAGCTTCCAGGCTGTCAGTCATTCTACGTCTCACAAGAAAGTGGAGCTTCCAGGCTGTCAGTCTGTCCTAGTATACTAGATTTCTGATACAATTTAGTAATCTTGTCATTCCTCTCTGTATGTTCTCTCATACACTTAGAGGTATACACCTCTCAGTGTATATACACTTAGAGGTATACACCTCTCAGTGTATATACACTGACAGATATACACCTCTCAGTGTATATACACACTGAGAAATATACACCTTTCAGTGTATATACACTGACAGATATACACCTCTCAGTGTATATACACACTGAGAAATATACACCTTTCAGTGTATATACACTGACAGATATTCACCTCTTAGTGTATATACACACTGAGAAATATACACCTTTCAGCGTATATACACTGACAGATATTCACCGCTCAGTGTATACACACTAAGAGATACATTTCTCACTGTATATACACTGAGAAATGTATATACAATTTTTTATCAGTATGTATGTGCCTGAATATCCTAAAGAATTATTTTCAAGACGATTATCTTGTGATTATAGATAATTATATTTGCTTATAAAAACCGTAAGTTATCCAAGAAATAATTCATACTATAATTTATATAACGTAACGTACATATAACTCTATTATTCATAACTTCAGAAAATGTATAATAATCTGCAAGATTATATGCAGTGAATCTAAGTTATTATTATTATTATAATTATTATTATTATTATTATTATTATTATTATTATTATTATTATTATTATTATTATTATTATTATTATTATTAGTACAGCATTTCTGTCTTCGAGGTAATTCGTAACCTTGGGAATGGGAGGGGCAAGCAGGTTTGATCCGAGGAAGGGATGGGCAACTCTAGACCCCTGGATCAAGAGCCCTTCAAAGGCACCCAGGGCATTAATCAGCAGCGTTTATTTTAGCCTTTGGGAGACAGGCGAATTTCCAAAGCCTTTTAAGAAGGAGCTGCCGGAGAAACTTAAGTAGTCTTGAAAATGGCCCTAAATGCAGAAAAAAGGCAGGTCCAAACAGCGCCCTGGGAAAATATCACCTTTTTTTTGCCTTTTTCTAAACTGGACCTGACGAAGAATTAGTTAAAAATTATCCGAAAAATTTAAAAGTTATTTTTTTTTAATTTGCGCAATATATCGTCGACTTTTTGGACCTAAATACATGGGGACGTGCGTGAATTAATTAATCGCAGGGGTATTGGGGGCCGGAAAGGGAAATGGGGGTAGATAATGGGTAATATCACGATAAGTATGGGTGAGGCGGCCGGCTGGGAACGCCATCTTGTTTGTTGTGAGGAGAAGCCATCTTGTGCGTGGATGGTGGTTGGTGGATGTAAGGAAGGAGGCTGATGGAGGGTCCCATAAGGTATTGTCCTTCCTCCTGGGAGGATAAATGGAGGGTAGAGGGGAGGGAGAGAGGGAGAGAGAGCGAGAGGGAGAGAGAGAGAGAGAGAGAGAGAATGATATTAGTCCCTTACAAAGCCTCTCTACACCCGTTCACCTGTGTGTGTACACACGCGCACATACACACACGCTGGGGTTTTATATAAGGTGCACACGCGCCCTCCCCCCTCACTCTAGGTGCACACGTACACGTACGTACACCGATGTTCACGCTACGGACGCTCATGATCCCTAAAATCGTAATTGACGTACGTAGAGCTTGTGTACACGCACGCACACGCTTGGATGTGTACATGCGCGTGCCCTAGGTGCACATACCGCTCATGGGAAAAAGGATGAACACACACACGCGCATTTTCTCGCATTGTCGGCCGTCTATACAGCGCATTGCGCACTGATTACGCTGCCCAATTGAATTTGGATTTTCAAGGCGAAATTGACTTGAAATACGGACACACAAGTACACACACATAAACACACACACATAAACACACATACACATACACACACATACACATACACACACACACACACACACACACACACACACACCACACACACCACACACACACACACACACACACACACACACACACACACACACACAATCACAAGGAAATCGACTGGGAGAACCTGGGGCCACATGGAGCCCAGAAACGTGGAGGCCTAAGATGATGGAGGTGGTACTGGAAAACTTCATGTACCAACACATAAGGGACACTACCAGAGAGAGAGAGAGGAGAGGATAAACCAACAAGACTGGACCTTGTATTCACCTTGAGTAGTGCAGATACGGAAGACATCACGTCAGAAAGACCCCCCCGGCCAGTGATCACGTGGTTCTGAGCTTGAAATACACAGTAGAGCTACAAGTGGAGAGGGAAGAAGGAAGGACAGGACGAATGAAGCCAAACTACAGGAGAGGGGACTACACGGGAATGAAGAATTTCCTACACGAGATTAAGTGGGACAGAGAACTGGCAGGGAAGTCAGTAAACGAGATGATGGAATATGGGACAACAATGTGCAAAGAAGCTGAGGAGAGGTTTGTACCCAAGGGTAACAGGAATAATGAGAAAGCCAGAATGAGCCCATGGTTCACCCACAGGTGTAGAGAGGTCAAAACCAAGTCTGCTAGAGAATGGAAGAAATATAGGAGACAAAGGACCCAGGAGAATAAGAGAGCAGTCATAGAACCAGAAAGGAATATGTACAGGTAAGAAGGGAGGCCCAGTGACAATATGAAAACGACATAGCAGCGAAAGCCAAATCTGACCCGAAACTGTTATACAGCCACATCAGGAGGAAAACAATAGTCAAGGACCAGGTAATGAGGCTAAGGAAGGAAGGAGGAGAGACAACAAGAAATGACTGTGAAGTATGTGAGGAACTCAACAAGAGATTTAAAGAAGTGTTCACAGAGGAGACAGAAGGGGCTCCAGAAAGACAGAGAGGTGGGGCACACCACCATGTGCTGGACACAGTGCACACAACCGAGGAAGAAGTGAAGAGGCTTCTGAGTGAGCTAGATACCTCAAAGGCGGTGGGGCTGGATAACATCTCTCCATGGGTCCTGAGAGAGGGAGCAGAGGTGCTATGTGTACCCCTAACAACAATCTTTAACACATCTATCGAAACAGGACGACTACCTTAAGTATGGAAGACAGCAAATGTAGTCCCAAATTTTAAAAAAGGAGACAGACATGTATGCAAAATCATGGAGAAGATCATGAGGCTTAATACATAACAATCAACACGGCTTCAGGGAAGGGAAATCCTGTGCCACAAACCTACTGGAGTTCTATGACAGGGTTACAGCAGTAAGACAAGAGAGAGAGGGGGGGGTAGATTGCATTTTCTTGGACTGCAAGAAGGCGTTTGACACAGTTCCACACAAGAGATTAGTAAAAAGCTGGATGACCAGGCAGGGATAACAGGGAAGGCACTGCAATGGATCAGGAAGACAAAAGCGAGCCATGGTACGTGGCGAGGTGTCAGTGTGGGCGCCTGTGACGAGCGGGGTGCCACAGGGGTCAGTCCTAGGACCGATGCTGTTTCTGGTATTTTTGAACGACGTGATGGAAGGAATAGACTCTGAAGTGTCCCTGTTTGCTGATGTGAAGTTGATTAAAAGAATTTAATCGGACGAGGACCAGGCAGAACTTCAAAGGGATCTGGACAGGCTGCAGACCTGGTCCAGCAATTGGATCCTGGAGTTCAACCCCACCAAGTGCAAAGTCTTGAAGGCTGGGGAAGGGCAAAGAAGACCGCAGACGGAGTACAGTCTAGGGGGTCAGAGACTACAAACCTCACTGAAGGAAAAAGATCTTGGGGTGAGTATAACACCGAGCACATCTCCTGAAGCGCACATCAACCAAATAACTGCTGCAGCATATGGGCGCCTAGCAAACCTCAGAACAGCATTCCGACATCTTAATAAGGAATCGTTCAGGACCCTGTACACCGTGTACGTTAGGCCCATATTGGAGTATGCAGCACCAGTTTGGAACCCACACCCAACCAAGCACGTAAAGAAACTAGAGAAAGTGCAAAGGTTTGCAACAAGACTAGTCCCAGAGCTAAGAGGTATGTCCTAGCGAGAGTTAGGTTAAGGGAAATCAACCTGATGACACTGGAGGACAGGATAAATAAGGGGGGATATGATAACGACATATAAAATACTGAGAGGAATTGACAAGGTGGACAAAGACAGGATGTTCCAGAGATTGGACACAGTAACAAGGGGACACAGTTGGAAGTTGAAGACACAGATGAATCACAGGGATGTTAGGAAGTATTTCTTCAGCCACAGAGTAGTCAGTAAGTGGAATAGTTTGGGAAGCGATGTAGTGGAGGCAGGATCCATACATGCTTTAAGCAGAGGTACGATAAAGCTCACGGTTCAGGGAGAGTGAACCTAGTAGCGATCAGTGAAGAGGCGGGGCCAGGAGCTCGGACTCGACCCCCGCAACCTCAACTAGGTGAGTACAACTAGGTGAGTACACACACACACACACAACACACACACACACAACAACACACACACACACAAATCAAACAACACACACACACACTCACACACACACACTAACACAACACTACAAACTACACACACAACACACCAACATCCACAAATCACACCACACACACACACTCCACACACACACCACACAGCACACACACTACAACACACACACACACACACACAACACACACACACACACACACAATATTATTAATATATATACTGACATAGGACAAATTATCGGTCTATAATAACGTCAGTATAATAAATTATAGACATCAGATCAGTTTTTTATAACTAAAATAGGAACTAAAATAATTGAAAAAGAAATTAGTGTAGCTTAGAGGGACTTAAGTCCACTGAGAAGTGTATATGTCAGTGTATATACACTGAGAAGTGTATATGTCAGTGTATATACACTGAGAAGTGTATAGTCAGTGTTATAACACTGAGAAGTGTATATGTCAGTGTATATACACTGAGAAGTGTATATGTCAGTGTATATACACTGAGAGTGTATATGTCAGTGTATATACATGAGAAGTGTATATTCAGTGTATATACACTGAGAGTGTATATGTCAGTGTATATACACTGAAGTGGTATATCAGTATATACATGAAAGTGTTTTCAGTGATATATCACTGAGAAGTGTATATGTCAGTGTATTACACTGAGAATGTATAGTAGTGTATATCATGAGAGTGTATATCAGGTATACACTGAGAGGTGTATATGTCAGTGTATTACACTGAAGTGTGTGTATACTCAGTGTATATACACTGAGAAGTGTGTATATTCAGTGTATATACACTGAGAAGTGTGTATATCAGTGTATATACACTGAGGTGTATATGTCAGTGTATAATACACTGAGAAGTGTATATGTCAGTGTATATACACTGAGTGGTGTATATGTCGTGTATATACACTGAGTGGTGTATATTCAGTGTATATACACTGAGAAGTGTGTATATCAGTGTATATACACTGAGAAGTGTGTATATCAGTGTATATACACTGAGAAGTGTATATGTCAGTGTATATACACTGAGAGGTGTATATGTCAGTGTATATACACTGAGAGGTGTATATGTCAGTGTATATACACTGAGAGGTGTATATCTCAGTCTATAACACTGAAAGTTGTATATCGTGTAATACACTGAGAGGTGTATATGTCAGTGTTTATACACTGAGAGTGTGTATATCAGTGTATATACACTGAGAGTGTTGTATATCAGTGTATATACACTGAGAAGTGTGTATATCAGTGTATATACACTGAGAGGTGTATATCTCAGTGTATATACACTGAGAAGTGTGTATATCAGTGTATGATCACTGAGAGGTGTATATTCAGTGTATATACACTGATAGTGTGTAATATCATGTATATACACTGAGAGGTGTATATCAGTGTATTTACTGGAGTGTATATGATCAGTGTATATACACGAGAGTGTATATGTCAGTGTTATACACTGAGGTGTATATCTCAGTTGTAATACACTGAGTAGTGTGTACTATAGTGTATATACACAGAGGTGTATATCCCCAGTGTATACACTGAGAGTGTGTATAATCAGTTATAACACTGAAGGTGTATTTGTGTATTACATGAGAGTGTGTAACAGTGTATATACCTCGAACAGTGTGTATATCAGTGTATATACGAGGGTGTTACTCAGTGTATATACACTGAGGTTTATCCAGTTATATACACTGAGAGTGTATATCTCAGTGTAATACACTGAAGGTGATATTCAGTGTAATACACTCGAGAGGTGTATATTCAGTGTTATACACTGAGAGGTGTATATCGTCAGTGTATATACACTGAGAGTGTATATGTCGTGTATATACACTGAGGTGTATAATCTCATGTTTATACACTGGAGGTGTAGTATGTCAGTGTTATACACTGAAGGTGATATCTCAGTTGTAATACCTGAGGTGTATAGTTAGTGATATACACTGAGAGGTGTATATGTCAGTGTTAACATGAGGGTGAATTCAGTGTAATACACTGGTAGTGTACATTACTCAGTATTTTAGGTATAAAGTATTCTTGACGGTGGTGTACAGGTGACCTGCCAGCCTTAATGACCCTCGTGTAGTAGATAGACTTTAAACCTAACAACCCAACCAGCCTTAATGACCCTCGTGTAGTAGATAGACTTTAAACCTAACAACCCAACCAGCCTTAATGACCCTCGTGTAGTAGATAGCTTTAAACCTAACAACCCAACCAGTCTTAATGACCCTCGTGTAGTAGATAGACTTTAAAAACCTAACAACCCAACCAGTCTTAATGACCCTCGTGTAGTAGATAGACTTTAAACCTAACAACCCAACCAGCCTTAATGACCCTCGTGTAGTAGATAGACTTTAAACCTGACAACCCAACCAGCCTTAATGACCCTCGTGTAGTAGATAGACTTTAAACCTAACAACCCAACCAGCCTTAATGACCCTCGTGTAGTAGATAGACTTTAAACCTGACAAACCCCAAACCCGTCTTAATGACCCTCGTGTAGTAGATAGACTTTAAACCTAACAACCCAACCAGCCTTAATGGACCCTCGTGTAGTAGATAGACTTTAAACCTAACAACCCAACCAGCCTTAATGACCCTCGTGTAGTAGATAGACTTTAAACCTAAAACCCAACCAGTCTTAATGACCCTCGTGTAGTAGATAGACTTTAAACCTAACAACCCAACCAGCCTTAATGACCCTCGTGTAGTAGATAGACTTTAAACTAAACCCCAACCAGTCGTTAATGACCGCGTGTGTTAGTAGTGCTTTAAACTAACAACCAACCAGCCTTAATGACCCTGTGTAGTTAGATAGACTTTAAACTATACTAACACACCAGTCTTAATGACCTCGTGTAGTGATAGACTTTAAACTAAACAACCCAACGCAGGCTTAATGACTCGTGTAGTAGTAGACTTTAAACTAACAACCCACAGCTTAATGACCCTGTGTATAGTTAGATCTTTAAACTAACAACCAACAGTCTTAATGACCCTCGTGTAGTAGATAGACTTTAAACCTACAACCACCAGCTATCGTGTATAGACTTTAAACTCAACCCCAACCAGCCTTAATACCCATTGTAGTGATAGACTTTATACTAACACCAACAGCCTTAGACCCTGTTAGTAGATAGACTTTACCTAACAACCAACCACCTTAATGACTCGTGATAGTAGATAGACTTTAAACTGACAACAAATCAGTGTCACAGCTTAATCCTCCCTTTGGACAACCAAACAATATATTATATCTAGCAGCATTTTTTCGATAAAAATAAAAAAAAAAAAAATCACTTAAATACAATATACAAAAATTAAAAAATACAATATACATTCAACAGTTTTTTGAAAAATAAATTAATGAATTAAATACCCCAAAAAAAAATCGACCACAATTCACAAAAATCTGAACCCAAAAATAAAAAAAAATCACATTTGCTAAACTATACAAATCTCGAGACAAAATTCATATGTCATACAAATCGAAAATCACAGAAGATTGAGGATACAAATCCACTAATATCAATATACATTGTATACAAATCGATTGAAACAAATATATAGAGTATATAAATCCATATATATCAGTATACAATATACACAAAATTGATTAAAATCCACAATACATACAAATCCATTAAAATCCACAATGTATACAAATCCATTAAAATCCACAATATATACAAATCCATTAAAATCCACAATATATACAAATCCATTAAAATCCACAATATATACAAAATTAAACCAAATATAACAAATCTAATCTCACAATATACAAATCATAAAATCCACAATAATTATACAAATCCATTAAAATCAACAATATATACAAATCCATTGAAAATGCACAATATATACAAATCCATTGAAAATCCACAATAATACAAACTCATTAAAATCACAATTATATAATCCATTAAATCCACAATATACAAACCATTTAAACCACAATTAACAAACCTATAAATCACACAATATATCAAAATCATATAATCAATATTTAGAATATACATCATAAAATCCAATAAATGTATAAAATCCACAAAATCAATTACAGAGTATACAAATCCAGGAAACAATGCCATGTATACAAATCCTCTGAAACAAATAACAAAATTAAAATCATAATTAAACAATTTACAATTACCAGTTTTTACCTAGAAGTAAGTAGGTGCCTTGGAGTTAGTCTCTTACTCCTGAAGTCACTGTTAACCTAGTAGTAAGTAGGTACCTGGGTGTTAGTCACCTTACACCTGCTGTCTCTGTTCACCTAGAAGTAAGTAGGTACCTTGGAGTTAGTCATCTTACTCCTGAAGTCACTGTTAACCTAGTAGTAAGTAGGTACCTGGGTGTTAGTTACCTTACACCTCCTATCATACTAAACCTAGCAGTAAGTAGGTACTTAGGTGTTAGTAATCTTACACCTGCTGTCATGTTAACCTAGCAGTAAGTAGGTACCTGGGTGTTAGTCACCTTACACCTCCTGTCACACTAAACCTAGCAGTAAGTAGGTACTTAGGTGTTAGTCATCTTACACCTGCTGTCACTGTTCACCTAGCAGTAAGTACGTACCTGAGTCTTGGTCACCTAAAACTTGCTGTCACTGTTCTCTTAATAATAAATAGGTACCTGGGTGTTAGTCACCTTACACCTGCTATCCCTATTCGTCTATCAGTAAGTAGGTACCTGGGTGTTAGTCACCTTACGCCTGCTGCCACTGTTTACCTAGCAGTAATTAGGTACCTGAGTGCTAGTCTCCTTCCAGCCACTGTTAGCTTAGCAATAAATAAATACGTTGCCACTACTGTTACCTAGCAGAAAATAGGTACCAGAACCTTAGTCATCTAGTACTTGCTGCCAATGTTCACCTAGCTGTAAATAGGTCCTGGGTGTTAGTGACATTACACCTACTGTCAATGGTCGACTAGAAATAAGTAGGTATCAGGGTGTTAGTCACTTTACACCTGCTGTCCATGTTCATCTAGCAGTAAGTAGGTACCTGAATGTTACTCACCTTACACCTCCTACCACTGTCCACCTAAAAGTAATTATGTACTTTTGTCTTATTCACCTTACACCTGCTGTTACTGTTCATCTAGCATTAAATAGGCACCTACACCTGCTGATAATTTCACCTAGCAGTAGGCAGGTACCTACGTGTTAGTCTCCTTCTCCTGATTTCTCTTTTCAATTAGTGGAAAATAGGTACCTGTATTTTAGTCAACTTATATTAGGTGCCTCGCTTTTCCTAGCAGTAAGTAGGTACCTTTCTGTTTATCACATTACACCTACTGCCACACTTCTTCTAGCAGTAAGTAGGTACCTGCCTGTTAGTCACCTTACACCTGCTGCCACTCTTTATCTTGCAGTAAGTAGGTACCTGGGTGTTAGTTACCCTATATCTGCTATCTGTTTTCACTTAGCAGTAAAGAGAGAACTGCGCGGTAGTTAGCTTCTACATGTTGTTCCTGTTTACCTAGAAGTAGTTAGGTACATAGGTGTTAGACACCTTACAACAGCTATTTTTTTCACCTTGCAGTAAGCAGGTATTTCGGTGTTAGTCACCTTACGCCTGCTTTCCCTTTTCATCTAGCAGTAAGTAGGTACCTGGGTGTTAGTCACCTTACACCTGTTGTCACTGTTCCCCTTGAAGTAAGTAGGTACCTGGGTGTTAGTCACTTTACACATGATGTCAATGTTCACCTAGCAGTAAGTAGGTACCTTGGTGTTAGTCACCTTACACGTGCTGTCACTGTTTCCCTAGAAGTAAGTAGGTACCTGGATATAGGCTCTTAGCCTGTATGTGTGTGTGTGTGTGTGTTCACCTATTTGTGGTTGCAGGGGCCGAATCATAGCTCCTAGGCCCGCCTCTTTGCTGATCGCTACTGGGTCATTCTTCCTGCTCAATGAGCTTTATCATACCTCTTCTTAAAGCTATGTATGGAGCCTGCCTCCACTACGTCACTCTCCAGATTGTTCCTCTTCCTGACAACTCTATGACTGAAGAAATACTTCCTAACATCTCTATGATTCATCTGTGTCTTCAGCTTCCCATTGTGACCCCTTGTTTCTGTGTTCTGTCTCTGTTCACCTTGTCAATTCCTCGCAGTGTTTTGTATGTCGTTGTTATATCTCCCCTAACCCTCCAGTGTCGTCAGACCGATTTCCTTTAACCTTCCATCGTAGGACATTCCCCTTAGCTCTGGAACTAGCCTTTCTGCAAACCTTTGCACTTTCTCTAATTTACTGACGTACTTGACCAGGTGTGGGTTCCAAACTGGTGCTGCATTCTCCAGTATGAGCCTGACTTACACGGTGTACAGAGTCTTGAACGATTCCTTACTGAGGTATCGGAAATCTGTTCTCAAGTTTGCCAGGCGCCCATATGCTTCAGCAGTTATCTGGTTGATGTGTGCTTCAGGAGATGTGCTCGGTGTTATACTCACCTCAAGATCCTTTTGCCTGAGTGAGGTTTGCAGTCTTTGGCCACCTAGACTATACTCTCTCTGTGGTCTTCTTTGCCCTTCCCCGATCTTCATGACTTTGCATTTGGTGGGGTTAAATTCGAGAAGCCAGTTGCTGGACCAGGCTTCCAGCCTGCCCAGGTCTCTTTGTAGTCCTGCCTGATCCTCATCCAGTTTAATTCTCCTCATTAATTTCACATCATCTGCAAACAGGGATACTTTGGAGTCTATTCCTTCCATCATGTCATTCACATGAACCAAATATAGCACTGGTCCTAGAACTGACCCCTGTGGACTCCCACTCGTGACAGGTGCCACTTTGATACCTCGTCACGTACCATGACTCGTTGTTGTCTCCCTGTCAGGTATTCTCTGATCCATTGTAGTGCCCTTCTTGTTACATGCGCCTGATCCTCTAGCTTCTGCACTAATCTCTTGTGAGGAACTGTTTCGAAGGCCTTCTTGCAGTCCATGAAAATGTTATTTATCCAGTTATTTACTCTAGTAGGTTTGTGACACAGAATTTACCTTCCATGAATCCGTGCTGGTTGTCATTTATAAGCTTGTTTCATTCTATGTGAACCACCACTCTCCTCCTATAGTTTAGTGCCTCGTGTCTGTCTCCGTTCTAAAAATGGGGACTAAATTTGCCGTCTTCCATTCCTCAGGTAGTTGCCCAGTTTCAATGGATGTGTTGAAAATTGCTGTTAGTGTCACACACAGCATCTCTGCTCCCTCTCTAAGGACCCACAGGGAGATGTTGTCCTGTCCCACCGCCTTTGAGGTATCAAGGTCACTTACCAGCTTCTTCACCTCCTCCTCAGCTGTGTGTATTTCATCCAACACTTGTTGGTATATCCCTTGTTGTGTCCCCCTCAGTTCTGACTTCCCAGAGTCCTTTTTGTAAATACTTCTTGGTCGTTTCTTGTGAGTTCTCCACCTTCTTTCCACAGCTTGATTACCTGATCTTTGACTGTTCCTCCTGATGTGTCTAAACAACAGCTTCGGGTCAGACTTGACTTTTGATGCTACGTCATTTTCGTACTATCGCTCGGCCTCTCTCCTTATCTGTGCATACTTGTTTCTGGCTCTTCAACTAATCTCTTTATTTTCCTGGGTCCTTTGTCTTCTGTATTTTTTCCATTCTCTAGTGCACTTAGTTTTTGCCTCCCTACACTTTTGCATACACCAAGGGTTCGCTCTGTTCCTCCCACTATTTCTGTTACCCTTGGAAACAAACCTTTCCTCTGCCTCCTTGCATTTTGTTGTTACATAGCCCATCATTTCGTTTACTGATTTTCCAACCAATTCTCTTTTCCACTGAACCTCCTGCAGGAAGTTCCTCATGCATGTGTAATCCCCCGTTTTGTAGTTTGGGTTTTTCCATCCTACTCTGTTACCCTCTCCACTTGTAACTATACTAAGAACCACGTGGTCACTAGCTACAAGGGGCCTTTCACATGTGATGTCCTCAATGTCAGAGCTACTCAGGGTGAACACGATGTCCAGTCTTGCTGGTTTATCCTCCCCTCTCTCTCTGGTAGTGTCCCTAACATGTTGCTGCATGAGGTTTTCCAGTACCACATCCATTATCTTGGCTCTCCATGTTTCGGGACCCCCATGGGGCTCCAGGTTTTCCCAATCAAACTCCTCGTGATTGAAATCACCTGTAACTAGTAATTTTCCTCTACCTGTGTGAGCTCTTCTGGCCACCTTAGCCAGTGTGTCTACCATCTCTCTGTTGCTCTTTTCATATTCTTCTCTTGACCTCCTGCAGTTCTGTGGTGGGTTGTACATCACTGCAATGACTACCTTACGTGCCCCAGACTGAATTGTACCTACTATATAGTCCCTTTCACCCATTTCGTTAATACCTTCCATTTCCTTAAATCCCCATCGGTTTTTAATGAGCAGTGCAACTCCTCCTCATCTTCTACTCCCTCTACCTTTCCACAGAATCTGATATCCGGGTGGGAATATTGCGTCTGTTATCCCGGTGAGTTTCATTTCTGTGAGTGCTATGACGTCTGGGTATGTCTCCTTGATTCTTTCATGCCACTCTTCACATTTACTTGTTATTCTATCCGCATTCGTATACCAAACTTTCAACTTCTTGAAATTTTGGTGCATGTGTTTGTGTGTGTGTGTGTGTGTGTGTGTGTGTGTGTACTCACCTAGTTGAGGTTGCGGGGGTCGAGTCCGAGCTCCTGGCCCCGCCTCTTCACTGATCGCTACTAGGTCACTCTCCCTGAGCCGTGAGCTTTATCATACCTCTGCTTAAAGCTATGTATGGATCCTGCCTCCACTACATCGCTTCCCAAACTATTCCACTTACTGACTACTCTGTGGCTGTGTGTGTGTGTGTGTGTGTGTGTGTGTGTGTGTGTGTGTGTGTGTGTGTGTGTATGTGTGTGTGTGTGTGTGTGTGTGTATGTGTGTGTGGTGTATACTCACCTAATTGTGGTTGCAGGGGTTGAGACTCAGCTCCTGCCACCAGTAGACCTAATAGGCTTATGATACATTTTCTCACAATAAGTTGTACAGAAATCAGACCCCATAGTAGGCCTATTTGTTTGTTGAAATAAGATTTCAATTACATTTGATTTCACTGGAAAATACATATCTACCTGAGCCCTACCTGTGGCCTACTTGAGGCCTACCTGAGGACTACCTGAGATCTACTTGAGCAATACCTGAGGCCTACCTGAGCCCTATCTCAGGCCTACCTGAGGCCTATTTAATAGGGCAAATCTGGCTTCCACAAACTTATTTACATACATGTTTTAAATTGGCAAACATAGTCAGAAGTTTTACAGTTCACATTATGCAAATTTTCAGGCGAAATATAATTGATAAATCTTGTATTTTTAGGAAGTTGATAATACCAGGGCTATACACGCGTACTGATGTTGTAGTAGCCAGATTTAGACTTGGTTACAAGTACTTGTGACGGTCTAATGTTTTAGAAGGCAGACTTAGACTTGGTTACAAGTACTTCTGACAGTCTGGTGTTGTAGTAGCCAGACTTAGACTTGGTTACAAGTACTTGTGACGGTCTAATGTTTTAGAAGGCAGACTTAGACTTGGTTACAAGTACTTCTGACATTCTGGTGTTGCAGTAGCCAGACTTAGACTTGGTTAAAAGTACTTCTGACAGTCTGCTGTTGCAGTAGCCAGCCTTAGATTTGGTTACAAGTACTTCTGACAGTCTGATGTTGTAGTAGCCAGACTTAGGCTTGGTTACAATTACTTCTGACAGTCTGATGTTGCAGTAGCCAGACTTAGACTTGGTTACAATTACTTCTGACAGTCTGATGTTTTAGTACCCAGACTTAGACTTGGTTACAAGTACTTCTGACAGTCTGATGTTGCAGTAGCCAGACATAGACTTGGTTACAAGTACTTCTGACAGTCTGGTGTTGCAGTAGCCAGACTTAGACTTGGTTACAAGTACTTCTGACAGTTGAGTTTTAGTACCCCAAATTTTGACTTGGTTTCAATACTTCTGCAGTCTTGTCCTTGTTCTTGTCTTTGTTCTTGTTCTTGTTCTGTTCTTCTTCTTGCTCTTGTTTCTTGTTCTTGTTCTTGTTCCTTGTTTCTTGCTCTGTCCTTTCTTGTTTCTTGCTCTTTTTCTTGTTCTTGATCTTGTTCTTGTTCTTGTCTTGTCTTGCTCTTGTCTTGTCCTTGTTCTTGTTCCCTTGTTCTTGTTCTAGTTCTTGTTCGTGTTCTTGCTTTTGTTCTTGTTCTTGTTCTTGTCCTTGTTCTTGCTCTTTTCCTTGTTCTTGTCTGGTTCTTGTTCTTGTCCCTTGTTCTTGTTTCTTGTTCTTGTCCTTGTTCTTGTCCTTGTTCTTTCCTTGTTCTTGTTCTCTTGGTTCTTGTCCTTGTTCTTGTCTTGTTCTTGTTCTTGTTCTTGTTTTGTCCTTGTTTTGTCCTTGTTCTTGTTTCATGTTTCTTGTCTTGTTTATTGTCTTGTTCTTGTCCTTGTTCTTGTCCGTGTTCTCCTGTCCTTGTTTTTGTCCTTGTTACTTGTTCTTCTCATTGTTCTTGTCCTTGTTCTTGTCCCTTGTTCTTCGTTCTTGTCCTTGGTTCTTGTCCTTGTTCTTGTCTTTGTTCTTGTGCCTTGTCTTGTCCTTGGGCCTTGTTCTTGTCCTTGTTCTTGTCTTTGTTCTTGTTCTTGTTCTTGATCCTTGTTCTGTAGTCCTTGTTCTTGTCATTGTTTCGTGTCCTTGTTCTTGATTTGTTTTGTACTTGTTCTTGTCCTTGTTCTTGTCCTTGTTCTTGTTCTTGTCTTGTTCTGTTCTTGTTTCTTGTTCTTGTTCTTTTCTTGTCCTTGTTCTTGTCCTTGTTCTTGTTCCCTTGTCTTGTTCTTGTTCTTGTCCTTGTCCTTGGCCTTGTTCTTGTCCCTTGTTCTTGTTCCTTGTTTCTTGTCCTTGTTCTTGTCCCCGTGTTCTTGTTCTTGTCCTTTGTTCCGTGTCCTTGTTTATTGTCCTTGTTCTTGTCCTTGTATGTCTTGTTCTTGTCCTGTGTTCTTGACCTTGTTTCTTGCTCTTGTTCTTGTCCTTGTTCTTGTCCTTGTTCTTGTTCTTGTTCTTGTCCTTGTTCTTGTCCTTGTTCTTGTCCTTGTTCTTGTCCTTGTTCTTGTCCTTGTTTTTGTCCTTGTTCTTGTTCTTGTCCTTGTTCTTGTCCTTGTTCTTGTCCTTGTTCTTGTTCTGTTCTTGTCCTTGTTCTTGTACCTTGTTCGTCCTTTTTTTGTTTCTTGTCCTTGTCCTTTGTCCTTGTTCTGGTCTTGTTCTTGTCCCTTGTTCTGGTTCTATGTTCTTGTCCTTGTTCTTGTCCTTGTTTCTTGTCCTTGTTCTTGTCCTTGTTCTTGTCCTTGTTCTTGTTCCTGTTTGTCCTTGTTTCTGGTCCTTGTTCTTGTCCTTGTTCTTGTTTTGTTTTGTCCTTGTTCTTGTCCTTGGTTCTTGTCCCTTGTTCTTTGTTCTTGGTTTCTTGTCCTTGTTCTTGACTTGTTTTGTCCTTGTTCTTGTTTCTTTGTCCTTGTCCTTGTACCTTGTTCTTTATCCTTGTTCTTGTCCTTGTTCTTGTCCTTGTTTGTCTTGTTCTTGTCCTGGTTCTTGTCCTTGTTCTTGTCCTTTTTCTTGTCCTTGTTCTTGTCCTTGTTCTTGTCCTTGGTTCTTGTTCTTGTTCTTTTGTCCGTGTTATTGTCCTTGTTCTTGTTCTTGTTTCTGTCCTTGTTTCTTGTCCTTGTTCTTGTCCTTTTCTGTCCTTGTTTTTTGTCCTTGTTCTTGTTTCTTTGTTCCTTGTTTCCTTGTCTTGTTCTTGTCCTTGTTTTGGCTTTGTTTCTTGTCCTTGTTCTTGGCCTTGTTCTTGTCCTTGTTTCTTGTTCTGTCCTTGTTCTTGTCCTTGGTTCTTGGTCCTGGTTCTTGTTCTTTACTTGTCTTTTATCCTTGGTTCTTGTCCTTGTTTCTTCCAGTATATTATTATCCTTTATCTATTAATCTTATAAATTTGTCCATTAAAAAATTTAATTATTTTATAGGATAATTCATTTCTGCTATTATATGTTGCATGCCAATTATTTTATTATTATTATTATTAGTATGATTATTATTATTATTAATTATTATTTTATTATTTTATTATTATTATATTATTATTATTATTTTAATATTTTATTATTTATTATTATTATTATTATTTTTTTAATAATTATTATTATATTTATTTATTATTATTACTTTTAATTTTTTTATTATTGTTATTATTTATTATTACTATTTATTATGTGGCATTTAAAAGGAATTTTATTCTTAAAAAATTCTATAATTACATTTTTCCATATTTCTCTAAATAATTTTTTAAAAAAAAATCATTTATTAAGAAACTCGATTTTTTTTTTATGGTCGTTTCTGGGATTTTTTCTGTCGAAATTTTTTTTTTTCTGGCCCTTTTTTTTTTTTACATTTTGGTCCCCCTACTCAAAAAAAAGAATAATTTTAAATTACAGAGTTGTATCCTTCTAAAATAATTAATTTTACTAACTCTGTTTATTAAGAAAAGAGAGTTAATGTGACTTGTTCCGTGAAAAATATTGAATTTCCAAGCGGCTTTCGGTGGTTTCTCACATTATCCAAGGAAACTGCAAAGATAAAAAGAATTTCAGAAGGCATATAAGGAGGAAGATTCACTTTCGCAGTCAGCATCAACACTGACTCTTTATTGATCATGGGGTTGAGGTGGTCAAGGACCTGTCTAAATTTATCTTAAATTCTTCCCAAATTTTATTAATTATAAATGAATCTAATTTGTTTTATATTCCTAAATAAATATTTATATTAAATTATTGATTCTATATATTTATCTCAACATAGACCTGGTTGATACAAACTTTAATCAACCATAGAACCTGGTTGATAACAACTTTTCTCAACCCATAGATCTGGTTGATACAAGCTTTTTATCAACCATTGACCTGGTTGATACAACTTTATCAAACCTTTTAGGACCTGGTTGATACAACTTTATAAACCATAGACTGGTTGATAACAACATTATCAAACGATAAATTCTGCTTGATACAAACTTTTCTCACCTTAGATTCTGCTGGATTACAAGCTTTTCCTCAACCATAGACCTGGTTGATTACAACTTTATTCATACCATAGATCTGCTTGGATTACAAACTTTATCCAAACATAGACCTGGTTGATGCAACTTTCTCAACCTTAAGACCTGGTTGATAAAAACTTTCTCAACCATAGGTACCTGCTTGATACAACTTTTTTTTTTCCTTTTTTTTTTTTTTTTCAACCCATAGATCTGGTTGATACAACTTTCTCGGACTTATTGAAAATTAATTAGATGGTTAAAAAATCTCTTCACTTAATAAACAGATCATTAGAATCTTGTCCATTCTAAGTATATTTTTGTGTTGTATCTTAGTTCAGGACTTTTACCCCAGTTTGTCCCAAAGTAAACTTTCACCATTTTGTACAAGGAATCTTTATAGACAGCTATCAGATTTTTTTTCCAGGGTATCTTATAGACCAGCTATTCTGCATTTTATTACAGGGAATTCTTTATAGACACAGCTATCAGTATTTTTTACAGGGAATCTTATGACCACAGCTATCAGCATTTTTTACAGGGAATCTTTATAGACACAGCTATCAGCATTTTTTACAGGAATCTTATAGACACAGCTATCACATTTTTACAGGAATCTTATGACCACAGCTATCAAAGGCTTTTTTAAGGGAATCTTATAGACACAGCTATCAGGCCTTTTTTACAGGTAAGCTTTATAAGACACAAAGCTTCAGCATTTTTTACAGGGAAGTTATAGGACACAGCTATCAGCATTTTTTACAGGTAAGCTTATAGGACACAGCTATCAGCATTTTTTACAGGGAATTCTTGATAGGACACTGCTATCAGCATTTTTTACAGGGAAGCTTATTAGGGACACAGCTATCAGCATTTTTTTACAGGAAGCTTATAGACTCTGCTATTCAGCATTTTTTACAGGGAAGCTTTATTAGACACAGCTATCAGCATTTTTTAAAGGGATATCTTATTAGACACAGTATCAAGCATTTTTTAACAGGGAATCTTATAGACACAGCTATCAGCATTTTTTACAGGAAGCTTATAGACACAACGATATCAGCATTTTTTTACAGGGGTTTTCTTATAGAACACAGCTATCAGCATTTTTTTACAGGGATGATTAAGACACAGCTATTCACATTTTTTACAGGGAAGTTATAGACACAGCTATCAGCCATTTTTTTACAGGGAATATTATAGACACAGCTACATCAGTATTTTTAAGGGAAATCCTTAAGACAACAGTATCAGGCATTTTTTACAGGGAATCTTATAGACACAGCTATCAGCATTTTTTACAGGGAATCTTATAGACACAGCTATCGCATTTTTTTTTACAGGGAATCTTATGACCAGCTATCAGCAATTTTTTACAGGGAATCTTTTAGACTCAGCTATCAGCATTTTTTACAGGGAGCTTATAGGGACACAAGCTATTCGCATTTTTACAGGGAAGCTTTTATAGGACACAAGCTATCAGTGCATTTTTTACAGGGAAGCTTATTAGACACAGCTATCAGCATTTTTACAGGGAATCGTATAGACACCAGCTATCAGATTTTTTACAGGGGAAGTCTTATAGGGACACAGCTATCAGCATTTTTTAAGGGAATTTTAGACACAGCTATCAGTATTTTTTACAGGGATCTTATAGGACACAGCTATCAGTATTTTACAGGGGACATCTTATAGACACAGCTATCAGCAATTTTTTGTCAGGAATTCTTATAGGACCACAGCTATCGCATTTTTTACTAGGGAATCTTATAGACACCAGCTTCAGGCAATTTTTACCAGGGAATCATATAGACACAAGCTATCAGCATTTTTTTACAGGGAATCTATTGGACACAGGCTTTCAATCATTTTTTACATGGAATCTTATAGAACAGCTATCAGCATTTTTTACAGAGGAGGGAATTCTTAAAGGACACAGCTATCAGCATTTTATTACAGGGGGAATTCATATCGGACACAGCTATCAGCATTTTTTTTTTACAGGGAATCTGTAGACACAGCTATCAGCTTTTTTGTACTAGGGAATCCATTATAGGGTCTCAGTTTTTATGCATTTAGTTACAGGGAATCATTGGCCAGCTATCAGCATTTTTACAGGGAATCCTATAGACCACAGCTATCAGGCATTTTTTACAGGGAATCTTTTAGACCAGCTATCAAGCATTTTTTTTATCAGGGAATCTTATAGACACAGTATCAGCTTTTTTTTACAGGGAAATATTTATAGACACAGCTTATCAGCATTTTTTTAGGGGATTCATATAGACACCCAGCTATCAGCATTTTTTACGGGGATTCATTAGGACACAGCTATCAGCATTTTTTTACTGGGATCTTATAGGGGACACAGCCTTCAGGGCATTTTTTACAGGTTATCTTATAGACCCCAGTTAATCACAGATTTTTTACAGGGAGTCTTATAGACACATATTCAGCATTTTTTACAGGGGAATCATTAGACACAGCTATCAGCGCAGTTTTTCAGGGAATCTTTAGGGACACAGCTTTTCAGCATTTTTGTACAGGGAATCTTATAGACACAGCTATCTGCATTTTTTACAGGGGAATCTTATAGGGACACAGCTTATCAGCATATTTTTATACGGGAATCTTATAGACTCAGCTTCAGCATTTTTTTACAGGGGAATCTTATAGACACAAAAGCTATCAGCATTTGGGGGATTATTAATCAAATATGTTTTTTACTGTATCAAGATTTTTAACTACAATTTAGATATTTAAAATTCTTAAGAAGGTAAGATTTCAAGAAAAGGTTTTCCTGGTAAGGAGAAACTAACATATCTTAGTAAATATAGATTCTTTGGTATTCATTTTTTTTGTATTGTAAAAAGTAATTATATCAATTTTAAAAGATTTATCAAATAAGTATTTTGGGGTTTTAGATCATTAGTTATTTGATAAAATCTTCAAGATTTGTTCATCTATGAACTCTGGGCTGCATAATAACAAAATTCTCAAAGAGATATGTAAGAACACAGTAAGTTTAACTTTATCTTGATGTTGAAGAATTAATTGTGTACGTAAGAATAATTATTCTTGATTTTCCGTAATTATAATTTTTAAAATAATGGTTCCTTTAATAATTAAAAACATCTAGAAAAAGGCAATGAATTATTTCGTTCAAAGCAACAGTAAAATTTATCAAGGGAAAATAGTTTTATATCTTAAACATAAGATTTAATATATCATAAAATATCTACCATTAGCTGTAACTTTGAAGGATTTTGTTAAGTAATCTTGTTCAAAATATTCATATACAAATTACTAAGGGGACTGGTGAGAGAAGGATTTTCCATTACCTACCAACTTCGAGTGTAAAATCACCATTTATAACACAAACTTCCCATCAACAATACAGAGTTTTAATTAAACTTAATGATCATAGGTTTCTGGCAAATTGTTAGTCGTAATTAACAAGTTCTACAGATGAGAACTTAAATAAATTATCATCTGGAAACTTTTTTCCAAAGAAAAGGAATTACATCAAAAACTAACCAAGTTAAAATCACCTTCCCCATCATTTCAAGTTGCTTAAATTTTTACACACTAAAATCAAGATTAAAAATTAAGGACACATGTTTAGGCAGTTGGGGTATCCTTATTAATGAGATGTTTCGCCCACCAAAGTCGACCTCTCAGTCAAATACAGGGCAGGAGATGAAAATTAACATAATTCTACAGAATTATCTACATAAAATCTATATACTGTTAACAATTAAAAAATAATCTTGGGCTATATTCATCTGTTCCTTCAAACATTTTTGTCTTCAAAACTTTAGATGAAAATTCGTAAGTTTTTCAAAGAGGCCTATTGCTTTTAGAATATTTTGGGCCACCAGTCCTGCAGTCGAGGCCTTATTTTTCTTAGGCCTACAGAAGAAAACGCCAGTTATAGATAAGAAAAAAACTAAAAAAAACCCCATGTATAGTACAGTTATGGTAAACAATACCGAAAAAAAACGACGAATTTAGACACATGTGAAACATGCGGGTATCTTTATGTAGACGTTTCGCTCTACAGTGGCTTTATTCGCTACAAATTTCAAGGGATCCACAATGTGAAGACTGTACAAGTTTAAGAGGGGATCAGTCCCTCAGTCATGTGGTTGGTGAAGATCACAGTAGTCTTGAAGGACTGGAAGTAGCTATGGGTCTGTATATGTTGTTACCATGGTGACTGATAGATTATATAATATTAATAATAATAATAAGTATTTTTTTATTAGTTATTATTATTATTATTATTATTATTTTTATTATTATTATTATTATTATTTTTATCTTATTATTATTTTTATTAATTATTATTATTTTTATTATTATTTTATTATTATTATTTTATTATTATTATTATTAGTATTTTTATTTATTATTATTATAAGCCACTGGTGGGGGGCGAAACGTCTACAATAATAGAGATAACCCAGATGTTGGCAAAAGGTGTGTTTTTCTTTCATCAATAGCTCATGAAATTTATATTAATATAATTTATAGTAATATATTTATATATTATATATATTTATATTATATATATTTATTAATATATAGTATATCATGGTTTCTTTTTCGGTGGAATTTATTGTCAACTTTCTTTACTGAAATAATCTAGTAGGAGCAGAGTAAGTTTGTGAGAGAGAAAAGGGGACGTTGGGAGATGGGGAACAGGGCAACGAGGTGTCACCAATTTGGAAATGAAGGACTCGGGATGATTCACAGGGATGTTAGAAAGTATTTTCTTCAGTCACAGAGTTGCAGGAAGTGGTTAGTCTGGGAAGTGATGTAGTGGAGCAGGATTACCTGGGTTGTTAGTAACCTAACACATACTGGTCACTATTTCACCTAGCAGTAAGTAGGTACTGGGAGTTAGTCACTTACACCTTCTGTCACTTGTTCATAGCAGTAAGTAGGTAAATGGGTGTTATTCACTTTAACCTACTGTCACTGTTTCACTTTAGCGTAAGTAGGTACCTGGGTGTTAGTCAACCCTTACACCTTCTGTCACTGTTCAACCTAGCAGTATGTAGGCACCATATGGGTGTTAGTCACCTTACACCTTCTGTCCAAGTTTCACTTAGCAGTAATAGGTAACTGGGTGTTATTACCTTACACTTGCTGTTCCACTGTTCGCTTTGGCAGAAGTAGGTCCTTGGGTAGTCAGCTTACAGTTGCTGTCACTGTCACTAGCAGTAAGTAGGTAACCTTCGGTGTTGTCACTTTAAACCTGGCTGTCACTGTTACCTAGCCAGGTAATAGTAGGTGCCTGGGTGTTAAGCCACTTACACCTGTTATCAATGTTTCACCAGCAAGTAGGTTCCTGGGTGTTAGTCACCTTACACTACTGTTCAGGTTCACCTTGCCGTAAGTAGATACCTGGGTGTTTAGTCACCTGACACTACAGTCACAGGTTCACTAGCAGTAAGTAGGTACCTGGGTGTTAGTCAACCTTACACCTACTGTCACGGTTCACTTAGCGTAAGTATGTTACCTGGGAGTAAATCACCTTACTCATGCTGTAACTGTTCACCTAGCCAGATAAGTAGTACTGGGTGTTAGTCACCTTACACCTACTGTCACTGTTTTTCACCTAGCTGTCAGTAGGCACCTGAGTGTTAAGTGTTAGTCAGCTTTCACTTACGTCACTGTACTCTTGCAGTAAGTAGGTATCTGGTTCTAGTTCACTTACACCTACTGTCACTGCTCACTAGCAGTAAGTAGGTACCTGAGTGTTTAGTCCACTTACACCTGCTGTCTCTGTTCACTAGTAAGAAAGAAGTATTACCTTGGTGTTAGACTTACACCTGCTGTCATTGTTCAACCTAGCAGTAAGTAGGTTATTCTGGGTGTTAGTCACCTTACACTACTTTACTGTTTCCACCCAGCCAGTAAAGTATGTACTTTGGGCGTTTAATCCCCTTACACCTAAATGTCATGTTCACTAGCAGTAAGTAGGTATCTGGGTGTTAGTTCCTCTACTTTACACTACTGTCACTGTTCACCTAGCAGTAAGTAGGTACCTGGGAGTCTAGTCACCTACACCTACTGTCACTGTTCCCTAACAATAAAGTAGGTACTGGGTGAATAGCACCTGTTCTAGGCACCATCTTAGATTCTACAACGCCTTTTCAACTAGATTTGAAAGGAGTTGACATCAACCAAACCCTCTAAGCCTTAAATAGGCCTAGATAGGTTGATTGAGATTGTCTACTCTCGAAAGAACACTCATCTCCTCCCCTTCTGTATCCAGCGTATTTGATTATCTGTTATGATCAGTATAACATTTTTAAACGTTTCTGTGGTCCCTCCTACTTCGTCCAGCTTGTTAGGTTTGAAGTTCTGTCTACTGCCGACTGGCATTAAACCTATTCACGCAAGTCACGTACATCACCCAGTCCAAATAATTAACGTAAATATTATTGTGGCCTGAATTATATAGATGTATATATCTATATATATTTTATTATATATATATTATATTTATATAATATATAATATATATATTATATATATTATATGTATATTATATATGTATGTAATGGGCGTTAATCACCTTACACCTACTGTCACTGTTCACCTAGCAGTAAGTAGGTACCTGGGAGTTAGTCACTTACACCTAAATGTCCCTGTTCACCTCGCAGTAAGTGGTACCTGGGAGTTAGTCACTTTACACCTAATGTCACTGTTCACCTAGCAGTAAGTAGGTACCTGGGAGTTAGTCACCTTACACCTACTGTCACTGTTCACCTAGCAGTAAGTAGGTACCTGGGAGTTAGTCACCTTACACCTTAATGGTCACTGTTTCACTAGCCTGTAAGTAGGTACCCTGGGGTTAGTCACCTTACCTAAGGTCACTGTTCACTAGCGTAAGTAGGTACTGGGAGTTAGAAATCACTTACACCTAGATGTCACTGTTCACCTAGCCATAAAGTAGGGTACCTGGGAGTTAGTCACCTTACACAACTTAGAGTTGTTATCATTATTACAGATATTTGCTGATAATAGCCATCTGTGAGTTGTCTAAATACAGACCAGCTGTGATATCTGTTTATTTTTGTACCAGCTGTGATATCTGATTATTTATGTACCAGCTGTGATATCTGTTTATTTATGTACCAGCTGTGATATTCTGTTTATTTTGGTAACAGCTGTGATATCTGATTATTTTATGTACAGCTGTGATATATGTTTATTGATGTACCAGCTGTGATATCTGATTATTTATGTACCAGCTGTGATATCTGTTTATTTTTGTACCAGCTGTGATATCTGATTATTTATGTACCAGCTGTGATATCTGATTATTTATGTACCAGCTGTGATATCTGTTTATTTATGTTCCAGGACTGTGTATATCTGATTTATTTATGTTCCAGCTGTGATATTCTGGTTTATTTATGTACAGCTTGTGATATCTGTTATTTATGTTCAGCTGTATATCTATGTTTATTTATGATCCGCCTGGTGATATCTTGTTTATTTATGTTCAGCTTGTGATATCTGATTATTTAGTACCAGCTTGTGATAATCTGATTCATTTTATGTGCAGCTGTGATTATTGTTTATTATGTTCCAGCTGTGATATCTGTTTATTTATGTACCAGCTGTGATATCTGTTTATTTATGTACCAGCTGTGATATCTGTTTATTTATGTACCAGCTGTGATATCTGATTATTTATGTACCAGCTGTGATATCTGATTATTTTTGTACAGTGTGATATCTGATTATTTTATGTTACCAAGGCTGTGATATCTGTTTATTTATGGAACATCGTGATATCTGTTATTTATGTACCAGCTGTTGATTATCTGTTTATTTATGGACCATCTGTGATATCTGTCTATTTATGTACCAGCTGTGATATCTGTTTATTTATGGACCATCTGTGATATCTGTCTATTTATGTACCAGCTGTGATATCTGTTTATTTATGTACCAGCTGTGATATCTGTCTATTTATGTACCAGCTGTGATATCTGTTTATTTATGTACCAGCTGTGATATCTGTTTATTTATGGACCATCTGTGATATCTGTCTATTTATGGACCAGCTGCGATATCTGTCTATTTATGTACAGCTGTGAATATCTGTCTAAATTTATGTCCAGCTGTGATATCTGTTATTTTGTACCAGCTGTTGTGTGATTATCTGTCTATTTTATGTACCAGAAGTGATATCTGGTTTATTTATGTACCAGCTGTGATATCTGTCTATTTATGTACCAGCTGTGATATCTGTCTATTTATGGACCAGCTGTTAATATATTTTATAATTATAGGCTGATATGACCGTATAATTTTATTCCAATAATGATCTATAATTCTAGATATGACCTTAGCATTTAGTTACTAAAAAAAAATCAAATTTATTACCACTTAATTTAGTATCTGTTTAGACTCCTTAATTATAGAGGATTTTACACTCTTATCTTATATAATAAATCACTCAATGATATTATATATATATATATAAATATATATATTAATATATAATATGTATTATATTTATATATATATATATATGCTGGCAGAATCATGTTTACGTTCAGTATTTTGTATTGACAGTTTAATTTTTCTTAGTATCGCTCGTGTTTTTTTGATGAGCATGGTGAGGGGAGAAAATTATGCATGATTGTCGTTAGGTGCAGTGACCTAACGTGCACTGGTTCTTAGTTTTGGGTGGTGAGTGGTTCCTCAGAGGACGTCAGGTGGTAGCTAGGTTTGTCTGGTCAGGTGATGGCGTCTACCGTTGTGATTGGTAATCAGGCGATTCGGTAGCTTCACTGAGCCGTGCGTGAGGGGGCCCAGGAGCTGCAGCCCGACCAGCTTTACCCGCAAACACGCAACGGACACGCACGAACCCACGCACGCAAGGCCTGTTTTTTTTTTTACACTAAAAACGCAACACTTTGGTTCAGGATAAGTGACTTAATCAGGTGTTTAGGTAAGTACCTCTCTAGAACCCTTGTAGATCATGCATAAAATCTCCCAGGCATCATGCACGAACCAGAATCCTACGTAAGACACAGGTACGGAGCAGACGACATGCATTGCTTCCAACATGCACATCAACAGAGGTACATAAGGCCCGTTGTTGCTACGAATGCATGTGGCAAGCACTGGCCGGATGATCATGCATTGGAAAAGGGGGGTGTTAAGGGGTGGTGGTGGTGGGTCTAGGTGGAGAGAAGGGGGAGGAATTACGAAGGTGTGAGAAAGGGAACGGGGGGTGGAAAATGTGCGTGGAAAGGACAGTTGTTCATGAGGAGTCTTCATGGTAGGTGGTTGGTCGGGGGCCGACCGCGGTGAGGAATTGCCCCGAAGGATCCCATGCTTAGAGTATCTTATCCTCGGACCCCATTCTTCTTGAGAGGGGGGTTTTTCCGCATGTGCGATGCTCGCTAATGGGTGTGGGAGAGAGCCAGTGTGTGTTGGAGGCAGTGTTGGGGAGGGCGGATACCCAAAAATCGGCCACCAGGAAGGAGATTTAGATTTTGCCACAGAAGTGGCATTTTTAAAAAAAAAAAAAAAAAAAATCATTCGACATTTCTTTGTTAGAAGTAAGCTAAAAATACACTATTTACCAGCGCTTTGGGGGGCGAACCTCATTTCGCCACACGGGGCTTTATTTTCGCACGACGTTTTTCACCCTCTTTACTTCTTTATCCTTGTACTATTGCCTAGATATTTACTACACGATATTCTTAGATAATATATCGCGTAATAACGGAAATACTCTTACTAATCTGTCTTCCACTTAATCCCATGTACTGTGGGGGTTTTTTCCCCACAGTGGGGCTTTAACTCCTAACAGAGGGGGCTTTATCTCCACAGTGGGGCTTTATCTCCCACACTGGGGCTCTCTCCTGTGCTCATGGAGTCCTCAGGAGAGGCAAATGTAAGATTATAAGTTAATGGAATCGATACATTTTTTATTTTCTTTAACTGACCAGGTGGAGTCAGCTACCAAACGTCAGCGGCTCTGTCAAGCTTTCGTCAGGTTTCCCAACGGGCTCCGTCAAATCGTTAGGCAAGGTCTGGGCTTCCGTCAGCGTCGTCAGGTTCGGGGAAAATCCTGACTGTTATGAAATCCAGTTTTGGGAACAGAAAGTCGAAGGATCGTTCTGCAGTGGTAGGCTGAGGAAAACATTATAAGATTCGACTTTAAACTTTAAAACCTATATACAAGTTGAATTTCTGAAGGCCTATCTACCAACTGAGTTTCTGGAGACCTATCTACCAAATGAGCTCTTGCAGGCCCAATTATCAATTGAATTCTGGAGGCCTATCTACTGAGTTCTTGAAGGCCTATCTACGAAATGAGTTCTTGAAGGCCTATTTACCAATTGAATTCTGGAGGCCTATCTACCAAATGAGCTCTTGAAGGCCCAATTATCAATTGAATTCTGGAGGCCTATCTACTGAGTTCTTGAAGGCCTATCTACGAAATGAGTTCTTGAAGGCCCATTTACCAACTGAATTCTGGAGGCCTATCTACTAAGTGACCTCTCGAAGGCCTTTCCATATACATTGACCGGCCAAAAACATACGTCACCAAGTTCAAAAAAATATCGAAAAATAAAATGGAGACAAAGGCATTAGAAGATTTGTAAAATTTACTTCAAGAAAATAAAAATAACAGAATTTATCCAAATAGGAGGAAGGTGGAGGTTTTGCGCATGACGGAGAGAAGAAGGAGGGTTGAGAAAAAAACCAGGATTGACAAAGAGAGGAAACGTGAGAGAAGAGAGGGAGATGAGCGAGAGAGAGAGAGAGGTAGTGAGAGTGTGGAGAGAGAGAGAGAGAGAGAGAGAGAGTGAGAGGGGTGAGAGAGGAAGGTGGGAACTGGTAGGACAAGAGGAGAAATGTCCAGCAAGGTGTTTTTGTTAGAGGTTGGAGTGGCTAAGTCTGGGGGTGGTTAGTGGAAGGAGAGAGGTGCTAGAACTCTGTGTTTTGTTTAGATGTTTGTTTTAGTGAGGATTTAATACGAAGTCAGGAGGGAGGAAACAGGAGGACAGGAGGAAAACAGGGAGGAACAGGAGGGAAAACAGGAGGAACAGGAAAAGAGGATTACAGTTGATTTGGAGGAAAAGTGTGGTACCGTTACTTTCTCCTCTCTTTCTCTCTCTCTCTCTCTCTCTCTCCTCTCTTCTCTCTCTCTTCTCTCTCTCTCTCTCTCTCTCTCTCTCCTCTCTCTCTCTCTCTCTCTCTCTCTCTCTCATCTTTCTATTACTATTACTTCTCTCTGTTTGTCTTATACTGCACACAACACACAACACACACACCACAACACCCACACACACCCACTCACACACACAACACACACAACACACACACCCAACACCACACACACACACACACACACACACCACACACACACACACACAAACACACACACACACACACACACACACACACACAAACACATTACAAACACACATTACCATACACACACACATCAACACACACAACACACCACACACACACAAACACATTACAAAACCACATACATACAACACACAACCACCACACACACACCACACTCACCACCACACACCACACACACAACCCACACACACACACATACCACCCACACACACACACACAACAAACACACACCACACCACACACACAAACACATACAAACACACTACATACAACACCCACACACACACACACACACACACACACACTCACAACACACACACACACACACACCCACACACAAAAAACACATACAAACACCACACATACATACACACATATATATATATATTACATAATATATATATATTTATATATATTAATATATATATATTTATATATATTATTATTTAATATAATATATTATATATATTTGTTTAGATATTTAATTATATTTTCTAAAATTTTCAGTTTATTAGTTGAATTTAGTCAGGATCATTTTTTCTTAAAGTTTTTTTTTCTACGTAGTGGTTTTATCCTTTTTTGTAGATACTGAATATCTTTTTCTAGACAATGATTATCTTTTTCTAGATACTGATTATCTTTTCTAGATACTGATTATCTTTTTCTAGATACCGATTATCTTTGTTCTTGATACTGATTATCTTTTTCTAGTACTGGATTAATCTTTTTTTCTAGGATATTATGATTATCTTTTTCTAGGGGATACCGATTATCTTTTTCTAGATACCGATTATCTTTTTCTAGATACCGATTATCTCTTTCTAGATACCGATTATCTCTTTCTAGATACTGATTATCTTTTTCTAGATACTGATTATCTTTTTCTAGATACTGATTATCTTTTTCTAGATACCGATTATCTTTTTCTAGATACCGATTATCTTTTTCTAGATACGATTTATCTCTTTCTAGGACCGATTATCTCTTTCTAGATACCCGATATTCTTTTTTTCTAGATACCGATTATCTTTTTCTAGATACTGACTATCTTTTTATAGATGCTGATTATCTTTTTCCAGTTTTCTGACTAGAGATTATCTTTTCTTAACTTAGGGATTATATAATTTCAAATGCCTTTCTAAGCCTTTCTTGTTCTTGTCCTTGACCTTGTCCTTGTTCTTGCTCTTGTCCTTGTTCTTGTTCTTGCCCTTGTTCTTGTCCTTGTTCTTGCTCTTGGTCTTGTTCTTGCTTCTTGTTCTTGTTCTTGTCCTTGTTCTTGCTCTGTCCTATGTTTTTGTTTCCCTTGTTCTTGTTTTGTCCTTGTTCCTTGTTCATTTTTCTTTTTTTGTTCGTGTTCTTGGCTCTTGCTCTTGTTCTTGTTTTGTTCTTGTTCCTTGCTCTTGTCCTAGTTCTTGTCCTTGTTTCTTGTCTTGTCCTGTTTATTGTCCTTGTTCTTGTTTCTTGCTTTGTCCTTGTTGCTTCTTCTTGCTCTTGTCCTTGTTATTAGTCTTTGTTCGTGGTTTCTTGTTCTTGTTCTTTGACTCTTGTTCTTGTCTTTTCTTGTCCCTTGTCTTGCTTCCTTGTACCTTGTTTTGTCCTTGTTCTTGTTCTTGTCCTTGTTCTTGTCATTGTTCTTGTCTTGTTCTTGTTCTTGTTTTGGCTTTGTTCTTGTTCTTGTTTTGTTCCTTGTTCTTGCCTATTGTTCCTTGTTCTTGTCTTGTTCTTGCTCTTGTCCTTGTTCTTGTCCTTGTTCTTGTTCTTGCTCTTGTCCTTGTTCTTGTTCTTGCTCTTGTCCTTGTTCTTGTCTTTGTTCTTGTTCTTGTTCTGTTCTTCTTCTTGCTCTTGTTTCTTGTTCTTGTTCTTGTTCCTTGTTTCTTGCTCTGTCCTTTCTTGTTTCTTGCTCTTTTTCTTGTTCTTGATCTTGTTCTTGTTCTTGTCTTGTCTTGCTCTTGTCTTGTCCTTGTTCTTGTTCCCTTGTTCTTGTTCTAGTTCTTGTTCGTGTTCTTGCTTTTGTTCTTGTTCTTGTTCTTGTCCTTGTTCTTGCTCTTTTCCTTGTTCTTGTCTGGTTCTTGTTCTTGTCCCTTGTTCTTGTTTCTTGTTCTTGTCCTTGTTCTTGTCCTTGTTCTTTCCTTGTTCTTGTTCTCTTGGTTCTTGTCCTTGTTCTTGTCTTGTTCTTGTTCTTGTTCTTGTTTTGTCCTTGTTTTGTCCTTGTTCTTGTTTCATGTTTCTTGTCTTGTTTATTGTCTTGTTCTTGTCCTTGTTCTTGTCCGTGTTCTCCTGTCCTTGTTTTTGTCCTTGTTACTTGTTCTTCTCATTGTTCTTGTCCTTGTTCTTGTCCCTTGTTCTTCGTTCTTGTCCTTGGTTCTTGTCCTTGTTCTTGTCTTTGTTCTTGTGCCTTGTCTTGTCCTTGGGCCTTGTTCTTGTCCTTGTTCTTGTCTTTGTTCTTGTTCTTGTTCTTGATCCTTGTTCTGTAGTCCTTGTTCTTGTCATTGTTTCGTGTCCTTGTTCTTGATTTGTTTTGTACTTGTTCTTGTCCTTGTTCTTGTCCTTGTTCTTGTTCTTGTCTTGTTCTGTTCTTGTTTCTTGTTCTTGTTCTTTTCTTGTCCTTGTTCTTGTCCTTGTTCTTGTTCCCTTGTCTTGTTCTTGTTCTTGTCCTTGTCCTTGGCCTTGTTCTTGTCCCTTGTTCTTGTTCCTTGTTTCTTGTCCTTGTTCTTGTCCCCGTGTTCTTGTTCTTGTCCTTTGTTCCGTGTCCTTGTTTATTGTCCTTGTTCTTGTCCTTGTATGTCTTGTTCTTGTCCTGTGTTCTTGACCTTGTTTCTTGCTCTTGTTCTTGTCCTTGTTCTTGTCCTTGTTCTTGTTCTTGTTCTTGTCCTTGTTCTTGTCCTTGTTCTTGTCCTTGTTCTTGTCCTTGTTCTTGTCCTTGTTCTTGTCTTTTGTTCTTGTTCTTGTCCTTGTTCTTGTCCTTGTTCTTTTCCTTGTTCTTGTTCTGTTCTTGTCCTTGTTCTTGTACCTTGTTCGTCCTTTTTTTGTTTCTTGTCCTTGTCCTTTGTCCTTGTTCTGGTCTTGTTCTTGTCCCTTGTTCTGGTTCTATGTTCTTGTCCTTGTTCTTGTCCTTGTTTCTTGTCCTTGTTCTTGTCCTTGTTCTTGTCCTTGTTCTTGTTCCTGTTTGTCCTTGTTTCTGGTCCTTGTTCTTGTCCTTGTTCTTGTTTTGTTTTGTCCTTGTTCTTGTCCTTGGTTCTTGTCCCTTGTTCTTTGTTCTTGGTTTCTTGTCCTTGTTCTTGACTTGTTTTGTCCTTGTTCTTGTTTCTTTGTCCTTGTCCTTGTACCTTGTTCTTTATCCTTGTTCTTGTCCTTGTTCTTGTCCTTGTTTGTCTTGTTCTTGTCCTGGTTCTTGTCCTTGTTCTTGTCCTTTTTCTTGTCCTTGTTCTTGTCCTTGTTCTTGTCCTTGGTTCTTGTTCTTGTTCTTTTGTCCGTGTTATTGTCCTTGTTCTTGTTCTTGTTTCTGTCCTTGTTTCTTGTCCTTGTTCTTGTCCTTTTCTGTCCTTGTTTTTTGTCCTTGTTCTTGTTTCTTTGTTCCTTGTTTCCTTGTCTTGTTCTTGTCCTTGTTTTGGCTTTGTTTCTTGTCCTTGTTCTTGGCCTTGTTCTTGTCCTTGTTTCTTGTTCTGTCCTTGTTCTTGTCCTTGGTTCTTGGTCCTGGTTCTTGTTCTTTACTTGTCTTTTATCCTTGGTTCTTGTCCTTGTTTCTTCCAGTATATTATTATCCTTTATCTATTAATCTTATAAATTTGTCCATTAAAAAATTTAATTATTTTATAGGATAATTCATTTCTGCTATTATATGTTGCATGCCAATTATTTTATTATTATTATTATTAGTATGATTATTATTATTATTAATTATTATTTTATTATTTTATTATTATTATATTATTATTATTATTTTAATATTTTATTATTTATTATTATTATTATTATTTTTTTAATAATTATTATTATATTTATTTATTATTATTACTTTTAATTTTTTTATTATTGTTATTATTTATTATTACTATTTATTATGTGGCATTAAAAGGAATTTTATTCTTAAAAATTCTAAATTACATTTTTCATATTTCTCTAAATCAATTTTTTAAAAAAAATCATTTATTAAGAAACTCGATTTTTTTTATGGTCGTTTCTGGGATTATTTCTGTCGAAATTTTTTTTGTCTGGCCTTTTTTTTTTTTTACATTTTGGTCCCCTACTCAAAAAAAAATAATTTTAAATCTCAGAGTTTGACATCCTTCTAAAATAATTAATTTTACTAACTCTGTTTATTAAGAAAAGAGAGTTAATGTGACTTGTTCCGTGAAAAATATTGAATTTCCAAGCGCTTTCGTGGTTTCTCACATTATCCAGGAACTGCAAAGATAAAAAGAATTTCAGAAGGCATATAAGGAGGAAGATTCACTTTCGCAGTCAGCATCAACACCTGACTCTTTATGATCATGTGGGTGAGGTGGTCAAGGACCTGTCAAATATATCTTAAATTCTTCCCAAATTTTATTAATTATAAATGAATCTAATTTGTATATTCCTAAATAAATATTTATATTAAATTATTGATTCTATATATTTATCTCAACATAGACCTGGTTGATACAAACTTTAATCAACCATAGAACCTGGTTGATAACAACTTTTCTCAACCCATAGATCTGGTTGATACAAGCTTTTTATCAACCATTGACCTGGTTGATACAACTTTATCAAACCTTTTAGGACCTGGTTGATACAACTTTATAAACCATAGACTGGTTGATAACAACATTATCAAACGATAAATTCTGCTTGATACAAACTTTTCTCACCTTAGATTCTGCTGGATTACAAGCTTTTCCTCAACCATAGACCTGGTTGATTACAACTTTATTCATACCATAGATCTGCTTGGATTACAAACTTTATCCAAACATAGACCTGGTTGATGCAACTTTCTCAACCTTAAGACCTGGTTGATAAAAACTTTCTCAACCATAGGTACCTGCTTGATACAACTTTTTTTTTTCCTTTTTTTTTTTTTTTTCAACCCATAGATCTGGTTGATACAACTTTCTCGGACTTATTGAAAATTAATTAGATGGTTAAAAAATCTCTTCACTTAATAAACAGATCATTAGAATCTTGTCCATTCTAAGTATATTTTTGTGTTGTATCTTAGTTCAGGACTTTTACCCCAGTTTGTCCCAAAGTAAACTTTCACCATTTTGTACAAGGAATCTTTATAGACAGCTATCAGATTTTTTTTCCAGGGTATCTTATAGACCAGCTATTCTGCATTTTATTACAGGGAATTCTTTATAGACACAGCTATCAGTATTTTTTACAGGGAATCTTATGACCACAGCTATCAGCATTTTTTACAGGGAATCTTTATAGACACAGCTATCAGCATTTTTTACAGGAATCTTATAGACACAGCTATCACATTTTTACAGGAATCTTATGACCACAGCTATCAAAGGCTTTTTTAAGGGAATCTTATAGACACAGCTATCAGGCCTTTTTTACAGGTAAGCTTTATAAGACACAAAGCTTCAGCATTTTTTACAGGGAAGTTATAGGACACAGCTATCAGCATTTTTTACAGGTAAGCTTATAGGACACAGCTATCAGCATTTTTTACAGGGAATTCTTGATAGGACACTGCTATCAGCATTTTTTACAGGGAAGCTTATTAGGGACACAGCTATCAGCATTTTTTTACAGGAAGCTTATAGACTCTGCTATTCAGCATTTTTTACAGGGAAGCTTTATTAGACACAGCTATCAGCATTTTTTAAAGGGATATCTTATTAGACACAGTATCAAGCATTTTTTAACAGGGAATCTTATAGACACAGCTATCAGCATTTTTTACAGGAAGCTTATAGACACAACGATATCAGCATTTTTTTACAGGGGTTTTCTTATAGAACACAGCTATCAGCATTTTTTTACAGGGATGATTAAGACACAGCTATTCACATTTTTTACAGGGAAGTTATAGACACAGCTATCAGCCATTTTTTTACAGGGAATATTATAGACACAGCTACATCAGTATTTTTAAGGGAAATCCTTAAGACAACAGTATCAGGCATTTTTTACAGGGAATCTTATAGACACAGCTATCAGCATTTTTTACAGGGAATCTTATAGACACAGCTATCGCATTTTTTTTTACAGGGAATCTTATGACCAGCTATCAGCAATTTTTTACAGGGAATCTTTTAGACTCAGCTATCAGCATTTTTTACAGGGAGCTTATAGGGACACAAGCTATTCGCATTTTTACAGGGAAGCTTTTATAGGACACAAGCTATCAGTGCATTTTTTACAGGGAAGCTTATTAGACACAGCTATCAGCATTTTTACAGGGAATCGTATAGACACCAGCTATCAGATTTTTTACAGGGGAAGTCTTATAGGGACACAGCTATCAGCATTTTTTAAGGGAATTTTAGACACAGCTATCAGTATTTTTTACAGGGATCTTATAGGACACAGCTATCAGTATTTTACAGGGGACATCTTATAGACACAGCTATCAGCAATTTTTTGTCAGGAATTCTTATAGGACCACAGCTATCGCATTTTTTACTAGGGAATCTTATAGACACCAGCTTCAGGCAATTTTTACCAGGGAATCATATAGACACAAGCTATCAGCATTTTTTTACAGGGAATCTATTGGACACAGGCTTTCAATCATTTTTTACATGGAATCTTATAGAACAGCTATCAGCATTTTTTACAGAGGAGGGAATTCTTAAAGGACACAGCTATCAGCATTTTATTACAGGGGGAATTCATATCGGACACAGCTATCAGCATTTTTTTTTTACAGGGAATCTGTAGACACAGCTATCAGCTTTTTTGTACTAGGGAATCCATTATAGGGTCTCAGTTTTTATGCATTTAGTTACAGGGAATCATTGGCCAGCTATCAGCATTTTTACAGGGAATCCTATAGACCACAGCTATCAGGCATTTTTTACAGGGAATCTTTTAGACCAGCTATCAAGCATTTTTTTTATCAGGGAATCTTATAGACACAGTATCAGCTTTTTTTTACAGGGAAATATTTATAGACACAGCTTATCAGCATTTTTTTAGGGGATTCATATAGACACCCAGCTATCAGCATTTTTTACGGGGATTCATTAGGACACAGCTATCAGCATTTTTTTACTGGGATCTTATAGGGGACACAGCCTTCAGGGCATTTTTTACAGGTTATCTTATAGACCCCAGTTAATCACAGATTTTTTACAGGGAGTCTTATAGACACATATTCAGCATTTTTTACAGGGGAATCATTAGACACAGCTATCAGCGCAGTTTTTCAGGGAATCTTTAGGGACACAGCTTTTCAGCATTTTTGTACAGGGAATCTTATAGACACAGCTATCTGCATTTTTTACAGGGGAATCTTATAGGGACACAGCTTATCAGCATATTTTTATACGGGAATCTTATAGACTCAGCTTCAGCATTTTTTTACAGGGGAATCTTATAGACACAAAAGCTATCAGCATTTGGGGGATTATTAATCAAATATGTTTTTTACTGTATCAAGATTTTTAACTACAATTTAGATATTTAAAATTCTTAAGAAGGTAAGATTTCAAGAAAAGGTTTTCCTGGTAAGGAGAAACTAACATATCTTAGTAAATATAGATTCTTTGGTATTCATTTTTTTTGTATTGTAAAAAGTAATTATATCAATTTTAAAAGATTTATCAAATAAGTATTTTGGGGTTTTAGATCATTAGTTATTTGATAAAATCTTCAAGATTTGTTCATCTATGAACTCTGGGCTGCATAATAACAAAATTCTCAAAGAGATATGTAAGAACACAGTAAGTTTAACTTTATCTTGATGTTGAAGAATTAATTGTGTACGTAAGAATAATTATTCTTGATTTTCCGTAATTATAATTTTTAAAATAATGGTTCCTTTAATAATTAAAAACATCTAGAAAAAGGCAATGAATTATTTCGTTCAAAGCAACAGTAAAATTTATCAAGGGAAAATAGTTTTATATCTTAAACATAAGATTTAATATATCATAAAATATCTACCATTAGCTGTAACTTTGAAGGATTTTGTTAAGTAATCTTGTTCAAAATATTCATATACAAATTACTAAGGGGACTGGTGAGAGAAGGATTTTCCATTACCTACCAACTTCGAGTGTAAAATCACCATTTATAACACAAACTTCCCATCAACAATACAGAGTTTTAATTAAACTTAATGATCATAGGTTTCTGGCAAATTGTTAGTCGTAATTAACAAGTTCTACAGATGAGAACTTAAATAAATTATCATCTGGAAACTTTTTTCCAAAGAAAAGGAATTACATCAAAAACTAACCAAGTTAAAATCACCTTCCCCATCATTTCAAGTTGCTTAAATTTTTACACACTAAAATCAAGATTAAAAATTAAGGACACATGTTTAGGCAGTTGGGGTATCCTTATTAATGAGATGTTTCGCCCACCAAAGTCGACCTCTCAGTCAAATACAGGGCAGGAGATGAAAATTAACATAATTCTACAGAATTATCTACATAAAATCTATATACTGTTAACAATTAAAAAATAATCTTGGGCTATATTCATCTGTTCCTTCAAACATTTTTGTCTTCAAAACTTTAGATGAAAATTCGTAAGTTTTTCAAAGAGGCCTATTGCTTTTAGAATATTTTGGGCCACCAGTCCTGCAGTCGAGGCCTTATTTTTCTTAGGCCTACAGAAGAAAACGCCAGTTATAGATAAGAAAAAAACTAAAAAAAACCCCATGTATAGTACAGTTATGGTAAACAATACCGAAAAAAAACGACGAATTTAGACACATGTGAAACATGCGGGTATCTTTATGTAGACGTTTCGCTCTACAGTGGCTTTATTCGCTACAAATTTCAAGGGATCCACAATGTGAAGACTGTACAAGTTTAAGAGGGGATCAGTCCCTCAGTCATGTGGTTGGTGAAGATCACAGTAGTCTTGAAGACTGTGAAGTACAGCTATGGTCTGTATAAGTTGTACCATGTACTGATAGATTAATAATAATAATAATAATAAGTATTATTATTATTAGTATTATTTATTATTATTATTTTATTTTTATTATATTATTATTATTATTATTATCATTATTATTATTATTATTATTATTATTATTATTATTATTATTATTATTATTATTATTATTATTATTATTATTATTATTATTATTATTATTATTATAAAGCCACTGGTGGGCGAAACGTCTACAAATAGAGATACCCAGATGTTGCAAAAGTGTGTAATTCTTCATCAATAGCACATGAATTTATATATATATATATATATATATATATAATATATATATATATATATATATATATTATATATATATATATCATGGATTCTTTTCGTGAATTTATTGTTCAACTTTCTTTACTGAAAATAATCTAGTAGGAGCAGAGAAAGTTGTGAGAGAGAAAGGACGTTGGAGAGATGGGACACAGCAACGAGGTGTCACAATTGGAAATTGAAGACTCGGATGAATCACAGGGATGTTAGAAAGTATTTCTTCAGTCACAGAGTTGCCAGGAAGTGGATTAGTCTGGGAAGTGATGTAGTGGAGGCAGGATCCATACATAGCTTTAAGAAGAGGTATGATAAAGCTCCTGGAACAGGAAGAGTGACCCAGTAGCGGCCAGTGAAGACGCGGGGCCAGGAACTGTGAATCGACCCCTACAACCACAATTAGGTGAGTACAGTTGTTAGGGAGTTGAACACGAGGGTAGGTTGGGTAGACTGAAATGTATCTAGGTAGATACATTTCAGTCTAACCTACAATACCATGACTGGAACAATTCACAACTAACCCACAATACCATGACTGGAACAATTCACAACTAACCCACAATACCATGACTGGAACAATTTCACAACTAACCCACAATACCATGACTGGAACAATTCACAACTATCCCACAATACCATGACTGGAACAATTCACAAACTAACCCACAATACCATGACTGGAACAATTCACAACTAACCCACAATACCATGACTGGAACAATTCACAACTAACCCACAATACCATGACTGGAACAATTCACAACTAACCCACAATACCATGACTGGAACAATTCACAACTAACCCACAATACCATGACTGGAACAATTCACAACTAACCCACAATACCATGACTGGAACAATTCACAACTAACCCACAATACCATGACTGGAACAATTCACAACTAACCCACAATACCATGACTGGAACAATTCACAACTATAACCCACAATACCATGACTGGAACAATTCACAACTAACCCACAATACCATGACGAACAATTCCAAACTAACCCACAATACCATGACTGGAACAATTCACAACTAACCCACAATACCATGACTGGAACAATTCACAAAAAACTATCCCACAATACCATGACTGGAACAATTCACAACTATCCCACAATACCATGACTGGAACAATACACAACTAACCCACAATACATGACTGGAACAATTCACACTATCCCACAATACCATGACTGGAACAATTCACAACTAACCCACAATACCATGACTGGAACAATTCACAACTAACCCACAATACCCTGACTGGAACAATTCACAACTATCCCACAATACCATGACTGGAACAATTCACAACTAACCCACAATACAATGACTGGAACAATTCACAACTATCCCACAATACCATGACTGGAAAAATTCACAACTAACCCACAATACCATGACTGGAACAATTCACAACTAACCCACAATACCATAATGGAACAATTCACAACTAACCCACAATACCATGACTGGAACAATTCACAACTATCCACAATACCATGACTGGAACAATTCACAACTATCCCACAATACCATGACTGGAGCAATTCACAACTAACCTACAAATCCATGACTGGAACAATACACAGCTAACCTACAATACCATAACTGGAACAACACACAATAACTACAATACATGACTGGAACAACACACACAATAACCTACAATAAACATGAATGGAACAACACAACAACTAACCTACAATACCATGACTGGAACAACACAACTAACCTACAATACCATGACTGGAACAACACAACTAACCTACAATACCATGACTGGAACAACACACAACAAACCAACAATAACATGACTGGAACAACACAACTAACCTACAATAACATGACTGGAACAACACACAACTAACCTACAATAACATGACTGGAACAACACACAACTAACCTACAATAACATGACTGGAACAAACACACAACTAACCTACAATAACATGACTGGAACAACACACAGCTAACCTACAATAACATGGCTGGAACAACACACAGCTAACCTACAATAACATGACTGGAACAACACACAACTAACCTACAATAACATGGCTGGAACAACACACAGCTAACCTACAATAACATGACTGGAACAACACACAACTAACCTACAATACCATGACTGGAACAACACAACTAACCTACAATACCATGACTGGAACAACACACAACTAACCTACAATAACATGACTGGAACAACACACAACTAACCTACAATAACATGACTGGAACAACACACAACTAACCTACAATAACATGACTGGAACAACACACAACAACCTACAATAACATGACTGGAACAACACACAACTAACCTACAATACCATGGCTGGAACAACACACAGCTAACCTAACAATACCATGACTGGAACAACACACAACTCACCTACAATAACATGACTGGAACAACACAACTAACCTACAATACCATGACTGGAACAACACAACTAACCTACAATACCATGACTGGAACAACACACAACTAACCTACAATAGCATGACTGGAACAACACACAACTAACTACAATAACATGACTGGAACAACACACAACTAACCTACAATAACATGACTGGAACAACACACATCTAACCTACAATAACATGACTGGAACAACACACAACTAACCTACAATACCATGACTGGAACAACACACAACTAACCTACAATACCATGGACTGGAACAACACACAGCTAACCTACAATACCATGACTGGAACAACACACAACTAACCTACAATACCATGACTGGAACAACACAACTAACCTACAAAAACATGGCTGGAACAACACACAACTAACCCACAATACCATGACTGGAACAACACACAACTAACCTACAATACCATGACTGGAACAACACAGCTAATCTACAATAACATGGCTGGTACAACATACAACTAACCTACAATAACATGACTGGAACAACACACAACTAACCTACAATAACATGACTGGAACAACACACAACTAACCTACAATACCATGACTGGAACAACACACAACTAACCTACAATAACATGACTGGAACAACACACAACTAACCTACAATAACATGACTGGAACAACACACAACTAACCTACAATAACATGACTGGAACAACACACAACTAACCTACAATAACATGACTGGAACAACACACAACTAACCCACAATACCATGACTGGAACAACACACAACTAACCTACAATAACATGACTGGAACAACACACAACTAACCTACAATAACATGACTGGAACTACACACAACTAACCTACAATACCATGACTGGACAAACACACAACTAACCCACAATATCATGACTGGAACAACACACAATCTAACCAACAAAAACATGACTGGAACAACACACAACTAACCAACAAAAACATGACTGGAACAACACACAACTAACCTACAATAACATGACTGGAACAACACACTACTAACCCACAATACCATGACTGGATCAACACACAACTAACCCACAATACCATGACTGGAACAACACACAACTAACCTACAATAACATGACTGGAACAACACACAACTAACCCACAATACCATGACTGGAACAACACACAACTAACCCACAATGCCATGACTGGAACAACACACAACTAACCCACAATACCATGACTGGAACAACACACAGCTAACCTACAATACCATGGCTGGAACAACACGCAGCTAACCATGACTGGAAACAACACACAATAACCTACAATAACATGGCTGGAACAACACACAACTAACCCACAATACCATGACTGGAACAACACACAACTAACCAACAATAACATGACTGGAACAACACACAACTAACCAACAATACCATGACTGGAAACAACACAACTAACCTACAATAACATGGCTGGAACAAAACACAACTAACCTACAATAACATGACTGGAACAACACCCACCTAACTTACAATACCATGACTGGAACAACACACAACTAACTTACAATACCATGACTGGAACAACACACAACTAACCTACAATAACATGACTGGAACAACACACAACTAACCAACAATAACATGACTGGAACAACACACAACTAACTACAATACCATGACTGGAAACAACACACAACTAACCAACAATACAATGACTGGAACAACACAACTAACCTACAAAACATGACTGGAACAACACACAACTAACCTACAATAACATGAATGGAAGAACACACAACTAACCTACAATACCATGACTGGAACAACACACAGCTAACCTACAATACCATGACTGGAACAACACAACTAACCTACAATACCATGACTGGAACAATTCACAACTAACCTACAATAACCATGACTGGAACAACACACAACTAACCTACAATACCATGACTGGAACAACACATAGCTAACCTACAATACCATGACTGGAACAACGCACAGCTAACCTACAATACCATGACTGGAACAACACACAACTAACTACAATAACATGACTGGGACAACACACAACTAACCTACGATAACATGACTGGAACAACGCACAGCTAACCTACAATACCATGACTGGAACAACACACAGCTAACCTACAATACCAAGACTGGAACAACGCCCAACTAACCTACAATAACATGACTGGAACAACGCACAGCTAGCCTACAATACCATGACTGGAACAACACACAGCTAACCTACAATACCATGACTGGAAGAACACACAACTAACCTACAATACCATGACTGGAACAACACACAGCTAACCTACAATAACATGACTGGAACAACACACAACTAACCTACAATACCATGACTGGAACAACACACAACTAACCTACAATACCATGACTGGAACAACACACAACTAACCTAAAATACCATGACTGGAACAACACACAGCTAATCTACAATACCATGACTGGAACAACACACAGCTAACCTACAATACCATGACTGGAACAACACGCAACTAACTACAATACCATGACTGGAACAACACACAGGTAACCTACATACCATGGCTGGAACAACACACAGCTAACCTACAATACCATGACTGAACAACACACAACTAACCTACAATAACATGACTGGAACAACACACAGCTAGCCTACAGTTAACATGACTGGAACAACACACAACTAACCTACAATACCATGACTGGAACAACACACAACTAAACCTACAATACCATGACTGGAACAACACCACAACTAACCTAAAATACATGACTGGAACAACACACAGCTAACCTACAATACCATGACTGAACAACCACAGCTAACCTACAATACCATGACTGGAACAACACACAACTAACCTACAATACCATGACTGGAACAACACACAGCTAACCTACAATACCATTACTGGAACAACACACAACTAACCTACAATACCATGACTGGAACAACACACAGGTAACCTACAATACCAATGGCTGGAACAACACACAGCTAACCTACAATACCATGACTGGAACAACACACAGGTAACCTACAATACCATGGCTGGAACAACACACAGCTAACCTACAATACCATGACTGGAACAACACACAACTAACCTACAATACCATGACTGGAACAACACACAACTAACCTACAATAAACATGACTTTAACAACACACAGCTAACCTACAATACCATGACTGGAACAAACACACAACTAACCTACATATAACATGACTGGAACAACACACAACTAACTTACAATACCGTGACTGGAACAACACACAGCTAACCTACAATACCATGACTGGAACAACACCAGCTAACCTACATTACCATGGCTGGAACAACACACAGCTAACCTACAATACCATGGCTGGAACAACACACAGCTAACCTACAATACCATGACTGGAACAACACACAACTAACCTACAATACCATGACTGGAACAATACACAACTAACCTACAATAACATGACTGGAACAACACACAGGTAACCTACAATACCATGGCTGGAACAACACACAGCTAACCTACAATACCATGACTGGAACAACACACAAACTAACCTACAATACCATGACTGGAACAACACACAACTAACCTACAATAACATGACTGGAACAACACAACAGCTAACCTACAATACCATGACTGGAACAACACACAACTAACCTACAATAACATGACTGGAAACCACACACAGGTAACCTACAATACCATGGCTGGAACAACACACAGCTAACCTACATACCATGACTGGAACAACACACAACTAACCTACAATACCATGATGGAACAACACACAACTAACCTACAATAACATGACTGGAACAACACACAACTAACCTACAATACCATGACTGGAACAACACACAACTAACTTACAATACCATGACTGGAACAACACACAACTAACCTACAATACCATGACTGGAACAACACACAGCTAACCTACAATACCATGGCTGAACAACACACAGCTAACCTACAATTACCATGACTGGAACAACACACAACTAACTACAATACCATGACTGGAACAACACACAACTAACTTACAATACCATGACTGGAACAACACACAACTAACTACAATACCATGACTGGAACAACACACAGCTAACCTACAATACCATGGCTGGAACAACACACAGCTAACCTACAATACCATGACTGGAACAACACACAACTAACCTACAATAACATGACTGGAACAACACACAACTAACCTACAATACCATGACTGGAACAACACACAACTAACTTACAATACCATGACTGGAACAACACACAACTAACCTACAATACCATGACTGGAACAACACACAGCTAACCTACAATAAACATTACTGGAACAACACACAACTAACCTTACAATACCATGACTGGAACAACACACAACTAACCTACAATACCATGACTGGAACAACACACAACTAACCTACAATACCATGACTGGAACAACACACAACTAACCTACAATAACATGACTGGAACAACACACAAACTAACCTACAATAACATGACTGGAACAACACACAACTAACCTACAATACCATGACTGGAACAACACACAACTAACCATTATCAAGGTAATTAATTAGAGACTTATACACCATCTGCGTGTTTTTAATTGTGACATGAGCACACGGACTTCATCTGTCGACTGTAGATACACCGGACAGTGGAAGATGAGGTAATTAGTCCCTCAGTCTAGAAGTAGGTGACGAACATTGTGGTCTTGGGTCAATATTTCTGTTAACTGGTTTGGGTTTGAGAAGCAGCTGCCTGGTTTGGGCCAGTAGGCCTGCTGCAGTGTTCCTCCTTGCTTATGTTCTAATTTTCTTGCTAGGTCACCTCGTACCTAGTTTTCTTACTATGAGGTAATCTAGTACTTAATTTCTTTACTAGGGAACACCCAGTACCTAATTTTCTTACTAGGAGGCAATCTAATGCCTAATTTCTTTACTAGGAAACACCCAGTACCTAATTTTCTTACTAGGAGGTAATCTAGTACCTAATTTCTTTACAAGGGAACATCCAGTACCTAATTTTCTTACTATGGGGTTATGTATTACCTAATTTCTTTACTAAGGAACACCCAGTACCTAATCTTCTTACTAGGAAGTCATCTAGTACCTAATTTCTTTGCTAGGGAACACCCAGTACCCAATTTTCTTACTAGGAGGTAATCTAGTACCTAATTTCTTTACTAGGGAACACCCAGTACCCAATTTTCTTACCAGGAGATAATCTAGTACCTAATTTCTTTACTAAGGGTCACCTTCAGCATGCCAGGGCTGGGGTTCACTTATCTAGGGCAGGTGTGGGTGCTCTCTCTAGTTTTGTGGAGGCTGTTGGTAGGCTTTAAACTAGGACTAGTTAGACATATAGGTTTTAGAAATGAGAAAATGGATCATGTGAATATTGATTTAGGCTCCGATGTCACGAATAGCAAGAATAATTGTAACCAAACACTGGGTAAATATGATAAAAGAAATTGTATAAAGGGAAAGCTGAAGAGGGTAAAGTGTAGAACAGGTAACGTTATAGCCTTTTTCATTACCAATAGTCGAAGTGATCGGGAATAAAATTAGTGATCTATATTTAGTTACACGTTGAGGTAACATTGATGTTATTGCAATAACTGTAACATGGTATAATTTAATGAGTTAGTATATGATTGGTGAGTTAGTACTATATGATTGGTGAGTTAGTATATGATTGGTGAGTTAGTATATGATTGGTGAGTTAGTACTATATGATTGGTGAGTTAGTACTATATGATTGGTGAGTTAGTATATGATGGTGAGTTAGTACTATATGATTGGTGAGTTAGTACTAATGATGGTGAGTTGTATATGATTGGTGAGTTAGTACTATATGATTGGTGAGTTAGTATATGATTGGTGGGTAAGTATATGATTGGTGAGTTAGTATATGATTGGTGAGTTAGTATATGATTGGTGAGTTAGTATATGATTGGTGAGTTAGTATATGATTGGTGAGTTAGTACTATATGATTGGTGAGTTAGTACTATATGATTGGTGAGTTAGTATATGATTGGTGAGTTAGTACTATATGATTGGTGAGTTAGTACTATATGATTGGTGAGTTAGTATATGATTGGTGGGTAAGTATATGATTGGTGAGTTAGTATATGATTGGTGAGTTAGTATATGATTGGTGAGTTAGTATATGATTGGTGAGTTAGTATATGATTGGTGAGTTAGTATATGATTGGTGAGTAAGTATATGATTGGTGAGTAAGTATATGATTGGTGAGTTAGTATATGATTGGTGAGTTAGTATATGATTGGTGAGTTAGTGTATGATTGGTGAGTTAGTATATGATTGGTGAGTAAGTATATGATTGGTGAGTTAGTATATGATTTTTGAGTTAGTATATGATTGGTGAGTTAGTACTATATGATTGGAGAGTTAGTATATGATTGGTGGGTAAGTATATGATTGGTGAGTTAGTATATGATTGGTGAGTTAGTATATGATTGGTGAGTTAGTACTATATGATTGGTGAGTTAGTATATGATTGGTGAGTTAGTATATGATTGGTGAGTTAGTATATGATTGGTGGGTAAGTATATGATTGGTGAGTAAGTATATGATTGGTGAGTTAGTATATGATTGGTGAGTTAGTATTATGATTGGTGAGTTAGTATATGATTGGTGAGTAAGTATATGATTGGTGAGTTAGTATATGATTGGTGAGTTAGTATATGATTGGTGAGTTAGTATATGATTGGTGAGTTAGTATATGATTGGTGAGTTAAGTATATGATTGGTGAGTTAGTATATGATTGGTGAGTTAGTATATGATTGGTGAGTTAGTATATGATTGGTGAGTTAGTATATGATTGGTGGGTAAGTATATGATTGGTGAGTAAGTATATGATTGGTGAGTTAGTATATGATTGGTGAGTAAGTATATGATTGGTGTTTAGTATATGATTGGTGAGTTAGTATTTGATTGGTGAGTTAGTATATGATTGGTGAGTTAGTATATGATTGGTGAGTTAGTATATGTTGTTGGGTAAGTATATGATTGGTGAGTAAGTATATGATTGGTGAGTTAGTATATGATTGGTGAGTTAGTATATGATTGGTGAGTTAGTATATGATTGGTGAGTAAGTATATGATTGGTGAGTAAGTATATGATTGGTGAGTTAGTATATGATTGGTGAGTTAGTATATGATTTGGTGAGTTAGTATATGATTGGTGAGTAAGTATATGATTGGTGAGTTAGTATATGATTGGTGAGTTAGTATATGATTGGTGAGTTAGTATATGATTGGTGAGTTTAGTATATGATTGGTGAGTTAGTATATGATTGGTGGGTAAGTATATGATTGGTGAGTAAGTATATGATTGGTGAGTTAGTATATGATTGGTGAGTTAGTATATGATTGGTGAGTTAGTATATGATTGGAGAGTAAGTATTATGATTGGTGAGTAAGTATATGATTGGTGAGTTGTATATGATTGGTGAGTTAGTATATGATTGGTGAGTTAGTATATGATTGGTGAGTAAGTATATGATTGGTGTAGTTAGTATATGATTGTGAGTTAGTATATGATTAGGTGAGTTAGTATATGATTGGTGAGTTAGTATATGATTGGTGGGTAATTATATGATTGGTGAGTAAAGTTATATGATTGGTGAGTTAGTATATGATTGGTGAGTTAGTATATGATTGGTGAGTTAGTAACATGATTGGTGAGTAAGTATATTGATTCGTGAGTTAGTATTATTGTGAGTTTAATATGATTGAGTAGTATTATTATGATTGTAGTTAGTATATATTGGTAGTAAGTATATGATTGTCGAGTACTTATATACTGGTGAGTTATATATGATTGTCAGTAGATATGATTGGTGGTTAGTATATGATGGTGATTATAATGATTGGTGGGTAAGTAATATTGGTGAGTAGTATATGAATTGGTGAGTTGTATATGATTGGGATAATATTGATTGGTGAGTTAGATTATCGATTGTAATAAGTATTATGATTGGTGAGTAAGTATATGATTGGTGATTAGTATAGATTGGTGAGTTAGTATGATGTGAGTTAGTATATGATTAGTGAGTAAGTATATGATTGGTGAGTTAGTATATGATGGAATGAGTTGTATATGATTGGTGAGTTAATAGATGGTGAGTTATAATATGATGGTGGGTAAGTATTGATCTGGTGAGTAAGTATATGATTGGGAGTTAGTATATGTTTGGTGAGTTAGTAATGATTGGTGATTAGTATATATTGGTGGGTAAGTATAGATTGGTGAGTAAAGTATATGATTGGTGATAAGTATATTTGATAGAAGTATATGATGGTGAGTAAGTATATGATTGGTGAGATAAGCATAGATTGGTGATTAGTATATGAAGGTTATTATGTATATGATTGGTGAGTAACTGCATGATATTGGAGTAAGTATATGATTGGTGAGTACGTATATGATTGGTGAGTAAGCATATGATTGGTGAGTAAGTATATGATTGGTAGTAAGTATTTGATGGTGAGTAAGTATATGATTTGTGTTGAGTAGTATATGAATTGGAGTTAGTATACGATTGGTGAGCTGCCATATTCAAGGGTCTGGGCTGTCCACGTTAGATAGTAATGGGGTGAGTATTAGTGCTATACCGTCTGAGATACTTATACTGTATCGTCTAATAGGTTATAAACACCTGCAACTATGTAGATGGAATTTCTAGGTAGATCTATTTATTGCAGTTGTTGATAAATTGGAACATGCCACACTTAGGTATTTTATTAAGGAAAACTGTTCGCCCCACAGTGGCTTCATCAATGATCCTATCAAGAGAATGGTTGAGGATCAGAAGAGTTTGAGGTAAGCGTTCCCTCACGCCTGGAATCGATGTATTCAGTTCAGCAATCTAAAATTTGATGTTATATATGGACCTCTAACTTAGTCAAATAATAATAAATTCTATGATGAAGCTGTTAGGGCCTCTGGGAGTCCAGAGACTTTCTGAAGACAGTTTGGATGCTTTTCAAGCAATTTGTAACAGCCTCTCAGAGGCATATAAATCGTTGGACCTGATTTTTCAATAAGGACAACTTTCTAAAATAATCTGGACTCATGTGGATTTTGGTGAGACGTGGTCACAAATCTATTTCCTTTATTTTACGCTAAAAATCCCCGATTTTCATTCTGCCGATTATTTTGGACTTAAAAACACCTGTACATAAATGGTACACAAAACCGACAAGATAAAAAATTAGACACATGTACAGCATCTGGGTATCTTTAGCGTAGACGTTTCGCCCTCCAACGGCTTTATCAGTACAAGAACATACTGTGAAGAGATGAGGTAAACAGTCCCTGATCCTTGGTGGTGGTGAGGATCCTTGACTGAGGATATCTAATGGCTCTATTGAAGACTATACTTATAAAAGCTAAGGGGATTTACATTTCTGGTGTTTCCTAAATAATATTTAACATGTTCAGAGTAGTAGGTAGTAGGTTGGTAGACAGCAACCGCCCAGGGAGGTACTACCGTCCTGCCAAGTGAGTGTAAAACGGAAACCTGTAATTGTTTTACATGATGGTAGGATTGCTGGTGTCCATTTTTCTGTCTCATACACATGCAAGATTTCAGGTACGTCTTGCTACTACTTACAATTAGGTCACACTACACATACATGTACAAGCATATATATACACACTCCTTTGGATTTTCTTCTATTTTCTTTCTAGTTCTTGTTCTTGTTTATTTGCTCTTACCTCAAGGAGGCCTGGTCACAGACCGGGCCGCGGGGGCGTTGACCCCCGGAACTCTCTCCAGGTCTCTCTCCAGGTAAACTATATACATTCCCCAGAGAGTAATTAGGTCAATTAAGAATGACTGTAGATGGGTTAATAGATTAAATCATCTACTGGAACAGAAGAAAGGGATTTAGAGGCCCATCAGAAGAAGGAGAGAGGATAATCCTATTGTCCAGTATGTTCACTTTAAAACAGGATTAGAAGGCTAAATGCGATTGTGAAATTAAATTAGCGAGGGTATCGTAGATAAATCTAATAGGTTTTTTTTTACAAGTGTATAGAACGAAGGTGAGGGGAAAAGTAGCAGGTTTGTAAATTGGGGATAGACAGGTGACTGATAATGAGCAGGTAATGTGCTTTCTTTCTAAGTTATTTCTTGACGGTTTTCGCACAAGATATAAATTCAATTCAATTCAAAGTTTATTCTCTATAAGGATTACAATGCTGAGTTTACAGAATTTGGTTGTTGTTTGGTTTACGTGTAGTTAAATAATGATTACAGAGTGTACCACTAGAACACCTAGCATGGCTAGGTATTACAGAGTGTACCACTAGAACACCTAGCATGGCTAGGTATTACAGAGTGTACCACTAGAAACACCTAGCATGGCTAGGTATTACAGAGTGTACCACTAGAACACCTAGCATGGCTAGGTATTACAGAGTGTACCACTAGAACACCTAGCTGGCTAGGTATTTACAGAGTGTACCACTAGAACACCTAGCATGGCTAGGTATTACAGAGTGTACCACTAGAACACCTAGCATGGCTAGGTATTACAGAGTGTACCACTAGAACACCTAGCATGGCTAGGTATTACAGAGTGTACCACTAGAACACCTAGCATGGCTAGGTATTACAGAGTGTACCACTAGAACACCTAGCATGGCTAGGTATTACAGAGTGTACCACTAGAACACCTAGCATGGCTAGGTATTACAGTGTACCACTAGAACACCTAGCATGGCTAGGTATTACAGAGTGTACCACTAGAACACCTAGCATGGCTAGGTATTACAGAGTGTACCACTAGAACACCTAGCATGGCTAGGTATTACAGAGTGTACCACTAGAACACCTAGCATGGCTAGGTATTACAGAGTGTACCACTAGAACACCTAGCATGGCTAGGTATTACAGAGTGTACCACTAGAACACCTAGCATGGCTAGGTATTACAGTGTACCACTAGAACACCTAGCATGGCTAGGTATTACAGAGTGTACCACTAGAACACCTAGCATGGCTAGGCATTACAGAGTGTACCACTAGAACACCTAGCATGGCTAGGTATTACAGAGTGTACCACTAGAACACCTAGCATGGCTAGGTATTACAGAGTGTACCACTAGAACACCTAGCATGGCTAGGTATTACAGTGTACCACTAGAACACCTAGCATGGCTAGGTATTACAGAGTGTACCACTAGAACACCTAGCATGGCTAGGTATTACAGAGTGTACCACTAGAACACCTAGCATGGCTAGGTATTACAGAGTGTACCACTAGAACACCTAGCATGGCTAGGTATTACAGTGTACCACTAGAACACCTAGCATGGCTAGGTATTACAGAGTGTACCACTAGAACACCTAGCATGGCTAGGTATTACAGAGTGTACCACTAGAACACCTAGCATGGCTAGGTATTACAGAGTGTACCACTAGAACACCTAGCATGGCTAGGTATTACAGAGTGTACCACTAGAACACCTAGCATGGCTAGGTATTACAGTGTACCACTAGAACACCTAGCATGGCTAGGTATTACAGAGTGTACCACTAGAACACCTAGCATGGCTAGGCATTACAGAGTGTACCACTAGAACACCTAGCATGGCTAGGTATTACAGAGTGTACCACTAGAACACCTAGCATGGCTAGGTATTACAGAGTGTACCACTAGAACACCTAGCATGGCTAGGTATTACAGAGTGTACCACTAGAACACCTAGCATGGCTAGGTATTACAGAGTGTACCACTAGAACACCTAGCATGGCTAGGTATTACAGTGTACCACTAGAACACCTAGCATGGCTAGGTATTACAGAGTGTACCACTAGAACACCTAGCATGGCTAGGTATTACAGAGTGTACCACTAGAACACCTAGCATGGCTAGGTATTACAGAGTGTACCACTAGAACACCTAGCATGGCTAGGTATTACAGAGTGTACCACTAGAACACCTAGCATGGCTAGGTATTACAGTGTACCACTAGAACACCTAGCATGGCTAGGTATTACAGAGTGTACCACTAGAACACCTAGCATGGCTAGGCATTACAGAGTGTACCACTAGAACACCTAGCATGGCTAGGTATTACAGAGTGTACCACTAGAACACCTAGCATGGCTAGGTATTACAGAGTGTACCACTAGAACACCTAGCATGGCTAGGTATTACAGAGTGTAACCACTAGAACACCTAGCATGGCTAGGTATTACAGAGTGTACCACTAGAACACCTAGCATGGCTAGGTATTACAGTGTACCACTAGAACACCTAGCATGGCTAGGTATTACAGAGTGTACCACTAGAACACCTAGCATGGCTAGGCATTACAGAGTGTACCACTAGAACACCTAGCATGGCTAGGTATTACAGAGTGTACCACTAGAACACCTAGCATGGCTAGGCATTACAGAGTGTACCACTAGAACACCTAGCATGGCTAGGCATTTCGGGCAGACTTAGTTTAATTCTTTATTTTAAAATATTACAAATTATGAGGTAAGTTGGTATTATGGCTAAGTGACTAAATACTAGTTTGTGAGTTTAGCAAAGTGAATGCTTTTGTTTTGGCACAGTACATAGTTTCAGTATTGGAGTATCACAGGATTCATTATTTTAAGATTGAGATTAATATTTCTGTTTATGGTCAAATGGGTGAGTGAGTGTTAAGTGTGAACCACCAGGTGGTATTCGTGTCCCAGTTAGCAACATTCATTCAGGCCCTGAAGAAAACGAATTAATAGTACAGTCACGAGAGACATGAATATCAAAGAAACCAAAACAGAGTAAGTCCCTGGGACCAGATAACTGTGTGTCCAAAGTCACTTAGAGAATGTATGATGGAACTTAGTCAGTCATTAACGAGTGTGTTTAACCTGTTAGTCCAAAGTGTTGTTGTACTAGAGATGTGGAGATGGTTAATTTAATACCTACGTTTATATATCAGGGGATAAGTCAAGTCTGTCAGATTATCGTCCAATAATCCTGACGTCTATAGTAGGCAAATTATTTGCATCAATTATAGCTGATATTATTAGAAGTCACCTTGAAGAGCATAATTTGATTAATGAATCTCAACACGACCTCACGAGAGGTCGTTCCTGCCTGGATTACAGTAAAACCTTTGACAGAGTACCTCACAAGAGACTCTTAAGAAAGTGGCAGCTCATGGTATAGGAGGTAAAGTTCTAACATGGATAGAGGCATGGCTTACCAATACAAAACAGAGTCTCCATTAATGGGTCAAATCTGAATGGGGATTAGTCACTAGTGGCGTTCCACAGGGATCAGTTTTAGGCCCTCTCTTGTTTATAATTTACATTAATGACTTTGATGATGGAATTACAAGTGACATGAGTAAATCCGCTGATGATACAAAAATAGGTCGTATGATTGGTTCTGAGGAGGATGCCAGTGAACTCCAGAAGGATTTAGACAAATTAATGTCTTGGTCTGAAAAATGGCCCTCGAAGTAGAGTTTGATGATACAGGTAAAGTAGAGTTTGATGGTACAGGTGAAGTAGAGCTTGATGATACAGGTGAAGTAGAGTTTGATGATACAGGTGAAGTAGAGCTTGATGATACAGGTGAAGTAGAGCTTGATGATACAGGTAAAGTAGAGTTTGATGATACAGGTGAAGTAGAGTTTGATGATACAGGTAAAGTAGAGTTTGATGATACAGGTGAAGTAGAGTTTGATGATACAGGTAAAGTAGAGTCTGATGATACAGGTAAAGTAGAGTTTGATGATACAGGTGAAGTAGAGTTTGATGATACAGGTGAAGTAGAGCTTGATGATACAGGTAAAGTAGAGTCTGATGATACAGGTAAAGTAGAGTTTGATGATACAGGTAAAGTAGAGTTTGATGATACAGGTAAAGTAGAGTTTGATGATACAGGTAAAGTAGAGTTTGATGATACAGGTGAAGTAGAGTTTGATGATACAGGTGAAGTAGAGTTTGATGATACAGGTAAAGTAGAGTTTGATGATACAGGTAAAGTAGAGTTTGATGATACAGGTGAAGTAGAGTTTGATGATACAGGTGAAGTAGAGTTTGATGATACAGGTAAAGTAGAGTTTGATGATACAGGTAAAGTAGAGTTTGATGATACAGGTGAAGTAGAGTTTGATGATACAGGTGAAGTAGAGTTTGATGATACAGGTAAAGTAGAGTCTGATGATACAGGTGAAGTAGAGTCTGATGATACAGGTGAAGTAGAGCTTGATGATACAGAATGTGAACCAGAACTTGGGAGTCATGATCAGCAGAAATCTGAAGCCAAGACAACAGTGTCTAAGTGTGTGCAATAAGGCTAACAAATTACTTGGATTTATATCAAGAAGTGTAAGTAGCAGGAGTCTAAAAGTTATTTTACAGCTCTATAATTAACTAGTGAGGCCTCACTTAAATTATACAGTTCCATACATCACTAGTAAGGCCTCACTTAGATTATACTGCTCAGTTTTGGTCTCCTCACTACAGAACAGATGTAAATTCATTGGAGAATATACAGAAAAGAATAACAATGTTAATCTACTGGACTGACCACATCGACTCAAGGTTGAGGGACTGATTACCTCATTCTCCTCCTGTTCTTCAAGATTCTCCTTTGTATGGACTGATGAAGCCACTGTGTGGTGAAACGTTTCCTCAATAAAGATACCCAAGAGTTGCACATGTGTCTAATTTATCAATAACCCATATGAAGATAGAGTGAGAATACTGAATTTTCATTCTCTTGAGAGACGTAGAATAAGGGGAGATATTACTGGTGTATATAAATGGATGACGGGCATAAACAAAGGTGATATAAATAAAGTACTGAGTATATCGAATCACATAAGAACCAGTAATAACGATTTTAAATTAGATATGTTTAGACTTAGAGAGGCCATAGGTAAGAACTGGTTGTCAGAGTTGTGGATGAGTGGAACACTCTTCCGAGTAGGGTGATGGAGGCTAGGATCCTGGGTAGCTTTAAAAAGACATTGGAGAAATTTATGAGTGGGAGGGGCTGGGTTTGAGTGGCGTCGTGGGTACGGAAGTAAATTCTTGGGCAGCTTTGGGAAGATGGAAGAAATACATGAGTGGTTTTGATAAGGACCTGACTTGTATGGGCTAGTAGGCCAGTAGATGTAAACAAGGAAGCAGCAATATCAGTGATTCTGGTAGGTATTTACAAGTAATTAAGTCTATTGCTAATAAATCAGTTACTGGGATGGATTGATAATTAAGACACATTTGCAACAGTTAGGTATCTTTATTGATAAAAGTTTCGGCTACATAGTGGGCTTCCTCAGTCAAATAAAGAGACAGCAGTAGTGGTGAAATGAAGATAATGTAATTGGTCCATCAACCATGGAGATATGAGGTGGTCAGTCCCTCAGCCTTGAGAAGAGTTCAGGTCCATGGTCTGGAACAAGGTGGTCAGTCCCTCAGCCTGGAGAAGAGTTCCATGGTCTGGAACAAGGTGGCCAGTCCCTCAGCCTGGAGAAGAGTTCCATGGTCTGGAACAAGGTGGTCTGTCCCTCAGCCTGGAGAAGAGTTCCATGGTCTGGAACAAGGTGGCCTGTCCCTCAGCCTGGAGAAGAGTTCCATGGTCTGGAACAAGGTGGTCAGTCCTTCAGCCTGAAGTATGAGAATGGAGTCTAAAATACTATTGAAGCTGAGCTGGAAGATCTGGAAGACGGTGTAAGGGATGGGATCCACTAGTGGAAAATGGCAGATTCATATGGAATCCAATCCTTCTCACTTGTAACCAATATGTTAGGTAAAAGGACACAAATACAACTAATGTAACGTTTTATTGTGGCAACGTTTCGCTCTCCAGGAGCTTTGCCAAGACGATACAAACAATACATGGACACAGAGAGGTACATATAGGTACGGAGTGAGATGCAAATCATTTAATCATTGTAGATAGCACCACCAGCAGCAGTAGTAGTAGTAGTAGTAGTAGTAGTAGTAGTAGTAGTAGTAGTAGTAGTAGTAGTAGTAGTAGCAACATATTCCGCTTAATTATGTTAGAATAATGATGACTCAAGGCATTTACGTCACGGAAATTGGTAGTTGGGTAATTAAGTGTTGAAGATGCTGTTAGCTGTACCAAGATACCGTTGTTCTGTAGTATTTGACACCTTGTTGTAAATGGTATTCAATACCGACAGTATATGTACACAGTTACTGTTGTACGTAGCATTTTAAGTGAGAGATCATCTGTACACTGCTATTGTAAGTAGCACTTTTCCGGTCGTCAGTAGAGAATGGAACAATTGTATTGTCTGGTACAAGTTGTGATGGTACAATGGTACATTTCGTCTGGAGAGTGTAGGAGAGTCGTAGTACTTGTTGTAGGCTCAAATCTACAGTAATAACTCAGTACCCATGTAGACAATGTTAGTAGCCATGTAGACAATGTTAGTACCCATGTAGACAATGTTAGTACCCATGTAGATAATGTTAGTACCCATGTAGACAATGTTAGTACCCATGTAGACAATGTTAGTACCCATGTAGATAATGTTAGTACCCATGTAGACAATGTTAGTACCCATGTAGACAATGTTAGTACCCATGTAGACAATGTTAGTACCCATGTAGACAATGTTAGTACCCATGTAGACAATGTTAGTACCCATGTAGACAATGTTGGTACCCATGTAGACAATGTTAGTACCCATGTAGACAATGTTAGTAGCCATGTAGACAATGTTAGTACCCATGTAGATAATGTTAGTACCCATGTAGACAATGTTAGTACCCATGTAGACAATGTTAGTACCCATGTAGACAATGTTAGTACCCATGTAGACAATGTTAGTACCCATGTAGACAATGTTAGTACCCATGTAGACAATGTTAGTACCCATGTAGACAATGTTAGTACCCATGTAGACAATGTTGGTACCCATGTAGACAATGTTAGTACCCATGTAGACAATGTTAGTACCCATGTAGACAGTGTTAGTACCCATGTAGACAATGTTAGTAGCCATGTAGACAATGTTAGTAC
>NC_069464.1:2407355-2448179 GCF_026875155.1 Cherax quadricarinatus
GACCACACAGACAGCACAAACACCCCTCTCCAGACATGCAACAGACCACCAGACAGCACAAACACCCATCTCATAGACATGCAACAGACTACACAGACAGCACAAAACACCCCTCTCATAGACATGCAACAACTACACAGACAGCACAAACACCCATCTCTTTAGACATGCAACAGACTACACAGACAGCACAAACACCCCTCTCAAAGACATGCAACAGACTACACAGACAGCCAAAAACCCCTCTCATAGACATGAAACAGACTACACAGACAGCACAAACACCCCTCTCATAGACATGCAACAGACTACACAGACAGCACAAACACCCCTCTCATAGACATGCAACAGACTACACAGACAGCACAAACACCCATCTCATAGACATGCAACAGACTACACAGACAGCACAAACACCCATCTCATAGACATGCAACAGACCACACAGACAGCACAAACACCCATCTCATAGACATGCAACAGACCACACAGACAGCACAAACACCCCTCTCATAGACATGCAACAGACCACACAGACAGCACAAACACCCATCTCATGGGACATGCAACAGACACACAGACAGCACAAACACCCATCTCAAAAGACATGCAACAGACTACACAGACAGCACAAACACCCATCTCATAGACATGCAACAGACTACACAGACAGCACAAACCCCCATCTCATTGACATGCAACAGACTACACAGACACCCACAAACACCCCTCTCACAGACATGCAACAGACCACACAGACAGCACAAACACCCATCTCACAGACAAGCAACAGACCACACAGACAGCACAAACACCCCTCTCACAGACATGCAACAGACCACACAGACAGCACAAACACCCATCTCACAGACATGCAACAGACCATACAGACAGCACAAACACCCATCTCACAGACATGCAACAGACCACACAGACAGCACAAACACCCATCTCACAGACATGCAACGGGACCACACAGACAGCACAAAACCCATCTCACAGACATGCAACGGGACCACACAGACAGCACAAACACCCCTCTCATAGACATGCAACAGACCACACAGACAGCACAAACACCCATCTCACAGACATGCAACAGACCACACAGACAGCACAAACACCCATCTCACAGACATGCAACAGACCACACAGACAGCAAAAAACACCCATCTCACAGGACATGCAACAGACCACACGGACAGCACAAACACCCCTCTCACAGACAAGCAACAGACCACACAGACAGCACAAACACCCATCTCATAGACATGCAACAGACGAAGCCACAAGTCAACCTGACTATCAAAGGTATTTAGACTTTTAAAAAATTCCGAAAAAACCTTAAGTAACTCCCAGAAAATACTACGAATTACCCATCTACCAACAGCACAAATGTTGTAAATACTCGAGCATTATTCTCAGGAAAGTAATTCTCTGACTTTATTAAATTCCCAGCATTTATCTTCACTTGAAGTATGTGGAAGTGTAGAGAAACTCGAATTCAACCTGTTCTTTCACAGTCAAGGTGAAATAGTCAGTAATTAGTCGAAACTTGGATCATAACTATTACCGAAGTGGCTAGTTTATTGTGTACCTCATATCCATCCTGTGGATGGTAGTGGCTAGTTTATTGTGTACCTCATACCATCCTGTGGTTGTAGTGGCTAGTTTATTGTGTACCTCATATCCATCCTGTGGATGGTAGTAGCTAGTTTATTGTGTACCTCATATCCATCCTGTGGATGGTAGTGGCTAGTTTATTGTGTACCTCATATCCATCCTGTGGATGGTAGTGGCTAGTTTATTGTGTACCTCATATCCATCCTGTGGATTGGGAGTGGCTAGTTTATTGTGTACCTCATATCCATCCTGTGGATGGTAGTTGGCTAGTTTTTTGTGTACCCCATATCCATCATGTGGATGGAGTGGCTAGTTTATTTGTACCCATATCCATCCTGTGGATGGTAGTGCTAGTTTATTGTGTACCTCATATCCATCCTGTGGATGGTAGTGGTTAGTTTATGGTGTACCTCATATCAAACCTGTGGATGGTAGTGGCTAGTTTATTGTGCACCTCATATCCATCCTGTGGATGGTAGTGGTTAGTTTATTGTGTACCTCATATCCATCCTGTGGATGGTAGTGGCTGTTTATTGTGTACCTCATGTCCATCCTGTGGATGGTAGTACTGTTTATTGTGTACCTCATATCCATCCTGTGGATGGTAGTGGCTAGTTTATTGTGTACCTCATATCCCCTCCTGTGGATGGTAGTGGCTAGTTTATTGTGTACCTCATATCCATCCTGTGGATTGGTAGTGGCTAGTTTATTGTGTACCTCATATCCATCCTGTGGATGGTAGTGGCTAGTTTTTTTGTGTACCTCATATCCATCCTGTGGATGGTAGTTGCTAGTTTTATTGTGTTTCCTCATATCCATCCTGTGGACGGTAGTGGCTAGTTTATTGTGTACCCCATATCCATCCTGTGGATGGTAGTGGCTAGTTTATTGTGTACCTCATATCCATCCCGTGGACGGTAGTGGCTAGTTTATTGTGTACCTCATATCCATCCTGTGGATGGTAGTGGCTAGTTTATTGTGTACCTCATATCCATCCTGTGGATGGTAGTGGCTAGTTTATTGTGTACCTCATATCATCCTGTGGATGGTAGTGGCTAGTTTATTGTGTACCTCATATCTCCTGTGGATGGTAGTGGCTAGTTTATTGTGTACCCCATATCCATCCTGTGGATGGGAGTGGCTAGTTTATTGTTAATTTATATCCTTCCTTGGATGGTAGTGGCTAGTATATTGTGTACCTCATATCCATCCTGTGGATGGTAGTGGCTAGTTTATTGTGTACCTCATATCCATCCTGGGATGGTAGTGGCTAGTTTATTGTGTACCTCATTTTCCATCCTGTGGATGGTAGTGGCTAGTTTATTGTGTACCTCATATCCATCCCGTGGATGGTAGTGGCTAGTTTATTGTTACCTCATATCCATCCTGTGGATGGTAGTGGCTAGTTTAATTTTGTACCTCATATCCAATCCTGTGGATGGTAAATGGCTAGTTTATTGTGTACCCCAATCCATCCTGTGGATGGTAGTGGCTAGTTTATTGTGTACCTATATCCATCCTGTGGATGGTAGTGGCTAGTTTATTGTGTTAAACCCCATATCCATCCTGTGGCGTAGTGGGTAGTTTTTTTGTGTACCTCATATCCATCCGTGGATGGTAGTGGCTAGTTATTGTGTACCTTTATATCCATCCTGTGGACGGTAGTGGCTATGTTTATTGTGTACCTCATATCCATCCTGTGGATGGTAGTGGCTAGTTTATTGTGTACCTCATATCCATCCCGTGGATGGGAGTGGCTAGTTTATTGTGTACCCCATATCCATCCTGTGGATGGTAGTGGCTATTTATTGTGTACCTCATATCCATCCTGTGGATGGTAGTGGCTAGTTTATTGTGTACGTCAAAATCCATCCTGTGGATGGTAGTGGCTAGTTTATTGTGTACCCCATATCCATCCGTGGACGGTAGTGGCTAGTTTATTGTGTAACCTCATATCCATCCTGTGGAGGTAGTGGCTAGTTTATTGTGTACCTCATATCCATCCTGTTGGACGGTAGTGGCTAGTTTATTGTGTACCTCATATCCATCCTGTGGATGGTAGTGGGTAGTTTATTGTGTACCTCAATCCATCCTGTGGATGGGAGTGGCTAGTTTATTGTGTACCTCATATCCATCCTTTGATGGTAGTGGCTAGTTTTATTGTGTACTTCAAATCCATCCTGTGGATGGGAGTGGCTAGTTTATTGTGTTACCTCATATCCATCCTGTGGACGGTAGTGGCTAGTTTATTGTGCACCTCATATCCATCCTGTGGATTGTAGTGGCTAGTTTATGGTGTACCTCATATCCATCCTGTGGATGGTAGTGGCTAGTTTATTGGTACCTCATATCCATCTGTGGATGGTAGTGGCTGTTTATTGTGTACCTCATATCCATCCTGTGGATGGTAGTGGCTAGTTTATTGTGTACCTCATATCCATCCTGTGGATGGTAGTGGCTAGTTTATTGTGTACCTCATACCATCCTGTGGATGGTAGTGGCAGTTTATTGTGCACCTCATATCCATCTGTGGATGGTAGTGGTTAGTTTTTGTGTACCTCATATCCATCCTGTGGATGGTAGTGGCTAGTTTTTTTGTGTACCTCTTATCCATCCTGTGGATGGTAGTGGCTAGTTTTTTTGTGTACCTCATATCCATCCTGTGGGTGGTAGTGGTAGGTTTATTGTGTACCTCATATCCATCCTGTGGATGGGAGTTGGCTAGTTTATTGTGTACCTCATATCCATCCTGTGGATGGTATGGCTAGTTTATTGTGTACCTCATATCCATCCTGTGGATTTGGGAGTGGCTAGTTTATTGTGTACCTCATATCCATCCTGTGGATGGTAGTGGCTAGTTTATTGTGCACCTCAAAATCCCATTTGGGGTGGTGTGGTTAGTTTTTTGTTTTACCCCATATCCATCCTGTTGATGGTAGTGGCTAGTTTATTGTGCACCTCATATCCATCCTGTGGATGGTAGTGGCTATTTTTTGTGTACCTCATATCCATCCTGTGGAGGTAGTGGCTAGTTATTGTGTACCTCATATCCATCCCGTGGATGGTAGTGGCTAGTTTAATTTTGTTTCCTCATATCCATCCTGTGGATGGTAGTGGCTAGTTTATTGTGTACCTCATATCCATCCTGTGGATGGTAGTGGCTATTTTATTGTGTACCTCATAACCATCCTGTGGATTTGGGAGTGGCTAGTTTATTGTGTACCTCATATCCATCCGTGGATGGTAGTGGCTAGTTTATTGTGGCCCCCTCAAAATCCATCCTGTGGATGGTAGTGGTTAGTTTATTGTGTACCTCATATCATCCTGTGGATGGTAGTGGCTAGTTTATTGTGTACTCATATCCCTCCTGTGGATGGTATGTGCTAGTTTATTGTTACCTCATATCCATCCTGTGGATGGTAGTGGCAGTTTATTGTGTACCCCATATCCAACCTGTGGATGGTAGTGGCTAGTTTATTGTGTACCTCATATCCATCCTGTGGGTGGTAGTGGCTAGTTTATTGTGTACCTCATATCCATCCTGTGGATGGGAGTGGCTAGTTTATTGTGTACCTCATATCCATCCTGTGGATGGTAGTGGCTAGTTTATTGTGTAAACCCCATATCCCTCCTGTGGACGGTAGTGGCTAGTTTATTGTGTACCTCATATCCATCCTGTGGATGGTATGGCTAGTTTATTTTGTACCTCATATCCATCCTGTGGACGGTAGTGGCTAGTTTATTGTGTACCTCATATCCCCCTGTGGATGGTAGTGGCTAGTTTATTGTGTACCTCATATCCATCCTGTGGATGGTAGTGGGTAGTTTATTGTGTACCTCATATCCATCCTGTGGATGGTAGTGCTAGTTTATTTGTGTACCTCATATCCATCCTGTGGATGGTAGTGGCTAGTTTATGTGTACCTCATATCCATCCTGTGGACGGTAGTGGGTAGTTTTTTTTGTGCACCTCATATCCATCCTGTGGATGGTAGTGGCTAGTTTTTTGGTGTACCTCATATCCATCCTGTGGATGGGTAGTGGCTAGTTTATTGTGTACCTCATATCCATCCTGTGGATGGTAGTGGCTAGTTTATTGTGTACCTCATATCCATCCTGTGGATGGTAGTGGCTAGTTTATTGTGTACCTCATATCCATCCTGTGGATGGTAGTGGCTAGTTTATTGTTCCTCATATCCATCCTGTGGATGGTAGTGGCTAGTTTTTTTGTGCACCTCATACCATCCTGTGGATGGTAGTGGTTAGTTTATTGTGTACCCCATATCCATCCTGTGGATGGTATGGCTAGTTTATTTTTGTACCCCATATCCATCCTGTGGATGGTAGTGCTAGTTTATTGTGTACCTCATATCCATCCTGTGGATGGTAGTGGCTAGTTTATTGTGTACCTCTATCCCACCTGTGGATGGTAGTGCTAGTTTATTGTGTACCTCATATCCATCCTGGGATGGTAGTGGCTAGTTTATTGTTGTACCTCATATCCATCCTGTGGATGGTTTGTGGCTAGTTTATTGTGTACCTCATATCCTCCTGTGGATGGTAGTGGTAGTTTTATTGTGCACCTATATCCATTCCTGTGGATGGTAGTGGTTAGTTTATTGTGTACCTCAAATCCATCCGTGGATGGTAGTGGCTATTTATTGTGTCCTCATATCCATCCTGTGGATTTGGGAGTGGGTAGTTTATTGTGTACCTCATATCCATCCTGTGGATGGTAGTGGCTAGTTTATTGTGAAATCATACCATCTGTGGATGGAGTGGCTAGTTTAATGGGGTACCTCATATCCATCCTGTTGATGGTAGTGGTAGTTTACTTTTGTACCTCATATCCACCTGTGGATGGTAGTGGTAGTTTATTGTGCACCTCATATCCATCCTGTGGATGGTAGTGGCTAGTTTATTGTGTACCTCATATCCATCCTGTGGATGGTAGTGGCTAGTTTATTGTGTACCCATATCCATCCTGTGGATGGTAAATTGCTAGTTTATTGTGCTACCTCATATCCATCCTGTGGAAAGGTAGTGTGTTTTTTTTTTTGTGCACCTCAAAATCCATCCTGTGGATGGTAGTGGCTAGTTTATTGTGTACCTCATATCCATCCTGTGGATGGTAGTGGCTAGTTTATTGTGTACCTCATATCCATCCTGTGGATGGTAGTTGCTAGTTTATTGTGCACCTCATATCCATCCTGTGGATGGTAGTTGCTAGTTTATTGTGTACGTCTTTTCCTTGTTCCTCCCTGACAATATTTTGTCGTTAAACTAGTTTGCTAGTTCCTTACTGAGAAGACAGGTGTGTATATAGCCACATTTAACAGTATACTGAGAAGACAGGCGTGTATATAGCCACATTTAACAGTATACTGAGAAGACAGGCGTGTATATAGCCACATTTAACAGTATACTGAGAGAGACAGTTGTGTATATAGCCACATTTAACAGTATACTGAGAGAGACAGGTGTGTATATAGCCACATTTAACAGTATACTGAGAGAGACAGGTGTGTATATAGCCACATTTAACAGTATACTGAGAGAGACAGGTGTGTATATAGCCACATTTTTAAAAGTATACTGAGAGAGACAGGTGTTATATAGCCACATTTAACAGTAAAACTGAGAGGACAGGTGTGTATATAGCCACATTTAACAGTATACTGAGAGAGACAGGTGTGTATATAGCCACATTTAACAGTATACTGAGAAGACAGGCGTGTATATAACCACATTTAACAGTATACTGAGAAGACAGGTGTGTATATAGCCACATTTAACAGTATACTGAGAAGACAGTTGTGTATATAGCCACATTTAGCAGTATACTGAGAGAGATAGGTATTTGTTGACACACTTGACAGTATACTGATTCACCTGTCCTCATCTTAATCAGTCTTCAGTATCATAGTTACCTCTGTAATGGACTCGGAACGGCACCTCTTTATTCATCAATAAAGTCACCCAGGTGTTGTACATGTGTCTTATTTATCAGTAAAGTCACCCAGGTGTTGTACATGTGTCTTATTCATCAGTAAAGTCACCCAGGTGTTGTACATGTGTCTTATTATCAGTAAAAATCACCCAGGTTGTTGTACATGTGTCTTATTCATCAGTAAAGTCCCCAGGTGTTGTACATTTTGTCTTATTTATCAATAAAGTTCACCCAGGTGTTTTACATGGGGTCTTATTCATAAATAAAGTCACCCAGGTGTTGTTACATGTGTCTTATTCACCAATAAGTCACCCAGGTGTTGTACATGTGTCTTATTCATCAATAAAGTCACCCAGGTGTTGTACATGTGTCTTATTCATAAATAAAGTCACCCAGGTGTTGTACATGTGTCTTATTCATCAATAAAGTCACCCAGATGTTGTACATGTGTCTTTTCATCAATAAAGTCACCCAGGTGTTTTTACAAAGTATCTTAATTCATCAATAAAGTCACCCAGGTGTTGTACATGTGTCTTATTCATCAATAAAATCACCCAGGTGTTGTACATGTGTCTTTATTCATCAATAAAGTCACCCAGGTGTTGTACATGTTCTTATTCATCAATAAAGTCACCAGGTGTTACATGTGTCTTATTCATCATAAAGTCACCCAGGTGTTATACACGTGTCTTATTCATCAATAAAGTCACCCAGGTGTTGTACATGTGTCTTAATCATCAATAAAGTCACCCAGGTGTTGTACATGTGTCTTATTCATCAATAAAGTCACCCAGGTGTTTTACATGTGTTCTTATTCATCAATAAAGTCACCCAGGTGTTGTACATGTGTCTTATTCACCAAAAAGCACCCAGGGTTGTACATGTGTCTTATTCATCAATAAAGTCACCCAGGTGTTGTACATGTGTCTTATTCAAACAATAAAGTCACCCAGGTGTTGTACATGTGTCTTATTCACCAATTAAAGTCACCCAGGTGTTGTACATGTGTTTTTATTCCCCCAATAAAGTCACCCCGGTGTTGTACAATGTGTTCTTATTCATCAATAAAATCACCCAGGTGTTGTACATGTGTCTTATTCACCAATAAAGTCACCCAGGTGTTGTACATGTGTCTTATTCACCAATAAAGTCACCCAGGTGTTGTACATGTGTCTTATTCACCAATAAAGTCACCCAGGTGTTGTACATGTGTCTTATTCATCAATAAAGTCACCCAGGTGTTGTACATGTGTCTTTTCACCAATAAGTCCCCCCAGGGTTTGTAAAATGTGTCTTATTCACCAATAAAGTCACCCAGGTGTTGTACATGTGTCTTATTCATCAATAAAGTCACCCAGGTGTTGTACATGTGTCTTATTCACCAATAAAGTCACCCAGGTGTTGTACATGTGTCTTATTCATCAATAAAGTCACCCAGGTGTTGTACATGTGTCTTATTCATCAATAAAGTCACCCAGGTCAACTAGCAAGACAAAGGAGATCCCGAAATAAAAAAAAAGAGAGAGAGAGAATTTAACTAATGAACAAATTCTGTGGATTTTACCACAAATTGTATTGATCTTTCTTAATAAAGCTGAAAAATTAATCCATAGGCGCCCAGTGAAGGTGGAAATAGAATGTAACTTTGTTGTGTCTGTGTCTAGCATTGTTAATAATATTAGGAGAGAAGTAAATAATGAAAGTGAATGTTGTAGGAACGTTGTTAGAAGACTGAGTAGATATGTTATTCACTATGATAACATGAAGGTTGATAAGTAGACTTATGTTGCAACTTGCAATGTGAACCCTGACTGATGTTGTAGTAGCCAGACTTAGACTTGTTATAAGTACTTCTGACAGTCTGATGTTGTAGTAGCCAGACTTAGACTTGTTTATAAGTATTTCTGACAGTCGATGTTGTATCCCCTTAAGAAAAGCCGACTCTATTTGAAACTTTGTTACAAGTATTTCTGACAGTCTGATGTTGTAGTAGCCAGACTTAGACTTTTTTATAAGTACTTCTGGACAGTCTGATGTTGTAGTAGCCAGACTTAGACTTGTAAAAGTACTTCTGACAGTCTGATGTTGTAGTACCCAGACTTAGACTTTGTTACAAGTACTTCTGACTTTCCCTGATGTTGTAGTAGCCAGACTTAGATTTTGTTACAAGTACTTCTGACAGTCTGATGTTGTAGTAGCCAGACTTAGACTTAGTTACAAGTACTTCTGACAGTCTGATGTTGTAGTAGCCAGACTTAGACTTTGTTACAAGTACTTATGACAGTCTGATGTTGTAGTAGCCAGACTTAGACTTGGTTACAAGTACTTCTGACAGTCTGATGTTGTAGTAGCCAGACTTAGACTTAGTTACAAGTACTTCTGACATTCTGATGTTGTAGCAGCCAGACTTAGACTTAGTTACAAGTACTTCTGACAGTCTGATGTTGTAGCAGCCAGACTTAGACTTGGTTACAAGTACTTCTGACAGTCTGTTGTTGTAGTAGCCAGACTTAGACTTTGTTACAAGTACTTCTGACAGTGTGATGTTGTAGTAGCCAGACTTAGACTTGGTTACAAGTACTTCTGACAGTTGATGTTGTAGTAGCCAGACTTAGACTTAGTTACAATTTACTTCTGACAGTGTGATGTTGTAGTATCCAGACTTAGACTTGGTTACAAGTACTTCTGACAGTCTGTTGTTGTAGTAGCCAGACTTAGACTTTGTTACAAGTACTTCTGACAGTGTGATGTTGTAGTAGCCAGACTTAGACTTTGTTACAAGTACTTCTGACAGTGTGATGTTGTAGTAGCCAGACTTAGACTTTGTTACAAGTACTTCTGACAGTCTGATGTTGTAGTAGCCAGACTTGGGACTTGGTTACAATTTACTTCTGACAGTCTGATGTTGTAGTAGCCAGACTTAGACTTGGTTACAAGTACTTCTGACAGTCTGATGTTGTAGTAGCAAGACCTAGGCTTGGTTACAAGTACTTCTGACAGTCCGACAGACACACAGACTGTGGATATCGCCTGACAGATTACCCCTGGTGACAGATCGACATATGTACGCAATAGAGGAACATAGTGATTAATAAACCCTTAAAAACAGTTAAATTTTAGATAAATAGTGCAATATGCCTACTGGCCTATGATAGGCAGATTTTCACTGACGCTGCTAATAACTGTATTAATAATAATAATAATAATTATATTATTATTATTAGTCATAGCAGTAGTAGTAATAGTTGTAGTAATAGTATTATTAATTGTAGTAATAGTAGTAGTAATAGCAGTAGTAGTAGTAATAGTATTAGTAATAGTAATATCCAGCCAATACTCCCCACTAATTTTAAATCAGTCTGTTATATATTGCAAAGTAATTAGTAGAAATCAGGCTAAGAAGTAATTGTTTAAGTTTTTAAATTTCCAGAAATTTTAAAAGCCTTCTTGTGGGCCTTTTAAAATTTTCTAGACTGCCTTTTTCATTGGTCGAGAAAACAATGGCTGGCTCATTACCTTGTACCTAGTTCAGCCATCAAAACTTCGGAGCCCGGTCCCTGGACCCATTGTGTACCTCTGTAATCTGTAAATACCTTTGTAACTTGTCATGATTGTGACTAGACCTACCTGGAGTTCATTACCTTTGTAAATTGTGAGTTCATTACCTTTGTAAATTGTAGCTTTTCAAAATTTGAGCATCCCTTGAAATGTAACCTCTGTAACTTTTTCTACGCACAAAAATGGGGTCATCCGGCCCAAGGTATCGGTATTTTGCTACCCCCACAGGATGGGTATGGGTGACTACCCCCCACAGGATGGGTATGGGGTGACTACCGCCCACAGGATGGGTATGGGGTACATAATAAACATATCAAACTAACTAAAACCCGCACGTTGTAGAGAGGAGCTTGTGACGGCGTCTCGATCTGACTTCGACTTAACGTGGTTCCTCCTTTTACTTCTCTTCTCTCTTCCCCTTTTCTCTTCCCCTTTCCTCTTTCCCTTTTCTTTTTCCCTTTTCTCCTCTGAGTTGTCTTTCTTCTGCCTTGTGTTTTTTTAATTCATTATTTAATTTTTTTAACCTCCTTCCCTGTGTTCTTGCAATTATCCGCTGTGGGCACCTAGCTCCCTTGTGGGCACCTAGCTGCCTTGTGGGCACCTAGCTGCCTTGTGGGCACTTAGCTCCCTTGTGGGCACCTAGCTGCCTTGTGGGCACCTAGCTCCCTTGTGGGCACCTAGCTCCCTTGTGGGCGCCTAGCTCCCTTGTGGGCACCTAGCTCCCTTGTGGGCACCTAGCTCCCTTGTGGGCACCTAGCTGCCTTGTGGGCAACGCTTTGGCACTCCCTTGGGGGCACCTAGCTCCCTTGTGGGCACCTAGCTCCCTTTTTGGCACCTTTAGTTTCCCTTGTGGGCACCTAGCTCCTTGTGGGCCCCTTAGCTCCCTTGGGCACCTACCTCCCTTGTGGGCACCTAACTCCCTTGTGGGCACCTAGCTCCCCTTTTGTGGGCACCTAGTTTGCCTTGTGGGCACCTAGCTCCCTTGTGGGCACCTAGCTCCCTTGTGGGCGCCTAGCTCCCTTGTGGGCACCTAGCTCCCTTGTGGGCACCTAGCTCCCTTGTGGGCACCTAGCTGCCTTGTAGGCACTTAGCTCCCTTGTGGGCACCTAGCTCCCTTGTGGGCACCTAGCTCCCTTGTGGGCACCTAGCTCCCTTGTGGGCACCTAGCTGCCTTGTGGGCACTTAGCTCCCTTGTGGGCACCTACCTCCCTTGTGGGCACCTAGCTCCCTTGTGGGCACCTAGCTCCCTTGTGGGCACCTAGCTCCTTGTGGGCACCTAGCTCCCTTGTGGGCACCTAGCTCCCTTGTGGGCACCTAGCTCCCTTGTGGGCACCTAGCTCCCTTGTGGGCACCTAGCTCCCTTGTGGGCACCTAGCTCCTTGTGGGCCCCTAGCTCCCTTGTGGGCACTTAGCCCCCTTCCCTTTTTGTGGGCACCTAGCTCCCTTGTGGGCACCTAGCTCCCTTGTGGGCACCTAGCTGCCTTGTGGGCACTTAGCTCCCTTGTGGGCACCTAGCTGCCTTGTGGGCACCTAGCTCCCTTGTGGGCACCTAGCTGCCTTGTGGGCACTTGCTCCCTTGTGGGCCCCTAGCTCCCTTGTGGGGACCTAGCTCCCTTGTGGGCACCCTAGCTCCCTTGTGGGCACCTAGCTCCCTTGTGGGCACCTAGCTCCCTTGTGGGCACCTAGCTCCCTTGTGGGCACCTAGCTCCCTTGTGGGCCCCTAGCTGCCTTGTAGGCCCCTAGCTCCCTTGTGGGCACCTAGCCCCCTTTTATGGGCACCTAGCTCCCTTGTGGGCACCTAGCTCCCTTGTGGGCACCTAGCTCCCTTGTGGGCACCTAGCTCCCTTGTGGGCACCTAGCTCCCTTGCGGGCACCTAGCTCCCTTGTGGGCACCTAGCTCCCTTGTGGGCACCAGCTCCCTTGTGGGCACCTAGCTCCCTTGTGGGCACCTAGCTCCCTTGTGGGCACCTAGCTGCCTTGTGGGCACCTAGCTCCCTTGTGGGCACCTAGCTCCTTAGGGCACCTAGCTCCTTGGGGGCACCTAGTCCCTTGTGGGCACCTAGCTCCCTTTGTGGGCACCTAGCTCCCTTGTGGGCACTTAGCTCCCTTGTGGGCACCTAGCTCCCTTGTGGGCACCTAGCTCCGTTGTGGGCACCTAGGTCCCTTGTGGGCACCTAGCTCCCTTGTGGGCACCTAGCTCTCTTGCAGTACTCCTCTTTCTTAGTACCTGACTGCCTCCTCCTCCTTCTTACCTCCACCTCCACTACTACTACTACTATTATTACTACTACCACTACTACTACTACTACTACTACCACTACTACTACTACTACTACTACTACTACTACTACTACTACTACTACTACCACTACTACTACTACTACTACTACTACTACTACCACTACACTATATACTAATACTACTACTGCTACCACTACTACTACTACTACTATACCACTACAAACTATACTACTACTACTACCACTACTACTACTACTACAACTACTACCACACTACTACTACTACTACTACCACTACCAAACTACACTACTACTACTACTACTACTACTACTACCACTATACTACTACTACTACTACTACTACTACCATACTACTACTACTACTACTACTACTACCACTACTACCACTACCACTCCCTGCCTATATATACCCTTCCTGCTCCACTTCTCGTTAATGTGACTGTAAATGGCCCAAGTCGAACCGAAACGTCGTGGTAAGTTCCTCTCTTCCATGTACGGGTTATTTGCGTATTGTTCCAGTCACGGTATTGTGCCTTTTTTGGTTATTTATGCCCGACTTCCCTCCTGCAGGGCCAGTAATGCTGGCCATTTATTGAAATAAAAGGTTGCTTTGTTATAAGCTAATCTTTAAAAAAATCGAGAGAGAGAGAGAGAGAGAGAGAAACGAAAATGAAAGCCATTTCAAGGCCATTTGTATTGCTTAGTCTTCAAGGTATGGCAGGAAGGCATTTGAGGGCCTTTATTTCCTCCTGTAATAAGGCTGAAAATTCTGAAGCTTTTCCTGTCATTAAGACGACTTGTTAGCCTGGTAACTATCCGTGTTTGTGAAGGCTGGTTAAATGAGGTGGTTAGAGGTCAACTGGACACCAGCAAAGCCTTCAAAAGCATCCTTAAGAACACTTTATGTTGACCTTGACCGCGAGTCATAATGACGGTGATTTGCACAGCCTTGACCTTGGCTCTTAATGATAGGCACTTGACACCTAATTGACGGAGATAATATGACTTTTCAACTTCAAGTCTTTTGATGGGTTTGAGATCTTTCAGATTTTATCTCAATGATTTTAAGCCCTGCCTAGCAACAGTGTGTGTGTGTGTGTATGTGTGTGTGTGTGTGTGTGTGTGTGTGTGTGTGTGTGTATATATACACACACTCCAAAACTTTTTCTTATTTTCAACAAAATTTGTTGATAACATCTCACCCACTCTCTCATTTGCTCTCTTTTTACATTGCTTCACCACTCTCTTAACCTCTCTCTTTTTCTCCATATACTCTTCCCTCCTTGCATCACTTCTACTTTATAAAAACTTCTCATATGCTAACTTTTTCTCCCTTACTACTCTCTTTACATCATCTTCCACCAATCGCTCCTCTTCCCTCCTCCCACCCACTTTCCTGTAACCACAACTTCTGCTAAACACTCTAACACTACATTTTTAAACCTACCCCATACCTCTTCGACCCCATTGCATATGCTCTCATTAGCCCATCTATCCTCCAATAGCTGTTTATATCTTTCCCTAACTGCCTCCTCTTTTATTTTATACACCTTCACCTCTCTCTTGTTGCTTCTATTCTCCTTGTATCCCATCTACCTTTTACTCTCAGTGTAGCTATAACTAAGAAGTGATCTGATATATCTGTGGGCCCTCTATAAACATGTACATCCTGAGGGTCTCTCAACAGTCTTTTATCTACCAATTACATAGTCCAACAAACTACTGTCATTTCGCCCTACATCATATCTTGTATACTTATTTATCCTCTTTTTCTTAAAATACATATTACTTATAACTAAACCCCTTTCTATACAAAGTTCAATCAAAGGGTCCCATTATCTTTTACACCTGGCAAACCCCCAAACTTTCCTACCACACCCCCTCTAAAAGTTTCTCCTACTTTTGCATTCAGGTCCCCTACCACAATTACTATCTCACTTGGTTCAAAATTACCTACACACTCGCTTAACATCTCCCAAAATCTCTCTATCTCTCTCTCCCCTCCTCTAGACATTTTTTTATGACCCCCCTTTTTTCCGCATCCACCCCCTTTTTTTAACCCTTAAAATTCCTTGTACTTTATCATTTTTTTTTCCCCTCTTCTCCTCCCATAAAACTGCCACCCAACATTTTTCCCTTTCCCTTCCCCTACTCTAACTCTTCCCCATTTATTTCTTCCATTAAAAACAAACCCTCCCCCCTTCAGTTTTTGTTTCGCTAAGGTTTACGACTTTCCAATTTTTTCCCCACCTCAAACAAGAATCTTTTCTCTTGTCATCCACACAACTCCCGCACATTCAAAAATTCCCATTTTTCAAAAAGGGTTTTTTCTTCTCTTTTTTAGTAATGTATACAGGAAAGGGGCTGTAAAACCATTCTCCCGGGAAATTTATAGTCCCCTTTAAAAACAAACACCCCGGTTTAGGGAAAGGGATTTTTTTCCCAAATTTCCCCCATGGAGAATAGGGGAAAATAAAGAAAACAAGAACTAAAAAGGGAAAAAGGAAAAAACCTTAGATGTGTGAAAGTAAATATTTTAATATATATAAATATATTTTAAAAAATTTAATAAAATTATATATAATATAAAATTATATATAAATTTTTTGTATATTTATATAAAAAAAAAATTTTATAAATAAATGTATATGAAATATATATAAATATATATATTAATAAATATATAAAATATAATATAAATATATATATATAAAAAATATATATATAAAATATATATAAATAAAATATTTTAAACCCTAGGGAATGGCAGAGAGCATGCATATTTTCCTTTGCATAAGGAAAAGGGGGATAAAAGAAAAGGCAAAAAATTATAGGGGATAAGTTGTTGAGTGAAACCGGGTAAAGTGTATGGAAAGATTAAAATTTGGGAAAAAAATTAAGAGTAAGAGGGAGAATAGGATAGCGGGAAGAAAAAGGAAAGGGCTTTAGAAAGGTAGGGGGGTGTGGCCCGGGTTTGTTTTTACAGTGAAGAAAACCCAGGTAAACAGTTTTAGATAAGGCAAAGGGGTTTTTTTGGGGGCTTTTTAAGGTTTTTAAAAGGCGTAAACAGGGTGGTTTAGGGGGAAAAATGGGGGGCAGATGTTGCAATGTATGGTTTTTAGGAGGTAGGTTACGAAAGCAGTAAAGGGGTTTTTAACGGGGAAGTGAGGCTCAAGTTGGGAGTAGGGTAGGAAAAGGGAAATTTATTTTCCATTTAAAAGTGGGCCCCTTAGAAAAGGGATTTTGTGTTGCCCCTGGTTTTTTTAATATTTATAGAGGGGGTTGAAAGAGAAAAAATGGGGAAGGGCCCCTTCCCAAAACAGGCGGGGAGTTAAAAGATAAAGAATACACATAAAGGGAGTTGAAACATTGCTCTTTGCTATGACACTGGGGCTTTTGGGGAAAGATTCGAAGAAATTTGCAAAATTTTGGTGGATAAATTTTGTTGGGGGTATCCCAAAAGAAAAAAAATTTAAAGGTAAATAAAGGAAAAGAAAAGGTTTATGAGGAAAAACAAAAAGATTAGGTAAATAAAAGTTTTGGTTATCAAAATTGGAGGGAAGGATTTATGGGGAGGTAAATGTTTTTCAGATTTTTTGGGAGGGGGACGTGTCGCGGATTGGGTCTTAAAAAAGATGAGGGGGAATCATAGAATTGATGAGGGGAAAAGAGTGAGGGGTGCACTTAGGATTCTGTGGAGACAAAAAAACTTTGTCCTTGGGGAAAGGGGAAAGTATGAGAGTTAGTTTTTACCAACGGGTCTTATATGGGTGTGAAAACATGGGTGATGAAAGTTTTCAGCGAGGAGAAGGCGGAGGCAGTGGGAGATTTTCATGTTTTGAGGGCAAAAAAGGGTGTAATATAATGCCCCGAGAATTGTAGTTTGGAAATTAGGAGGAGGGGCGGGATTTCCAAAATTTGTTTCCCGAAAGGGCAGAGGAAAGGGGTTTTTTGAGGTTTGGGTTTGGAAGGTAGAAGGAATGGAGCGAAACATGGGGACCGAAATTTACTGTGTGGAAGGGAAGGGGGGGTAGGGGTCGGCCTAGGGAAAGTTGGAGGGAGGGAGTAAAAGGGGTTTTTGGGCGAGGGGGGTTGGACTTTTCCCGCAGGCATGCGTTTAGGTGTTTGAAGGAGTGAATTGGAGACAAATGATTTTTAAACTTGGGCGTTTCTTTGGGGGTGTGACAAATTTAAATTTTTGAAAGGGGGTTAAAGGGAAAACCGGGAAGCCGGGGCTTGAGTCCTGGAATTTGGGGAAATAAAAGTGGGCCCGCACTTGAAGGAAGGGGGGTTTAAAGTTGCAGTTTTTAAAAAAAGTTTTGTGGGGGAAAAAAAACCCTTCTGGAAGACAGTGGGTGGAGGGGAATATGGTAAAGTTTTTCTTTTTTCGGGCCAAACCCTGCCCTTTGGGGGGATTTTGCCCCCGTGTGAAAAAATATAATATATTTATATTTATATAAAATATATATATATATTATAAAAAATATATATATATTATATATTAAAATATATTTTTATATAAATATATATAAATAAAGCTTTTGCTTTCCTGTGTTTGTGTGACTTAAAAGTAAGTAGGGAAAGATAATCTGTTATCCACCTGTTTATGAGACAGAAAAAGGACCACCGCCCAAATTTAACCCCAAGTAAAAAACTTACAGGTTTCTGTTTCCAAAAGTCACCAAAAGGACGGTAACCCCCCTGGGGGGTTGCGGGTTTCCAAAAAATACCACAGGACGGTAGTACCCCCCCTGGGTGGGGGGCTGTCTACCCAAACCACAAACCCAGGTGGTAGTACCTCCCTGGGTGGGGTTTTTGTCTACCAACCTACTACCCCCAGGATGGTAGTACCTCCCTGGGTGGTTTGCTTACCAACCCTACTACCACAGGATGGTAGTACCTCCCCCCGGGTGGTTGTTGGGCTACCAACCCATACCACAGGGGCGGTAGTACCCCCTGGGTGGTTGTTTTTCCCACCCAACCTACTACCACAGGCGGTTTGTACCTCCCCGGGTGGTTGTTTTTTCTACCAACCTCTACCCCCAGGTCGGTAGTACCCCCTGGGGGGTTTCCCGTCTACCCAAACCTTTCTACCCAGGGCCCGGGAAATACCCCCTGGGGGGGTTGTTGTCTACCAACCCCTACCCTAGGACGGTTAAAATACCTCCCGGGTGGGTTTTTGTTTTACCAACCTACTACCACAGGACGGGTAGTACCTCCCTGGGGTTTGGGGGTTTTTGCTACCAACCTTTCACCCCCCCGGTGGTTGTAAACCCCCCGGGGGGTTTTTTTTGTCTACCAAACCCCCCACAGGACGGTTTGTACCTCCCCTGGGATTGTTGTCTACCAACCTACTACCCCAGGATTTGGGAGTACCCCCTGGGTGGTTTTTTGTTACCAACCTTCTACCACAGGAGGGGAAAAACCTCCCCTGGGTGGTTGCTGTTTTACCAACCTACTAAACCCAAGGAAAGGGAGTACCTCCCTGGGTTTGGGTTTTTGTTCCAAAACCACTACCCCCAAAGGGTGGTTTTTTGGGGACCTTCCCCGGGTGGTTGGTTTTTCTACCAACCTACTACCACAGGGCGGTAGTACCCCCCCCTGGGTGGTTTTTTGTTACCAAAAAAACTACCACAGGACGGTAGTACCTCCCCCTGGGGGTTGGGTGTCCTTTCCGCCTTTCTACCAAAGGATGGGAGTACCTCCCCGGGTGGTTGTTGTCTTTCCAACCTACTACCACAACGGTAGTACCTTCCCCGGGTTTGGGTTTTTGTTTTCCCCAAACCCATACCACAGGAAGGTTACCTTCCCCTTGGTGGGGTTTTTGTCTACCCAAACCCAAACCCAGGGCGGTAGGGACCTCCCTGGGTGGTTGCTGTCTACCCAACCCACTACCCCAGGATGGTTTTGTTTCCTCCCGGGGGGGTTGTTGTCTAACCCAAACCCACTACCACAGGATGGTAGACGGGGCCCCCCGGGGGGGTTTTTTTGTTCCCAAACCAAAACCCACTACCCATGGATGGAGTACCTCCCTGGGTGGTTGTTTTCCCACCAAACCTACTACCACAGGGGCGGTAGTAAATTTCCCCGGGTGGTTTTTTTGGGCCCACCCAAACCCACTTAAACCCCATGACGGGAGGACCCCCTTTGGTTTGGTTTCCGTTTTACCAAACCCTCCACCCAGGATGGTAGTACCTCCCTGGGTGGTTGCTGTTACCAACCTACTACCACAGGATGGTAGTACCTCCCTGGGTGGTTGTTGTCTACCAACCTACTACCACAGGACGGTAGTACCTCCCTGGGTGGTTCCTGTCTACCAACCTACTACGACAGGATGGTAGTACCTCCCTGGGTGGTTGTTGTCTACCAACCTACTACCACAGGACGGTAGTACCTCCCTGGGTGGTTCCTGTCTACCAACCTACTACCACAGGACGGTAGTACGTCCCTGGGTGGTTGCTGTCTACCAACCTACTACCACAGGATGTTAGTACCTCCCGGTGGTTGTTGTCTACCAACCTACTACCACAGGATGGTAGTACCTCCCTGGGTGGTTGCTGTCTACCAACCTACTACCACAGGACGGTAGTACCTCCCTGGGTGGTTGCTGTCTACCAACCTACTACCCACAGGATGGTAGTTACCTCCCTGGGTGGTTGTTGTCTAACAACCTACTACCACAGGATGGTAGTACCTCCCTGGGTGGTTGCTGTCTACCAACCTACTACCACAGGATGGTAGTACCTCCCTGGGTGGTTGTTGTCTACCAACCTACCACCACAGGATGGTAGTACCTCCCTGGGTGGTTGTTGTCTACCAACCTACTACCACAGGACGGTAGTACCTCCCTGGGTGGTTCCTGTCTACCAACCTACTACCACAGGATGGTAGTACCAGTCAGTGATTCACACAGACGGTTGGTAGTGAGTCATCTACTGGTACTACTGAGACCAGGGCAACCCAGGATAACCCAGGATAACCCAGGATAACCCTGGATAACCCAGGATAACCCAGCATAACCCAGCATAACCCAAGGTAACCCAGGGAAACCCTGGATAACCCTGGATAACCCAGGATAACCCAGAATAACGCAGGATAACCCACGATAACCCAGGAAGACCCAGAATAACCCAGGATAACCCAAGATAACCCAGGGTAACCCAGGTTAACCCAGGATAATCTGTAATATTTTCTGTGTGTGTATTTGTGGGTGTATGTGTGTGTGTGTGTGTGTGTGTGTGTGTGTGTGTGTGTGTGTGTGTGTGTGTGTGTGTGTGTGTGTGTACTCACCTAGTTGTACTCACCTAGTTGAGGTTGCGGGGGTCGAGTCCGAGCTCCTGGCCCCGCCTCTTCACTGATCGCTACTAGGTCACTCTCCCTGAGCCGTGAGCTTTATCGTACCTCTGCTTAAAGCTATGTATGGATCCTGCCTCCACTACATCGCTTCCCAAACTATTCCACTTACTGACTACTCTGTGGCTGAAAAAAATATTTTCCAAACCCCTGTGATTCATCTGGTCTTTACCCTTCCCAAAAGGTGCCCCTTTTTACTGTGTCCAACCCTCGGGAAAACACCCTGTTTTTGCCCCACCTTTTTAAATTCCTCTCAGTATTTTTATGTTTTATATGCCCCCCCCTTATCTCTCCTGTTTTCCAGGTCGTCGGGTTGTTTTCCCTTAACCTCTCCTCGTAGGACTACCTCTTAGCCTAAAAAATAGTCTGTGTGGTTGTGTGTGGTATGTGTGTGTGGTGGGTTGGGGGGGGGGGTTGGGGGGGGGGGGGGGGGGGGGGGGGGGTTGGGGGGGGGGGGGGGGGGGGGGGGGGTTTTGGGGGGGGGGGGGGGGGGGGGGGTTGGGGGGGGGGGTTCACCTAGTTGTACTAAACTAGTTGGGGTTTGGGCAGGGGTCGAGTCCGAGCTTTTTTGGCCCCCTTCCTCTTCATGGTCGCTACTAGGTCACTCCCCCAAACCCGGGGAGTTTTTATCATACCTTTTTTAAAGCTATGTATGGATCCTCCCTCCCTACTCGTTCCCCAAAACATTCCACTTATGACAAATTCGGGGCTGAAAAAAAATATTTCCAAAAACCCCTGGGGATTAATCTGTGTCTTAAATTCCAACTGTGTCCCCTTGTTTTGTTTTCAAATTCTCTGGAACATCCTGTCTTTGTCCACCTTGTCAATTCCTCTCAGTATTTTGTATGTCGTTATCATGTCCCCCTATTTTCTCCTGTCCTCCGTGTCGTCAGGTTGATTTCCCTTAACCTCTCCTCAGGACATACCTCTTAGCTCTGGGACTAGTCTTGTTGCAAACCTTTGCACTTTCTCTAGTTTTTTTACGTGTTTGGCTAGGTGTGGGTTCCAAACTGGTGCCGCATACTCCAATATGGGCCTACGTACACGGTGTACAGGGTCCTGAAGATTCCTTATTAAGATGTGGGAAATGCGTTCTGGGGTTTTGCTAGGCGCCCATATGCTGCAGCAGTTATTTGGTTGATGTGCGCTTCAGGAGATGTGCCGGTGTTAACTCACCCCAAGATCTTTTTCCTTGAGTGAGGTTTGTAGTCTCTGGCCCCTAGACTGTACTCCTCTGGGTCTTTTTTTCCCCCTTTCCCCCCAATCTTCATGACTTTCCACTTGGTGGGGTTAAACCCTCCAGGAGCCAATTTTCTGGACCAGGTCTGCAACCTGTCCAGATCCTTTGTAGTTCTGCCTGGTCTTCGATCGAATGAATTCTTCCATCAACTTCACGTCATTGCAAACAGAGACACTTCGGAGTCTACCCTTTCCGTCATGTCGTTCACAAATACCAGAAACAGCACTGGTCCTAGGAAATGACCCCTGTGGGACCCCGCGGTCCCCCCCGGTGCCCACTCTGTGTGTATTGTGTGTATTTGATGTTTAAATTGTGAGGGGTTGTGGGGTTTTTTGTTTGTTTGGTTTTTGTTTTGTTTGTGGGGTTTGGTTGATTTTTTTTGTTGGTTTGGTTTTGTTGGTAGGTATTATGTGAAATTTTGTGTGTGTGTGATTTTGTGGTTGAGGGGTGTTAGTTGGGTTTGTGTTTGTATGTGTGTGTGTGTGTGTGTGTGTGTGTGTGTGTGTGTGTGTATGTATATGTGAGTGTGTATGTATGTGTGTGTGTGTACTCACCTATTTGTGGTTGCAGGGGTCGATTCACAGCTCCTGGCCCCGCCTCTTCGCTGTTTGCTACTGTGTGTGTGTGTGTGTGTGTGTGTGTGTGTGTGTGCACTCAACTTAAACTAACCTAACTAAATAACTTACAAACTAAAGGGGTTATAGCAAGTCACCTTGAGAGGGAGATGGGAGTGAGGGGATGGGAGAGGGGAGGGATGAAGGGAGGGGAGAGGTGGAGGGAGGGGGTAAGGTGGAGACAGTTAAAGGTCAAGAGGTCAGGAAGGTGGATGACCTGACTCTCTGTTCTTTGTGAGTGTTGGTGGTGGTGGTGGTGGGTGGTGGTGGTGGTGGTGGTGGTGGTGGTGGTTGGTGGTGGTGGTGGTGGTAGTAGTTAGTGGCGGTGGTGTAGTAATGGTGTGATCATAGTAGTGTGGATTGGTGTTTGGATGGTGGCAGTAGTAATAGCAGTAGTGGTGGTAGAAGTAGAAATGGTGGTGGTAATAGCGATGGTAATAGTATTAGCAGTAGTAGACTATTTCTGATACTACAATAGTTACTTCAGAAGAAGCAAAAATGTAACAGAAAGTAAATGGTTGTGGTTACTTAAGAACGTAAGAAAGGAGGAGCACTGCAGTAGGCCTGCTGGCCCATACTAGGCAGGTCCTTCACAGATCCATCCCACTAACAGAATAAACGCTACCCAAGCAATAAGCTTCGACAATTCTGTTGTCTTCACCAAAACAAGCTGGTATTTACAACTTATACAGCCTATGTACAGTATTGACAGCTATGTCCAATGAGGGAAATGCAATCACAAGACACGGTGAGAACCGCAGCGACCAGCAGCGAAGGTTAGTCTGCCAAGGCTGCTTCACCAGAGTGCCACATCGCTTCACAGCTTTTGCAGGCTCCTTGTTGAACCAAGGCACAAGTATAACAACGGGGCCCCTGATCGTTATACCCTTAGCATCTGGTTCGCTGGCCAGTAGGCTCGCCTATATGGGTATATGACATATGCCGTATATAATGTAACGTATTCTTAGCATGCACACCCTGACCCCAAAAGGGCTCTAATGGCCAGCACTAGGCATTCCTCCATGGTGCCACCATGGCGCAAATTACTCTCCGAACCATCTTTCCTCTCAACCATCCAGCTAATTAGGTACAGTTAAAGACAAAGGAATTTCCAAGTCAGAAAAACCCTACAGCAAGACAGCAGACAGTAGGGCAACCGTAGGGTCAAGACACTAAAAAAAATCTTATAACATAATTTACTCAAATTATACTTTATAACCATAAGAGAAAAGAAGAAGTTACTACCCGTTTTGTCCTTAACACATCCAACAATTTAGTTCTGGAGAGGACGTCAGCAGCACATAATCTTTGTGGTATAGAAGAGGTTGTATATTGGTTGCAACCACAATGCCCGAAGTATAAGATGGGTACTCCTGTTCTTGATGGAGATAAGGTAGGTCAGAGGATTGTGGTCACTGAGGATTGTGACCACATGTGATGTGGTGGACAAGAACACGTCGAAATGCTCCAGTAAAAGTACCAGGGCCAGGGCCTCCTTCTCTATGATAGATTAGGCCTGCTGATAGGCCTGGTATTTGGTCCAATAATACGCCACAGCCTGCAGGCATCCCTCACCAGAAGCTTGGAGTAACACTGCCTCAATTCCCGAGTCACAAACATCAACCTGTAATACGAACGTTTTGAAAAATCTGGCGACAAAACTATGGGAGCAGCGTATAAGAGGCGTTTAATATGGTTAATTAAACGCCTCTTGACAAAAATATGTCCAACAAAAATTAATTTTCAGGCTGGTAAGAGAGGCTAGGGCTCTGGTGGCCTGGTGGTTAACGCTCTCGCTTCACACGGCGAGGGCCTGGGTTCGATTCCCAGCCAGGGTAGGAACATTGGACGTGTTTCTTTCCACCTGTTGTCTATGTTCCCCATCAGTAAAATGGGTACCTGGGTGTTAGTCGACTGGTGTGGGTCGCATCCTGGGACACTGACCTAAGGAGGCCTGGTCACAGACCGGGTCGCGGGGGCGTTGACCCCCGGAACTCTCTCCAGGTAATCTGCACAATTTCTTGCAGAATTTTCTGCTTGATAACCCTTGTGGTTTAGCGCTTCTTTTTGATTATAATAATAATAATGCAGAATTTTCTTATCCTGAGGAACAAGAAAATTTTTAACAGCCAAAACTTTGGTAAATTTAAGTGGCATTTTGTCACCACTTACTTCATGACTTAAGAAAGTCAAGATGATTTATTCAGGTTTATTGTCAGTTGAAATTTTCTGAATCTCTTAAAGAAGTGTTTAAAATGAGACATATGTTGATTCCACATATTATAAACTACAACTGTATCGTCCAGATAAGCTGCTGGGCCTTCAAGTTCTTTAATAACCTGATGGATCAATTTTTGGAATGTGGCAGGATAGTTCTGCATTCTTAATGGTGTTACAATATACTGATAGTGACCTCTTGGAATTACGAAGACAAAAATCTCTTTTGCTTTATCTGTTAAAGGTACCTGGAAGTAACCTTTAAGGTTAAGAAACAAACGGGACCTTACCCACAAAGTCCACTACATCGTCCAAACGTGGAAGAAGGTAAACATCTGGCATTGTGACCTCATTCATCTTACGATAGTTGGTGCACATCTGGAATCGTCCATCAGGCTTATCTACAAGGATGCATGGTGAAGCCCTCGGACTGGATGATTCCTCCAGCAATCCAACTTCCTGCTGAAGAAGCTTCTGTCTTTCAGGATTAGTTCTGTAGGGAGAAGGTTTAACAGGTTTAGCAGTTCCTACGTCCACATTGTGATAAGCCAAGCTGCACCTTTTCTGGATATCCGAAAACATGTCTGGATAGGTTTCCAGAAGAGTAGTTAGTGGCACTACTTGGTGTTCTGCAAGTATTGGCATTATGGGGCGAGGATCCTGGAGGATGGTTGAGTTAGGAAGCTGATTTGAACCTCCAGAATTGTGTACAAGGAATCAGGGTCATCCACAAGGTCACAGACAGAGGATAAAGTTATTATTGGGACGTTAGATGGTTCAAATTATAGTTTAATCTGAGTAATATGGTAGACTCTTCTCATCTCGGGCTTAAATCAGAATTCTTTTTTACCACTTGCATCAAACTCATAAACTTTGCTATCAAGGTGCGACCAGACACAGGTTCCTGGAACGACACCTTTGTTTCCTGGGTTAAAGAAGCGGAATTTAGAAGTTTTGTCATACCTCTCTTTCATGTTGTTTTGAGCGTATTTTAAGTTGGCCTCAGCCAGCTGACTTGCCACGTACAATCTTGTAAGATCGTAAGGTGTCTTGCAGGCTTCTTCCCCCAACCATTCTTCCTTAAACACGTATGGAAGACCCATCACATTATGCCCAAAAATCAGCCCAAGAGAACTGTACCCTGTTGATTCTTGCACACTTTCTTGCACTGCAAATAGCAATAGAGAAAGCAATTCATCCAAGTCTGCAGGAAAATGTATGCAGTACGTACATATCATATATTTTAGGGACGATAGGCTGTGAGCAGTTTTTTATAAATTCCAAGCCTAGTTAAAGCTTCTTTCAATGATCTTGCTATTTGAAATTAGTGCCCTGGTCACTCTGGACAGATCGAGGAATGCCAAAGTGAGAAATAAACTTAATGAGATCTTCAAGTATTTATACTAGGCATAGGTACTGCCTCAGGATACCTAGTAATTTTGTCAAGAATGGTAAACAGATATTGGTTACCTGACTTGGCCTTTGGTAATGGTCCCATGCAGTTGATAATAAGGTCCGCAAATGGCTTTCAATCAGTGGGTATGGGATGAAGTGATGCGGGTATAATATAGTTCCCGGGCTCACCCACTTTCTGACACTCACAACGGAATTGGATTAGAGATGTATCGGATATCCGCACCTGCATCCGTGGAACATCAGCCCAATTTCTTACATCCTCATCCGCATTTTACTGTAAACAGATATCCGCATACGCATCCGCATCTGCAAAATAAGTGAGACATCCTCATACACATCCGCATCTGCGGATATATAAATTTTCACATCCGATATATCTCTAAAAGGGATGTAACTTTGCACATCTCGTCTTATACCTGGTCATTAAAAATGCTTTAAGATCTTATAAATGGTTTTAGTGGTACCCAAACGTCCTCGTATCGAGGAACTGTGTGCTTTTTTTCATGATCTGAGCTTTGAATTTCTTTGGTACTACCAGTCTACCTGGTTATATAGTTCCCCCTACCTCCTTACCAGTACCTGGACAAACTATCATGGACACAGAGGGTATATATAGGCTCAGAGCCTATATATACCCTCTGTGTCCATGTACTGTTTGTAACGGCTTGACAAAGTTCCTGGAGAGCGAAACGTTGCCACAATAAAATGTCACTTTAGTTGCACTTGTGTCCTTTTATTTCACATATTGTCGGTAATTCTACCAACATTATTACAAAAGTCTCATTGTTACTCCTCCCGAAAGGACAGGTCCTCAGACATGGAATCACAAACACCTGGAATTCCCGCAACCCCAGAATAGGAAGGCTCGATCAGGGACTTTTCACTAGATATACGAGGCTTTAGCCAGTTTTCCTTTTAAAATAAATTGTCTAGTCCTAGATCGCCTCGAAGGATAAGTCGATTTTCTTTTTAGACATTCCTCTGGACACTGCCCGAGTTATGGCCATCATTAGAGAAGAGGCTTTGGTGTTTAGTTCTATGGGCTCTAGACAGCACCTAGAACTTAGGATGTTATGCAATGCAATAATACAGAATCTTTCATGGGGAATCCCTCAGACTCACCTATGGTTAAATGAATAGTGTAATACTGGCTTCTAATAAACATTTTATGCAGATGAATAGGCTTCTAATAACACTGAGAAGTTTAATGAAGTCTCAGAAACTGGAAGTATCCCTCTTGTAAGAGGGAACAATAAGTCTCAGTATCCCTGAAGGTGGATACTTCACTGGGACTCTCATTTGATTTTGACTTTAAAAGGCTGCCATAGAGGCATCTATATCCTGCTGATTTGTTTCAGTGGGAAACAGCTTTGCTAATGGTAGTGATCTAGTCAACTACCACTAGCAGCAAGTTTACCTAGCTTGGGACTAGAAGCCTTTATGTAACCAGGCTTACGACAGTAGTAGCAGATGATGGGTTCGGGAATCTTGTCTCTTGATCCTGACTGGTTTTGAGGCAGACGTAGTTGTTCAAGTCCAGCTTCCACTATCGGACGAAATTCAGAGGTCCCTCCACGATGATCTCTGTCCAAATCAGGCTGCTGGGAGGCTGAAGAACCACTCAGACAAGAAGCGGTTGGCCTTAACTGTGTCAGCAAACCTGGCTGACTCCTTAACAGTTACCACTGAATAGTCTTCTAAAAACACCCGAACCTCTGGTCCAGATGACTGAAGAAGGTTATCATTCAGGATTAGTTGCACTATCCCACTAAAATCAGTGACACCAGTGGCTTTGTACCTCTTCGTAAATCATTTAGACTACCCACGAACAAAGTCAACATGGGACTGACCGAATAGATGCTTGCTCGGTTTAAATTCTCGCTTATATTTGACGGGAATACACCAATAGGCACCGAATACAGCTACTTTCACAATGTCGTATTTAGCGAATTCATTATCGCCCAATTCAGCTGTATGAACAAGTGCTGCCCAGAGCTCGAATGGCGCTCGAGCCTAATTTTCAAAATATTTGAAAAATTGTTCAGCCTGAGAATCTGGACACCGAGGCACTAGCAACACTGGTTTATAAACATTATTACAACCCAGGAGTCCAAATGGCCTGTTATCCTGGGTGTAAAGGGAGCAAAATAAACAGCAGAAAAGTTTTGACTTATATTATCCTTCACCAATTTAGAACAGCAGTATGTACACTATATACACTATGTACAGTGATAGGTATTAGTGCACTCCACGGTAAGAAAGGCAGAATAGAAGCCACAAGAGAGCAGACCGTGCTTCAACCAGCTCTAGAATGGGAATGACAAGGGCAGACAGGAGAGCGGTACCCACATAACCTCTGAGATTGCCAAAACCATCTTCTTATTGGCTAGAACCTGGTCACTAGTTGAACGACGGGGCCCCATCGTCAACTCTCAGTCACCTGGTTCGCTGGTTGGGGGAGATAGCCTGTAAATGAGGGTGTGTACATGCGCCGAATAAAGGTTACGTACTCTTTGCATGCCACAAACATCGAAACTGTCAACAATGGTACGCTGAAACTGTCTCCTCTTCTTTCTGTCAAACTCCTTAGCAAATACACACTGTTTCCTGGCCGTCTCAAGGTTGAGTTTAGCCAACTCGAGCACTAACAAAACTTATTCTTCCCTTTATCCCACGATAAAACCCTGATTCACCATCTGTTTCCTCAAGGTGGATAGCGGTCCCGTTGCTCCTGAGCGTGTCTTCCCCCATTAGGAAGGAACCGAAGTGGGGATCGTCGATTAATAACTCCCGTAGCAGGAGAATCCTTAGGTTAGTACGCTGCACTACACGAGTCAGACTTCAATTTGTTGCATATACACTTACGAAGCTGGTATAAACCTTGGTAATAAATACCGACAAGTTGATTTAGAAAGATACGTAAGCAAACACTATAACATATTTATTAGAAAACGTTTCGGTCCTGGGACCTTGATCACTTCTAACATACAGAGGTAGAAAGACATTATATATATAGGCGGAGAGTGAGATGTGACGCACGTGACCTGAGGAATGTCATAAGAACATAAGAATGGAGGAACACTGTAGAAGGCCTACAGGCCCATGCGAGGCAGGTCCTTATCAAAAACAACTTCTGCCTATGATGAGGACGGGTAGACGATGAAATCATGTGACTCCTGTGTTGCTGGGTTGGTGCTGCTTAAGTATCATGTATGCCAATGTTTTTGAAATTTTGTAGTTTCCAGTGTTGCGTTCTATAGTGTCGGTGACGGCGATTAGTGAGGCTTCTAGGCACCGTCGGTGTCTGAGGTCTGGTTCGGTGAGAACGAGTTGTGCCTCGTTCCAGTTCATCAAATGCCCCGTGGAGTCTCTGTGGAGGACACAGGCGTACCTTACATCGTCTCTGTTAGAGGCATTTCGATGCTCATTCAGGCGGACTGCAAGATCTCTGCCTGTCTCGCAGGGTTCTGTCCCACTCTCCGCCTATATATAATGTCTTCTTACCTCTGTATGTTAGAAGTGATCAAGGTCCCAGGACCGAAACGTTTTCTAATAAATATGTTATAGTGTTTGCTTACGTGTCTTTCTAAATCAACTTACGAAGCTGTACAGCAATAAAAGTTCATTGGTAGTCCATACCAACAGAACGAAAAATTCGCCAACAGCGCTGTTGGCGAATTGTTGGTAAGCCATGCCTCTATCCATGCTAGACTTTACCTCCTATACCATGAGCTGCCACTTTCTTATGAGTCTGGGACAATTTTGCAGGGACTATTGAATACAAACATGTATCTGTGGCATAACCCAGTATAGCAAAACCCTGACTGCAATACACTCAACGCAACACGAAGCAATAACACAACGAATTTGCAAGCTGCAGCGCAATACTGAGGGCAAGCTCGTAGAGACAATGCAGACACAAACTTCAGAATATGTGCCCATATTACCAACACAAGTGTAGACTACTGGCCTGCACACCTTGCTGTAGCACAATAGCTACTTAGGAACAGACAAAAAGGTAGCAGAGAGTAAATGACTGTAGTTCCTTCACCAAAGCAAATTCGTATTTGCAATATATATAGCCTATGTACAGTATTGACAGCTATGTACAATGAGGGAAATGCAATCACAAGACACGGTGAGAACCGTAGCGACCAGCAGCGAAGGCAAGTCTCCCAAGGCTGCTTCACCAGTGTACCACATCGCTTCACAACTTTTGCAAGCTCCTTGTTGAACCAAGGCACAGGTATATCGGCGGGGCCCCTGATCGTTATACCTTTAGCACCTGGTTCGCTGGCCAGGAGTCGTGCCTATCTGGGTGAGTGACATACACCAAATATAATGTAACATACTCTTATCATGCCACATAATACCATGTCATAGTGGTCCAGATGTTACAAGATGCAGGAACAACCGTCCAAGATCATGTAGTAGTCCAGTACTTGCGAGCTGCAAGAGCGACCGTCCAAGACCATGACATAGTGGTCCAGTAGCTGAAAGATGCAGGAGCGACCGTCCAAGACCATGTCATAGTGGTCCAGTAGCTGAAAGATGCAGGAGCGACCGTCCAAGACCTTGTCATAGTGGTCCAGTAGCAGAAAGATGCAGGAGCGACCGTCCAAGACCATATCATAGTGGTCCAGTAGCTGAAAGATGCAGGAGCGACCGTCCAAGACCTTGTCATAGTGGTCCAGTAGCTGAAAGATGCAGGAGCGACCGTCCAAGACCATATCATAGTGGTCCAGTAGCTGAAAGATGCAGGAGCGACCATCCAAGACCTTGTCATAGTGGTCCAGTAGCAGAAAGATGCAGGAGCGACCGTCCAAGACCATATCATAGTGGTCCAGTAGCTGAAAGATGCAGGAGCGACCGTCCAAGACCTTGTCATAGTGGTCCAGTAGCAGAAAGATGCAGGAGCGACCGTCCAAGACCACATAACTCATTGTAATTGGCAAATCTTCCTTCTAAAACTCTCTCAAAAATATCGACCATCAGGGCCACTGGTTAACATAGCATTTTATCAATGCTTGACAATCACCTTTGCAGAGTGGAAAAAAACCCAGTGGTTTTTATTGACTGTGAGATGACACCAGCATCCAATCTCCTCCACAGAATAATTTAATTATTCTTAGGAACACAGCAAAGTGCTGTTAGTAAATAATTCAGTGAATTTGTCGACTAGGCCGTGCAAATAAAACGTAAAACACTAATTTCCAGGCCTGGTGGCAGACCGGGCCTCGGGGGGCGTTGACCCCCCGAAACTCTCTCCAGGTATACTCCAGGTATGAGTGGTTAGGAAGCAGGACAAGTGTTTCCTAACCACGGCACGGGTGGGGATTGAACACGTTTGACGATTAACTATTTCTTGAGAAATTCCCACTATTTCTTGATAAATTCTTACTATTTCTTGACAAAATTCTCACTATTTCTTGAAAAATTCTCATTATTTCTTGAGAAATTCTTACTATTTCTTGAGAAATTCTCACTATTTCTTGAGAAATTCTCACTATTTCTTGATAAATTCTCACTATTTCTTGATAAATTCTCACTATTTCTTGAGAAATTCTCACTATTTCTTGAGAAATTCTCACTATTTCTTGATAAATTCTCACTATTTCTTGAGAAATTCTTACTATTTCTTGAGAAATTCTCACTATTTCTTGATAAATTCTCACTATTTCTTGAGAAATTCTCACTATTTCTTGATAAATTCTCACTATTTCTTGAGAAATTATCACTATTTCTTGATAAATTCTCAATATTTCTTGAGAAATTCTCACTATTTCTTGAGAAATTCTCACTATTTCTTGAGAAATTCTCACTATTTCTTGAGAAATTCTCACTATTTCTTGAGAAATTCTCACTATTTCTTGATAAATTCTCACTATTTCTTGAGAAATTCTCACTATTTCTTGAGAAATTCTCACTATTTCTTGAGAAATTCTCACTATTTCTTGAGAAATTCTGACTATATCTTGAGAAATTCTCAATATTTCTTGAGAAATTCTATTTCTTGATAAATTCTTAGTATTTCTTGGATATACAGTTGTACATATTAACGTTCAGATACGAAACGTGCTGGAGCAGTTTCTCTCATGTGCTGAGTCAGAAAACAGATGTTTCGCTAAACGGATCGAAATGTTGTCAAATGTTTTCACTGCCAACTGTGGCTGGTGTTGTGGTGTTGTGGTGTTGTGGTGTTGTGGCTGGTGTTGTGGTGTTGTGGCTGGTGTTGTGGTGTTGTTGCTGGTGTTGTGGCTGGTGTTGTGGCTGGTGTTGTGGTGTTGTGGCTGGTGTTGTGGTGTTGTGGTGTTGTGGCTGGTGTTGTGGTGTTGTGGCTGGTGTTGTGGCTGGTGTTGTGGTGTTGTGGCTGGTGTTGTGGCTGGTGTTGTGGTGTTGTGGCTGGTGTTGTGGTGTTGTGGCTGGTGTTGTGGTGTTGTGGTGTTGTGGCTGGTATTGTGGTGTTGTGGCTGGTGTTGTGGCTGGTGTTGTGGTGTTGTGGCTGGTGTTGTGGTGTTGTGGTGTTGTGGCTGGTGTTGTGGTGTTGTGGCTGGTGTTGTGGTGTTGTGGTGTTGTGGCTGGTGTTGTGGTGTTGTGGTGTTGTGGCTGGTGTTGTGGTGTTGTGGCTGGTGTTGTGGTGTTGTGGTGTTGTGGCTGGTATTGTGGTGTTGTGGTGTTGGGGCTGGTGTTGTGGTGTTGTGGTGTTGTGGCTGGTATTGTGGTGTTGTGGCTGGTGTTGTGGCTGGTGTTGTGGTGTTGTGGCTGGTGTTGTGGTGTTGTGGTGTTGTGGCTGGTGTTGTGGTGTTGTGGTGTTGTGGTGTTGTGGCTGATGTTGTGGTGTTGTGGTGTTGTGGCTGGTATTGTGGTGTTGTGGCTGGTGTTGTGGCTGGTGTTGTGGTGTTGTGGCTGGTGTTGTGGTGTTGTGGTGTTGGGGCTGGTGTTGTGGTGTTTGTGGTGTTGTGGTGTTGTGGTGTTGTGGCTGGTGTTGTGGTGTTTGGTGGTGGGGGCTGGTGTTGGTGTGGGTGTTGTGGGCTGGTGTTGTGGTGTTGTGGTGGTTGTGGCTGGTGTTGTGGCTGGTGTTGTGGTGTGTGTGGTGTTTGGTGTTGTGCTGGTGTTGTGGCTGTGTTGTGGTGTTGTGGTGTTGTGGCTGGGTTTGGGTGTTGTGGTATGTGGTGATTGTGGTGTTGTGGCTGTGTTTGTGGGTGTTGTGGCTGGTGATTGTGGTGTTGTGGCTGGGTGTGTGGTGTGTGGCTGTGTTGTTGGTGTTGTGGTGGTGTTGGAGTTGTGTGTGGTGTTTGTGGTTTGTGGTGTTTGTGTGTGTGGTTGGTGCTGTGGTTTGTGGTGTTGTGTGGTAGTTGGTGGTGTTGGTGTGTGGTGTTGTGTGTTGTGGTATTGTGGTGTTGTGGTGTTGTGGCTGGTGTTGTGGTGTTGTGGTGTTGTGGTGGTGCTGGGTGTTGTGGTGTTGTGGCCGGTGTGTGTGTGTTGTGGCTGTGTTGTGGTGTTGGTGAGATTGTGGGTGCTGTGGCTGGTGTTGTGGTGTTGTGGCTTGGGTGTTGTTGTGCGTGGTTTTGTGGTGTTGTGGTGTTGTGAGTTGTTTGTGGTATTGTGGTGTTGTGGATTTGGTGTTGAGGTATTGTAGTGTTTGTGGTGTTGTGGCTGGTGTGTTGTGGTATTGTGGTGTAGTGGCTGTGCTGTGTGTTGTGGGCTGGTGTTGTGGTGTGTGGTGTGTGTGGTGTTGTGGCTGGTGTTGTGGGTTGGGCTGTGTTGGGCTGGTGTTGTGGTGGTGTTGTGGTGTTGTGGGTGGGTGTGGATGGTGTTGTGGTGTTGTGGTGTTGTGGTGTTGTGGTGCTGTGGTGTTGTGGCTGATGTTGTGGTGTTGTGGCTGGTGTTGTGGTGTTTTGGGGCTGGGGTTGTGGTGTTGTGGCTGGTGTTGTGGCGTTATGGTGTTGTGGCTGGTGTTTGTGTGTGTTGTGGCTGGTCTTGTGGTGTTGTGGCTGGAGGTTGTGGTGTTGTGGTGTTGTGGCTGGTGTTGTGGCTTATGGTGTTGTGGCTGGTGTGTGTGTGTTGTGCTGGTCTTGTGGTGTTGTGGCTGGAGGTTGTGGTGTTGTGGCTGTGTTGTGGTGTTTTGGCTGGTGTTGTGGTGTTGTCGAGTTCTGGTGTTGTGGTGTGTTGTGGTGTTGTGGCTGATTTTGTAGTGTTGTGACTGGTGTTGTGGCTGGTTTGTGGTGTTGTGGCTGGTGTTGTGGCTGGTGTTGTGGTGTTGGTGTTGCAGCTGGTGTTGTGGTGTTGTGGCTGGTGGTGTGGTGTTGTGGTGTTGTGGCTAATGCTGTGGTGTTGTGGTGTTGTGGCTTGGTGGTGTGTGTTGTGTGTTGTGGCTAATGCTGTGGTGTTGTGGTGTTGTGGCTGGTGTTGTGTGTTGTGGCTGGGTTTGTAGTGTTGTGGCTGGTGTTGTGTGTTTTGATGTTGTGGTGTTGTGGCTGGTGTTGGTGTTGTGGCTGGTGCTGTGGTGTTCTGGTGTTGTGGCTGGTGTTGTGGTTGTGGTGTTGTGACTGGTGTTGTGGTGTTGTGATATTGTGGTGTTGTGGCTGGTGTTGTGGTGTTGTGGCTGGTGTTGTAGTGTTGTGACTGGTGTTGTGGCTGGTGTTGTGGTGTTGTGGCTGGTGTTGTGGCTGGTGTTGTGGTGTTGCAGCTGGTGTTGTGGTGTTGTGACTGGTGTTGTGGTGTTTTGATGTTGTGGTGTTGTGGCTGGTGTTGTGGTGTTTTGATGTTGTGGTGTTGTGGCTGGTGTTGTGGTGTTGTGGCTGGTGCTGTGGTGTTGTGGCTGGTGTTGTGGTGTTGTGGCTGGTGTTGTGGTGTTGTGGCTGGTGTTGTGATGTTGTGGTGTTGTGGCTGGTGTTGTGGTGTTGTGGCTGTGTTGTGGTGTTTTGATGTTGTGGTGTTGTGGCTGGTGTTGTGGTGTGTGGTTGGTGTTGTTGTTGTGTCTGGGTGTTGTGGTGTTGTGGTTGTTGGGCTGATGTTGTGGTGTTGTGGCTGCTGTTGTGGTGTTGTGGCTGGTTGTGGTGTTGTGGTGTTGTGGCTGGTGCTGTGGCGTTATGGTGTTGTGGCTTGTGTTGTGGTGTTGTGGCTGGTGTTGTGGTGTTCTGGTGTTGTGGCTAGAGGTTGTGGTGTTGTGGCTGGTGTTGTGGTGTTGTGGCTGATGTTGTGGTGTTGTGGCTGGTGTTGGGGTGTTGTGACTGGTGTTGTGGTGTTGTGGCTGGTGTTGAGGTGTTGTGGTGTTGTAGCTGGTGTTGTGGTGTTGTCGTGTTCTGATGTTGTGGCCGGTGTTGTGGTGTTGTGGCTGGTGTTGTGGTGTTGTGACTGGTGTTGTGGCTGGTGTTGTGGCTGGTGCTGTGGCTGGTGTTGTGGTGTTGTGGCTGGTGGTTGTGGTGTTGTAGCTGGTGTTGTGGTGTTGTGGCGGGTGTTGTGGTGTTGAGGCTGGTGTTGTTGTTGTTGTAGCTGGTGTTCTGGGGTTGTGATGTTGCAGCTGGTGTTGTGGTGTTGTGGCTGGTTCTGTGGTGTTTGTGGTGTTTTGGCTGGTGTTGTGGTGTTTCGATGTCGTGGTGTTGTGACTGTGTTGTGGTGTTGTGGCTGGTGTTCTGGTGTTGTGGCTGTGTTGTGGTGTTGTGGCCGGTGTTGTGGTGTTGTGGCTGGTGTTGTGGTGTTGTGGCTGGTGTTGTGGTGTTTGTGGTATTGTGGTGTTGTGGTGTTGTGGTGTTGTGGCTGGTGTTGTGGTGTTGTGGTGTTGTGGCTGATGTTGTGGTGTTGTGGCTGGTGTTGTGGTGTTGTGGCTGGTGTTGTATGTTTGTGGCTGGTGTTGTGGTGTTGTGGCTGGTGTTGTGTGTGTTTCGATGTCGTGGTGTTGTGGTGTTGTGGCTGGTGTTGTGGTGTTGTGGCTGGTGTTGAGGTGTTGTGGCTGGTGTTGTGGTGTTGTGGTTGGTGTTTTGGTGTTGTGTGGCTGGTGTTGTGGTGTTGTGGTGTTGTGGCTGATGTTAAGGTGTTGTGGCTGGTGTTGTGTGTGTTGTGGCTGGTGTTGTGGCTGGTGTTGTGGCTGGTGTTGTGGTGTTATGGTTTGTGGCTGGTGTTGTAGTGTTGTGGTGTTGTGCCTGGTGTTGTGGTGTTGTGGCTGGTGTTGAGGTGGTGTGGCTGGTGTTGTGGCTGGTGTTGTGGTGTTGTGACTGGTGTTGTTGTGTTGTGTGCTGGTGTTGTGGTGTTGTGGTGTTGTAGATGGTGTTGTGGTTTGTCGTGCTGTGTGTTGTGGCTGGTGTTTGGTGTTGTGGATGGTGTTGTGGTGTTGTGACTGGTGTTGTGGTTGGTGTTGTGGTGTTGTGGCTGTGTTGTGGCTGGAGTTGTGGTGTTGTGGCTGGTTTTGTAGTGTTGTGCTGGTGTTGTGGTGTTGTGGCTGGTGTTGTGGTGTTGTGGCTGGTGTTGTAATGTTGTGGGTGGTGTTGTGGTATTGTGGCTGGTGTTGTGGTGTTGTGGATGGTGTTGTGGTGTTGTGGATGGGTTGTGGTTTGTGGTTGGTGTTGTGGTGTTGTGGGTGGTGTTTTGGGTATGTGGTTGGTGTTGTGGTGTTGTGAATGGTGTTGTGGTGTTCTGGATGGTGTTGTGGTGTTGTGGTTGGCGTTGTGGTTGGTGTTTGGTGTTGTGTCTAGTGTTTTGGTGTGTGGGTGTGTGTGGTGTTGTGGATGGTGTTGTGGTATTCTGGCTGTGTTGTGGTTTGTGGGGGTTTGGGGTGTTGGGGGGGTGGTGTTGTGGTGTTGTGGTTGGTGTTGTGGTGTTGGGTGTTGGGGGTGGTGTTGGGGTGTTGTGGTGTTTTGGGGTGTTTGGTGGTGTTGTGGGTTGTGGTTGGGTTGTGGTTGGTGTTGGGGTGTGGTTTTGGGTGTTGTGGTGTTGTTGGGTTTTGGGGGGTTTTTGGGATGGTGTTGGTTTTGTGGGGTGTGTGGTGTTGTGGGGTGTTGTGGTGTTTGTGGTGGTGTTGTGGTTTTGTTGTGTTTTGGGTGTTGGGTGGTTGTTGTGGTGTTGTGGGGTGTTGTGGTGTTGGGTGGTGTTGTGGTGTTGGGGTTTTATTTTGTGGTGTTGTGGTGTTGGGGGGTGTTGTGGTGTTGTGGATGGTGTTGTGGTGTTGTGGGGTGTTTGGTGGTGTTGAGATGTTGTGGTGTTGGGTGGTTTTGTGGGGGTGTGGGGTTTGTGGTGTTGGGGGTTGTGGTTTGTGGTGTGTGGGTTTGGGGTGGATGGGTGTTGTGGTTTTTGGGTGGGTTGTTTGGGTGTTTTGTGGTTTGGGGGGTGTTGTGGGTTGTGGTGGTGTTTGGTGTTTTGGTGTTTTTGTGGTGTTGGGTGGTGTTGTGGTGTTGTGGTGGTGTTGTGGTTTTGGGGTGGGTTGTGTTTGTTTGGGGTTTGTTGTTGTGGTGTTGTGGCCGGTGTTGTGGTGTTGGGGTTTTTGTGGGGGTGTTGGGTGTTGGGGGGGGTTGTTGGGGTGTTGTGGTTTGGTGTTTGGGGTGTTGTGGTGGTTTGGGTTTGTGGTGGTGTTGTGGGGTGTTTTTGGTGTTGTGGGGGGTGTTTTGGTGTTGTGGGGGGTTTGGGGTTTTGTGGGGGGTTGTGGTTTGGTGTTTTGGTGTTGTGGGTGGTGTTGTGGGTTGTGGGTTGGGGTTTTGTGGGGTTTGTGGTGTTGTTGTGGGGGGTTGTCGTTTGTGTTGTGGTGTGTGTTGGTGTTGTGGTGTTGTGGGGTGTTGTGTGTTGTGGTGGTTTGTGGTGTTGTGGGGTGTTGTGGTTTGTGGGGGTGTTGGTTGTTGTGGGTGGTGTTGTGGTGTTGGTTGGTTTTTTGTGTTTCTGGTGTTGGGGTGGTTTGTGTGGTGTGGGGTTTGTGTGTGTGGGGGTGTTGTGGTGTTGTGGTGGGTTGTGGTGTTGAGTTGGTGTTTGTGGTGGTGGTGGTTTGGGTGGTGTTGTGTTTTGTGGGTGGTGTTTGTGGTGTTGTGGTGTGGGATGGTGTTGTGTGTTTTGGGTTTTGGGGGGGGTTTTGTGGTGTTGTGGTTGGGTTTGGGTGGTGTTGTGGTGTTGGGTGGTGTTGTGTGTTGTGGTTGGGTTGTGGTTTTTGGTGGTGTTGTGGGGTGTTGTGTGGTTTTGGTTTGTGGTGGTTTTTGTGGTTGTGGTGGTGGGGTTTTTGGTGTTTTTTTTTGTGGTGTTTGGTGGTGTTGGGGTGTTGTGGTTTGTGGTTGGGTTGTTTGGGTTTGGTGTTGTGGATGGTGTTGTGGGTGTTTGTGGGGGTTTTGTGGTGTGTGGTGTTTGTGGTTTGTGGTGTTTGGGTGGGGGGTTGGGGTGTTGGGGGGTGTTGTGGTGTTGGGGGGGTTTGTGGGTTGGGAGGTTTTGGGGTGTTGTGGTGGTGTTGTGGTGTTTTGTGGTTTTGTGTGTTGCAGTGGTTTTTGTGGGGTTTGGGTGTTGTTGTGGGTTTCGTGGTGAGGGTTGTGGTGTTGGGTGGTTTTTGTGGTGGTGTTGGGGTGTTGTTGATGGTTTTTTGTGTGTTGTGGTGGGGTTGTGGTGTTGGGGGGGGGTTTGTGGTGTGTGGATGGTGTTGTGGTGTTGTGGATGGTGTTGTGGTGTTGTGGTTGGTGTTTTTGGGTTGTTGTGGTTTTGGTTGTTGTGGTTTTTTGGGGTTTGGGCGTTTTTGGTTTGTTGTTGTGGTGTTGTGGTGGTGTTGGTGTGGGGTTTGGGGAGTTGTGGTGGGTTTGTGGTGTTGTGGTGGTTTGTGGTGTTGGGCTGGTGTTGTGTGTTGTGACTGGTTTTTGGGTGGTGTTGTGGTGTGTGGGGTTTTTGGGTGGTTTTGTGGGGTTGCGCTGGTGTTGTGGTGTTTGTGACTGGTGTTTGTTGTTTTTTGATTTTTGTGGTGTTGTGGTGGGTTGTGGTGTTTTGATGTTGTGGTGTTGTGGGGGTGTTGGGGGTTTTGGTGGTGCTGTGGTGTTGGGGCTGGTGTTTTGGTTTTTTGTGGGGGTGTTGTGGTGTTGTGGTGGTGTTGTGATGTTGTGGTTTGTGGCTGGTGTTGTGGTGTTGTGGCTGGTGTTGGGTGTTTTGATGTTTGGTGTTGTGGGGGTTTGGTGTTGGGGTTTGGTGTTGTTGTGTTGTGTTGGTTTTGTGGTGTTGTGGTGTTGTGGCTGATGTTGTGGTGTTGTGGCTGTGTTGTGGTGTTTGGTGGTTTTGGGGTGTTGTGGTGTTGGGGGGTGTGTGGCGTTAGGGTGTTGTGGCTTGTTTTGGGGTGTTGTGGCGGTGTTTTTGGGTTCGGGTGTTGTGGCTAGGGTTGTGGTGTGGTGGGGTTTTTGGGGTGTTGTGGGGGTGTTGGGGTGTTGTGGTGGTGTTGGGGGGGTTTTTGTGACTGGTGTTGTGGTGTTGTGGCTGGTGTTGAGGTGTTGTGGTGTTGTAGCTGGTGTTGTGGTGTTGTGTGTTCTGATGTTGGGGCCCGGTTTTGTGGTGTTGTGGGGTTTTGGGGTGTTGTGTGGTGTTGTGGCTGGTGTTGTGGTGGTGCTGTGGTGGTGTTGTGGTTGGGGGTGGGTTGTGGTGTTTAGCTGGTGTTTGGTGTTGTGGGGGTGTTTGGTTTTGGGTGGTGTTGTGTTGTTGTGCTGGTTTTTGGGGTTGGTGTTGGGGGTTTTGTGGTGTTGTGGCTGGTTTGTGGTGTTGTGGGTTTTTTTGGTGGTGTTGTGTGTTTCGATGTCGTGGTGTTGGACTGGTTTTGTGGTGTTGTGGTGGTTTTTGGGTTTGGGCGGTGTTGGGGTGTTGGGCCCGGTGTTGTGGTGTTGTGGGTGGTGTTGGGTGTTGGGGCGGGTGTTGTGGTGTTGTGGTTTGTGGTGTTGTGGTGTTGTGGGGTGGGCTGGTGTTGGGGGTTTTTGTGGTGTTGTGGTGTTTGGGTTGGTGTTGTGGCTGGTGTTGTGGTTTTGTGGTGGTGTTGTAGTGTTGGGCGGGTGTGGGGTGTTGTGGGGGTGTTGTGGGTTTCGATGTCGTGGGTTGTGGTGTTGGGTGGTTTTGTGGGTTGGGGTGGTGTTGAGGGTTGTGGCTGGTGTTGGGGGTTGTTGTGGTTGGTGTTTTTGTGGGGGGGGTTTTGGGGCTGGTGTTGTGGTGTTGTGGTTTGTGGGAGAAAAGGTTTTGTGGTGGTGTTTGGGGGTTTGTGGCTGGTGTTGTGGCTGGTGTTGTGGGGGGTTTTGTGGTGTTATGGTGTTGTGGTGGTGTTGTGGGTTTTTGTGGTTTTGTGCTGGGTTGGGGTGTTTGTGGTGGTGTTGAGGGTTGGGCTGGTGTTGTGGTGGTGTTGTGGTTTTTGTGATGGTGTTGTTGTTTTTGGGGGGGTTTTGTGGTGTTGTGGGGGTTTAGATGGTGTTGTGGTGTTGTGGCTGTGGTGTTGTGGCTGGTGTTGTGGTTTTTGGGGATGGTTTGTGGGGGTTTTGACTGGTGTTGTGGTTGGTTTTGTGGTGTTGGGGCTGGTGTTGGGGTGGGTTGTGGTGTTGTGGGGGTGTTGTAGGTTGTGGTGGTGTTGTGGTGTTGGGGTGGTGTTGGGGTGTTGTGGTGGTGTTGAAATGT
>NC_069464.1:2448679-2476042 GCF_026875155.1 Cherax quadricarinatus
CCAACTGTAACATCCTCACCATCCTTCAGGGCAGGTACTGTACTTCCCCCCCAGAACTGTAACTCCTCACTCATCCTTCAGAGTGCAGGCACTGTACTTCCCACCTCCAGAACTGTAACATCCTCACTCATCCTTCAGAGTGCAGGTACTGTACTTCCCACCTCGAGAACTGTAACATCCTCACTCATCCTTCAGAGTGCAGGTATTGTACTTCCCACCTCCAGAACTGTAACATCCTCACTCATCCTTCAGAGTGCAGGTATTGTACTTCCCACCTCCAGAACTGTAACATCCTCACTCATCCTTCAGAGTGCAGGTACTGTACTTCCCACCTCCAGAACTGTAACATCCTCACCCATCCTTCAGAGTGCAGGTACTGTACTTCCCACCTCCAGAACTGTAACATCCTCACTCATCCTTCAGAGTGCAGGTACTGTATTTCCCACCTCCAGAACTGTAACATCATCACCCATCCTTCAGAGTGCAGGTACTGTACTTCCCACCTCCAGAACTGTAACATCCTCACTCATCCTTCAGAGTGCAGGTACTGTACTTCCCACCTCCAGAACTGTAACACCCTCACTCATCCTTCAGAGTGCAGGTACTATACTTCCCACATCCAGAACTGTAACATCCTCACTCATCCTTCAGAGTGCAGGTACTGTACTTCCCACCTCCAGAACTGTAGCATCCTCATTGGTCAAACATCACTAAAACCATTTGTAAAATCTTCAGACATTTTTGAGGCCAAGTACAAGACGTGAAATTTTGAGTCACATCCATTCATATTGTGTCGAAAAGTGGGTGAGCCAGAACGGTATTATCCCCGAATCATTTTGACTCATACCCTCTGATTGAGAGTCATTTGTGGACCTATTTGTCAACTGAACCATTATCAAAAGCCTAATCAGGTAACCAATATCTGTTTACCATTCTTGTGAAAATTACTAGGTATCCTGAGGCAGTACCTATGTCTAGTATAAATACTTAAGTCATTCTTGAAGATCTTATTAAGTTTATTTCTCACTTTGGCATTCCACGATCTGTCCAGTGACCAGGGCACTAATTTCAATAGCAAGATCATTGAAAGAAGCTTTAAATAGGCTTGGAATTTATCAAAATCTGCTCATAGCCTATTTTCCTGCATTTTCCTGCAGACTTAGATGAATTGCTTTCTCTATTGCTATTTGCAATGCAAGAAACTGTGCAAGAATCAACAGGGTACAGTCCTCTTGGGCTGATTTTTGTGCATAATGTGATGGGTCTTTCATACGTGTTTAAGGAAGAATGGTTGGGGGAAGACGCCTGCAAGACACCGTACGATCTTACAAGATTGTACGTGGCAAGTCAGCTGGCTGAGGCCAACTTAAAATCCGCTCAAAGCAACATGAAAGAGAGGTATGACAAAACTTCTAAATTCCGCTTCTTTAACCCAGGAAACAAAGGTGTCGTTCCAGGAACCTGTGTCTGGTCACACCTTGATAGCAAAGTTTATGAGTTTGATGCAAGTGGTAAAAAGAATTCTGATTTAAGGCCGAGATGAGAAGAGTCTACCATATTACTCAGATTAAACTATAATTTGAACCATCTAACGTCCCAATAATGACTTTATCCTCTGTCTGTGACCTTGTGGATGACCCTGATTCCTTGTACACAATTCTGGAGGTTCAAATCAGCTTCCTAACTCAACCATCCTCGAGGATCCTCGCCCCATAATGCCAATACTTGCAGAACACCAAGTAGTGCCACTAACTACTCTTCTGGAAACCTATCCAGACATGTTTTCGGATATTCAGAAAAAGTGCAGCTTGGCTTATCACAATGTGGACGTAGGAACTGCTAAACCTGTTAAACTTTCTCCCTACAGAACTAATCCTGAAAGACAGAAACTTCTTCAGCAGGAAGTTGGATTGCTGGAAGAATCATCCAGTCCGAGGGCTTCACCATGCATCCTTGTAGATAAGCCTGATGGACGATTCCAGATGTGTACCAACTATCGTAAGATGAATGAGGTCACAATGCCAGATGTTTACCTTCTTCCACGTTTGGACGATGTAGTGGACTTTGTGGGTAAGGTCCCGTTTGTTTCTAAACTAGATCTCCTTGAAGGTTACTTCCAGGTACCTTTAACAGATAAAGCAAAAGAGATTTCTGTCTTCGTAATTCCAAGAGGTCACTATCAGTATATTGTAACACCATTAAGAATGCAGAACTATCCTGCCACATTCCAAAAATTGATCCATCAGGTTATTAAAGAACTTGAAGGCCCAGCAGCTTATCTGGACGATACAGTTGTAGTTTATAATATGTGGAATCAACATATGTCTTATCTTAAACACTTCTTTAAGAGGTTGAGAAAATTTCAACTGACAATAAACCGCCTATCAACAGGCCTAATCTATCATAGAGAAGGAGGCCCTGGCCCTGGTACTTTTACTGGAGCATTTCGACGTGTTCTTGACCACCACATCACATGTGGTCACAATCCTCAGTGACCACAATCCTCTGACCTACCTCAGCTCAATCAAGAACAGGAGTACCCATCTTATACTTCGGGCATTGTGGTTGCAACCAATATACAACCTCTACTATACCACAAAGATTATGTGCTGGCTGACCTAATTCCCCCGAAATCCTCTGATAACAAGGGGCTTTCTACACAGTAGCATCTCATTGGTGTCAGCTATGGTCTGTATAAGTTGTATCTTGTACTTGCAGCGATAAAGATTATTATTACAGCTAGTATTATATAGTGTACATATCATGTGTACATATTGTACGTATCATGTGTACATATTGTACATACATCGCTTGCTGTTTTGTGAGGGGGAATACAGGTGTTTACTCTCATTGCTGTCTTGTCCTTGTTCCTACCTTGGTGCTACAACCAGGTGTGCAGGCCACTAGACGACACCTGTGTTTGTAATAACAATAACAACACAAACAAGTACGTCAATAGCACAAACAAGGACAATAACAACAAGAGCAGACACAGCAACAACAAAAACAACAGGCGTCAGCTATTAGATTTCTAACTAGCTAAAACTACCCACTAGGAAAGTCTAACTAGCAAACTACCCACTGGGAAAGTCAAACCAGGTTAAACTACCCACTAGGAAAGTCTAACTAGCAAACTACCCACTGGGAAAGTCAAACCAGGTAAAACTACCCACTAGGAAAGTCAAACTAGCTAAAACTACCCACTAGGAAAGTCTAACTAGCTAAAGCTACCCACTAGGAAAGTCTAACTACCAAACTACCCACTGAGAAAGTTAAACCAGGTAAAACTACCCACTAGGAAAGTTTAACTAGCTAAAACTACCCACTAGGAAAGTCTAACTAGCTATAACTACCCACTATGAAAGTCTAACTACCAAACTACCCACTAGGAAAGTCAAACCAGGTAAAACTACCCACTAGGAAAGTCTAACTAGCCAAAACTACCCATTGGGAAAGTCAAACCAGGTAAAACTACCCACTGGGAAAGTCTAACTAGCCAAAACTACCCATTGGGAAAGTCAAACCAGGTAAAACTACCCACTAGGAAAGTCTAACTAGCCAAAACTACCCATTGGGAAAGTCAAACCAGGTAAAACTACCCACAAGGAAAGTTTAACTAGCTAAAACTACCCACTAGGAAAGTCTAACTAGCTATAACTACCCACTATGAAAGTCTAACTACCAAACTACCCACTAGGAAAGTCTAACTAGCCAAAACTACCCACTGAGAAAGTCAAACTAGCTAAAACTACCCACTGGGAAAGTCAAACTAGCTAAAACTACCCACTGGGAAAGTCAAACTAGCTAAAACTACCCACTGGGAAAGTCAAACTAGCTAAAACTACCCACTGGGAAAGTCAAACTAGCTAAAACTACCCACTGGGAAAGTCAAACTAGCCAAAACTAACCCACTGGGAAGTCAAACTAGCTAAAACTACCCCGGGAAAGTCAAACTAGCTAAAAACTACTCACTGGGAAAGTCAAACTAGCTAAAACTACCCACTGGGAAAGTCAAACTAGCCAAAACTACCCACTGGGAAAGTCAAACTAGCTAAAACTACCCACTGGGAAAGTCAAACTAGCTAAAACTACCCACTGGGAAAGTCAAACTAGCTAAAACTACCCACTGGGAAAGTCAAACTAGCTTATTGTTTCATACTATGGAACAATGCTCTTCTCCAGACTGAGGGACTGACCACCTCAAAACTTTAAGGGTGATGGACTGATTACATCGTCTTCAAGTATCTTCTGCTTCTATCAACCTTTCCTGTACTTGACTGAAGAAGCCTACTGTGTAGGCGAAACGTTTCACAATAAAGATGCCTATATTCAGTGTATTGTTCTACAAGACTGAGGGACTGATCACCTAATCTTCCACTGTTGCCTCCAACAGAAGTGGGCGAAACGTACTGAGGGTGAAGATACTCAGGTGTTGTACATGTGTCTTATTCTGGGTCTTACAAAAGAGTGTACAGTCCTCTGTACCGTACACTATACTGTGTACGGTACAGAGGACAGTGTACGGTACAGAGGACAGTGTACAGTACAGAGGACAGTGTACAGTACAGAGGACAGTGTACAGTACAGAGGACAGTGTACAGTACAGAGGACAGTGTACAGTACAGAGGACAGTGTACAGTACAGAGGACAGTGTACAGTACATAGAACAGTGTACAGTACAGAGGACAGTGTACAGTACAGAGAACAGTGTACAGTACAGAGGTCAGTGTACAGTACAGAGGACAGTGTACAGTACAGAGGACAGTGTACAGTACAGAGGACAGTGTACAGTACAGAGAACAGTGTACAGTACAGAGGTCAGTGTACAGTACAGAGGACAGTGTACAGTACATGAGGACAGTGTACAGTACAGAGGACAGTGTACAGTACAGAGGACAGTGTACAGTACAGAGGACAGTGTACAGTACAGAGAACAGTGTACAGTACAGAGGTCAGTGTACAGTACAGAGGACAGTGTACAGTACAGAGGACAGTGTACAGTACAGAGGACAGTGTACAGTACAGAGGACAGTGTACAGTACAGAGGTCAGTGTACAGTACAGAGGACAGTGTACAGTACAGAGGACAGTGTACAGTACAGAGGACAGTGTAAAAGTACAGGGGGCAGGAACGGGTTACAGAGGCCAGTTTTTAACAAAACAGAGGACAGTGCCCAGTACAGAGGACTGTGTACATTCAGGGGACTGTGTACGTACAGAGGACGGGAAACAGTACGGGGGGGACGGGTTTTACAGTAAGAGGACAGTGTACGGTAAAGAGGACTGGGGTTCGGAAACAAAAGGAACAGTTTTACAGAAAGAGGACAGTTTTCAGAAACGAGGACAGTGTACAGTCAGAGGAAAAGTTTACGTACAGAGGCGTTTAAAAATTACGGGAGGACAGGTACATTTAATAGAACAGGGGTCCAGAAAGGGAAATTTGTACAGTACACAAAATTTGATAAAATTAATTTCGTGGTGTGTACGACGTCGTAAGGGCAAAGACAGGGGTTATACCCTGACTCACAGACATCATGGACTTCCTGAAGACTTCCCAAACCCAGTGGTAAAGTTTTAGGAACTTTTAAAAAGGAGGAAAAAATTCCTTTAAGGCACGGGCCCAAAATTTCCCGGTAAACCTCCCCCCAAAAACCACTACCAAATATTTTCCCCAAAGAAACTTTCATCATAATAATTTCTCTATTTTCCCCTTTTTTCCTTATTACCCTTGAATTCAACATAGTAAAAATTAAAATTTTGAGGGGGAAAAAACGTTTACCCCTCCTTTCGAAAGGGATCGTTTTTTTTCCCCCGTTTTTCTCTAAATTTGGGACTGAAGCGGGCCACTGGCGGGTTGAAACGTTCCTCCCAAAAATATTCTCAAACTTTCCCCCGAGTGTTTTTTAAACTTTTTGGGTTTATTTTTTATTGACGAAACGTTTCGCCCTCTAAGGGTTGTTCCGTCGCTTACTGGGGCAAATTTTTTACCCAGATTTTGATTTGGGTTTTACATGTACTTTGACGCCCTGATGTTGTAGTACCCAAAAATTAGACTTAGTTAAAAAATTACTTCTGACAGTCTATTTTTAAAGTAGCCAACTTAGCCCTTGGGTTTACAAGTACTTTGACAGTAAGATGTTGTAGTAGCCAACTTAGATTTGGGGTTACAACACTTCTGACAGTCGTTGTTTAGTACCCAGATTTAATTTGGGTTTTCCCAAGCCTTCTGCAGTAAGATGTTGTGTAGCCAACTTAGATTTGGGTTAAAAAATTTTTTGGGAAAGTTGAGGGTTTTTAATTTGCCGACTTAACTTGGTTACAAAAATTCTGACAGTCTAAGTTGTTTTTCCCAACTTAGACTTGGTTACAAAAAAAATTTGACAGTCTGGGTTGTAGTGGCCAAACCCTTTGCCCTTGGTTAAAAAGTACTTCTGACGTCTGATGTTGTAGAAACCAACTTACACTTGGTTACAATTCTTCTGACAGCAGATTTTTGTTATTGCCAGACTTGGGACTTAGTTAAAAGTACTTTGACAGTGTGATGTTTTTATTTAGCCAGATTTAAAGTTTTTGGTTTACAAAAATTTGACAGTCTGATGTTGTAGTAGCCAAAATTAGACTTGGTTACGGTACTTCGGGCAGTCGGGATGTTTTAGTACCCAGCTTAGATTTGGGTTTTACAAAAACTTCTGACAGTCAAAAATTTTTGTATTTAGCCAGACAAAAGACGGGGTTAAAGTATTTTGAAGTCAGATGTTGTATTTCCCCCAGACTTAGACTTGGTTAAAAAGTACTTCTGACGTGTGATGTTTTAATAGCCAAATTAGATTTGGGTTTACAAGAAATTTGGACAGTAGATGTTGTAGAAAGCCAGACTTAGACTTGGTTAAAAGTATTTCTGACAGTAAAATGTTGTAGTACCAAGTAAATTGGTTACAAGTATTCTGACAGTCAGAGGGTTTTTGACCCCAGATTTGACGGGTTAAAAGTATTCTGACGTGGTGTTTTTTTATAGCCAGACTTAGACTTTTTTAAAATTACTTCGGGACAGTCAGTGTTGTAGTACCAGCCCTTAGATTTGGGTTAAAGTATTTCCCTGACAGTCGGGAGTTGTATTTGCCAGCCTTAGACTTAGTTACAAGTACTTCCCGGGACAGCGAGGTTGAAAAGTACCCAAGCCTTGGGATTGGGGTTAAAATTCTTCTGCCCAGTCTTGTTGTAGTAGCCAACTTAGATTTGGGTTTAACAAGTACTTTGACGTCAATGTTGTATTTAGCCAAACTTAACTTGGTTACAAGTACTTTCTGACAGTATATTTTGTGGGAAGCCAGACTTAGATTTGGGTTTCAACACTTTGACAGTCAGTTTTGAAAGTAGCCAGATTTAGATTTGGTTACAATACTTAGACAGATGATGTTGTATTTAGCCAGCCTTAGATTTGGGTTTTTACAAGTACTTCGCAGTCTTGTTTTTGGGTGGGTAGCCAAAATTTTAGACTTTTTACAAGTACTTTAAACAGTCTGATTTTTGTAGTACCACCCTTAATTTGGGTTTAAACAAGAAATTCTGACAGCTTTTGTTGTAGTAGCCAGACTTACACTTGGTTAAAAAATTTACTTCTGACAGTCAGTTGGTAGTAGCCCGGGTTTAACCTTGGGTTAAAAAAAAAACTTCTGACAGTGGGAAGTTGTAGTACCGGGACTTAGATTTGGGTTTCAAGTACTTCTGCCCGTTGATGTTGTAGTAGCCAGACTTAATTTGGTTACGAGTACTTCTCCCAGTCTGATTTTTGTGGGTAGCCGATTTTGCTTGGTTACAAGTATTTTCGGCAGTCAGTTTTTTGTAGTAGCCAGACTTAGATTTGGTTAAAAGTATTTGACAGTCAGATTTTTGTAGTAGCCAGACTTAGATTGGTTACAATCCCTTCGACAGTGTGATGTTGAAAAAGGGCCAGATTAGATTTGGGTTTACAAGTACTTCTAAACAGTCAATTTTGTAGAAAGCCAGATTTTGGATTTGGGTTAACAAGTACTTTTGACAGTCAAAATGTTTTTGAAAGCCAGACTTGGGACGGGTTTTACAAGAAAACTTTTAACAGTCAGTTTGGTTGTATTTACCGACTTAGACTTGGTTTAAAGTACTTCGGGGCAGTGTGTTTGTTGTAGTAGCCAGACTTAGATTTGGGGGTTACAAGTATTTTTGACAGCAATTTGTGTAGCCAGATTTGGGATTTGGGTTTTAAAAGGGACTTCTGACAGTTGTTTGTTGTATTCCCAACCCTTTTAGACTTAGTTAAAAGTTTTTGGGACAGTCTGATGTTGTAGTACCCAGCCTTAGATTTGGGGTTAAAAAGTACTTCTGACGGTTGATGTTTTTGAAACCCAGACTTAATTGGTTTAAAAGTACTTCGCCCGTCAGATGTTTTTGTAGCCGGGACTTAGATTTGGGTTACAAGTATTTATACATCTGATTTTGGAAAGAAGCCAGCCCCTTAATTTGGGTTTTACGAGTACTTCGACGTCTGAGGTTTGTTTTAGCCAGACAAATTTTTGGGGTTTAAAAGAAACTTTGAAAATCAGATGTGGTAGTACCCCGGGTTTTTTGGGCCCTTGGTTAAAAGTACTTCTAACAGTCTGTTTTTTTAGTAGCCGATTTTAATTTGGTTTTCTTTTACTTCTGACAGTCTGATTTTGTATTTAGCCAGACTTGGGTTTGGGGTTAAAAGAAATTCTGACAGTCAAATTTGAAGTAGCCAGACTTAAAATTTGGGTACAATACTTCTGACATTTTTTCTGTTTTGTAGTAGCCGGCCCTTGGATTTGGGTTTAAACGATACTTCTAAACAGTTATGTTGTGAAACCCGGGCTTAGACTTTACAATTTAATTCCCTAAAAGGGTCAGTTGTTGTAGAAAGCCAGATTAAAATTGGTTACAAGTACTTCAAACAGTTTATTGTCATCATCTTAAAACATTTGGGTGCAAAAATTATCCACTTATTGGGGGAAATAAAAAAAGGACAGAAAATTTTAACCTGTGCGATAGGGCCAAGATTTCTTATTTTGTAAAAAGATACCAGATAAAATTAACCCCAAATTTGCAAAATTTACTTGTAAAGATAAGTAAAAAGAAGATAAAAATCCAAAATGCCCCTCCTTTTAAAACCCCTTTTTGGGGCCTAGTTCCTGGGCCCTTTTTTGGAATCCAAAGGGTTCTTGTGCTCCCATCCACGGGTTTGGATATGAGGGCACAATAAACTACCCACTCCCACCCACGGAAGGGACTTTCAGGTAAAAAAAAAATACCATTCCCATCAAAGCACGACCTGCGGCCCTTGGAATGGAAACTCCACCCTAACTGGCGGGCTTTTTTTTTCCCCCTTGATCAAAAAGCCCCCTTCCCCTTTCCATACAAACCCCAAAGCAGGGATGGAAGAAAATGATAATCTTCTGTGTTTTTCCTCGTTTAAAAACACGGGAGATTTCATTTGTATTTTGGGTAGGGTATTTACTGTAACTATTTTGGTAAAATTTACTTGGCAATCTTTCCACGAATTCACTATTCTTTTTCTCCTTTCATTCTCTTATTTCCCCCTTTTTGGGCCCCTTTTTTTTTCCTTGTATTTTCCTGATTATCTACCTTTTTTGGGCCCAAAGAAAAGCCCGAAAAGGGAAAAAAATTTCTGTGGCCCGTGTAAACATGTTTACTCACGACGACGGGTTTGATGAAGTGTAAACTAAGTGCCTTCCATTTTAGGCACCCGGGAAAGGCCTTCTTAGAGATTTCCAGGCCAATAGCGAAATTTTGATACGTTTTTAAAATTTTCAAGTAAAAATTTTGGAAAGTTTTTAGGCGGGGCAGTTAAACAACCCCACACACACACACACAAAACACACACACACCCACACAACACAAACCACACACACACACCCCCAACACACAACAAACAAAACCCCAACCCCACACACCACCACACAACACACACACACCCACACCACAACCCCAACACACCCACACCACACCAACACACACACAAACACACAACAAAACCCCCACAAACACAAAAACACACAAATATAAATATATAAAAAAAATAAATATAAAAATAAAAAAAAAATTATAAAAATTTAAAATATATAAATAAAAATAAGAAGAAAATTTAGAGAGTGGGTGAAAATTTTAATCAAAAAAATTTTGTTAAAAAAAAGGGAAAAAGTTTGGAGGGGAATTTAACAATTTAAAAAAACCCTAGGAACAAAGGATTTGTCAGTTAAAAAAATGGAGATGGGGTTTTTTAAATTGGAGAGTTAGAGGTATTGGAAAAAAGGGGGGAATATTTTTGGGAAATTTTTGTTAAAATTTTGGGGATAAAGTTGGGATCTGGATTTCGTGTTTTTAGGGCAAGGAGGAAAAATTTTTTAAGGATTTGAGGAAGACCCAGTTGTGAGGGGGGGGTTTTCCCTTGAGGCAGAAGGTAAAATGAAGGGGGTAAGGCGGGGGGGGATTGATGGAAAAAAGATAAAAATTTTAAAAAGCAGGGGGGGAAATATTTTTGGAGGGGGTTTGGTGAAATTTTTTTAAATAAATGTTGGAAAAGGGGTAAGGTCCCTGGGGTTTTTGGCAGAGACCCGATATTTCCCTTTTGAAATAAAGGCAAAGGGGAAAAAAGAGGGCAAAAAAAAAAATTTTTTCATTTTTACTTGGAAAAATTTTATTTTTTACCAATTTTTTAAAACCCCCTTTTCCCGGGGGTTTTTTAACCTCTCATGTATGAGGGACGTGGACAGCATCCGTCTGCTTCTACCCGGGTAATCTCGTTTTTGACTGATGAAACCTCAGTCTGACCCAGTATGCTACGAGTTTTCCCTATGCAGCAGCAAATAAACGTATTGCTAGCATGCAATTAAAGAACAGTTTGCTATTTTGCTATCTTAAAGAACAGTAGTTGCTAGTACTGCTACTTATGACAAAAGTTGTAGTACTGCAATCTTAAGAACATATGTTGCTAGTACTGCTACTTAATGAACAGTAGTTGCAGCACTGTACTTAATGAAAGTATCTAGCACCTATCTTAAGAACAGTAGTTGCAGACGCTATCTTAATGAACAGTAGTTGAAGCACTGCTATTAAAGAAAAAAGTATTTGCGTAGCACTGTATCTTAATGAACAGAAAGATTGCCTAGAAACTGAGTACTTAATGAACAGTAGTTCTAGACACAATCTTAATGAACTAGAATGTTAGCACTGCTACTAAAGAACAGTAGTATGCTAGCACTGCTATCTTAAATGAAATATTGCAGACGATCTATTGAACAAGTAGTTGCTACCCACTGCTAGCTTAAAAAGGCAGTAGTGCTTGCACTGCGATCATAATGAACAGTAGTATGCTAGACTGCTATCTTAAGTGACACTGTAGTGATAGCAACTGCTATCTTAACAGAACAGGTTGCTAGCACTGCTATCTTAAGAACAGTAGTTGCAAAGGGCATTTGCTCTTAATGAGACATGTAGTTGCTAGCACTGTACTTAATGAACAGTAGTATGCTAGCACTGCTATCTTAATGAACAGTAAGTTGCTAGCACAGCTATCTAAAGACACAGTAGCTGAGCTAGACTGCTATCTTAATGAACAGTAGTTGCTAGCACTGCTATCTTAATGAACAGTAGTTGCTAGCACTGCTATCTTAATGAACAGTAGTTGCTAGCACTGCTATCTTAATGAACAGTAGTTGCTAGCACTGCTATCTTAATGAACAGTAGTTGCTAGCACTGCTAGCTTAATGAACAGTGGTTGCTAGCACTGCTATCTTAAAGAACAGTAGTTGCTAGCACTGCTAGCTTAATGAACAGTAGTTGCTAGCACTGCTATCTTAATGAACAGTAGTTGCTAGCACTGCTATCGTAAAGTACCAGTAGTTGCTAGCACTGTAGCTTAATGAACAGTAGTTAGCTTGCAGCTATCTTAATGAACGTAGCTTGTAGCAATGCTATTTTAATGAACGTGTTGCTAGCCTGCTATATTATTGAACAGTAGTGCTTGCTATGCTATCTAATGAACAGTAGTTGCTTGCATGGCTATCTTAATGAAACAGGAGTTGCTAGCATGCTTATCTAAAAGAACAGTCAGTTGCTAGCACTGCTTTCTTAATGAACAGTAGTTCCTTGCACTGCTATCTTAAAGAACAGTAGTTGCTAGCACTGCTATCTTAAGAAACAGTAGTTGCTAGCTCGCTATCTTAATGAACAGTAGTTGCTAGCACTGCTTTCTTAATGAAGAGTAGTTGCTAACATGGCTATACTTAATGAACAGTAGTTGCTAGCACTGTATCTTAATGAACGCAGTAGTTGTAGGCAATGCTATCTTAAGAACAGTAGTTGTTAGCACTGCTATCTTAATGTACAGTAGTTGCTAGCACTGCTAGCTTAATGAACAGTAGTTGCTAGCACTGCTAGCTTAATGAACAGTAGTTGCTAGCACTGCTAGCTTAATGAACAGTAGTTGCTAGCACTGCTATCTTAATGAACAGTAGTTGCTAGCACTGCTAGCTTAAATAAAACAGTAGTTGTATTTTTTACTAGCACTGCTAGCTTAATGACAGTTTTTAAAGTTGTTAGCCACTGCTATCTTAAAGAACAGTAGTTGCTAGCACTGCTAGCTTAATGAACAGTAGTTGCTAGCACTGCTAGCTTAATGAACAGTAGTTGCTAACACTGCTAGCTTAATGAACAGTAGTTGCTAGCACTGCTATCTTAATGAACAGTAGTTGTTAGCACTGCTATCTTAATGAACAGTAGTTGCTAGCACTGCTATCTTAAAGAACAGTAGTTGTTAGCACTTCTATCTTAATGAACAGTAGTTGCTAGCACTGCTATCTTAATGAACAGTTGTTGCTAGTGCTTTCTAAATGATACAGTAGTTGCTAGCATGCTAGTAATGACAGTAGTTGCTGCACTGCTATCTTATGAGCAGTTGTTGCTAGCACTGATATCTTAATGAACAGTAGTTGCTAGCACTGCTAGCTTAATGAACAGTAGTTGCTAGCACTGCTAGCTTAATGAACAGTAGTTGCTAGCACTGCTATCTTAATGAACAGTAGTTGCTAGCACTGCTATCTTAAAGAACAGTAGTTGCTAGCACTGCTATCTTAATGAACAGTAGTTGCTAGCACTGCTATCTTAATGAACAGTAGTTGCTAGCACTGCTATCTTAATGAACAGTAGTTGCTTGCACTGATTAATCTTAATGAGATTTGTTGCTTGTACTGCTATCTTAATGTACAGTAGTTGCTTGCACTGCTATTTAAAGAACAGTAGTTGATAGCATGCTGGATTAATGAACAGTAGTTAAGTAAGCACTGCTATCTTAAAGAACAGTAGTTGCTAGCACTGCTAGCTTAATGAACAGTAGTTGCTAGCACTGCTAGCTTAATGAACAGTAGTTGCTAGCACTGCTATCTTAATGAACAGTAGTTGCTGCATGCTATCATAATGAAAGTAGTTGCTGCACTGCTATATTAATGAACAGTAGTTCTAGCACTGCTATTTAAAGAAACAGTAGTTGCAGCACTGCTAGATTAATGAACGTAGTTGCTTGCACTGCTATCTTAATGAGCAGTTGTGCTAGCATGCTTTCTTAATGATTCAGTAGTTGCTAGCACTGCTATCTTAAAGAACAGTAGTTGCTAGCACTGCTATCTTAATGAACAGTAGTTGCTAGCACTGCTATATTAAAGTTCAGTAGTGCTAGCACTGCTATCTTAATGGAAAAGTGTTGCTAGTATGCTTATCTTTAAGAACGTAGTTGCTAGCATAGCTATCTTAATGAACAGTAGTTGCTAGCACTGCTATCTTACAGTAGTTGCTAGCACTGCTATCTTAAAGAACAGTAGTTGCTAGTACTGCTATCTTAAAGAACAGTAGTTGCTAGCGCTGCTATCTTAAAGGAACAGTTTTGCTAGGTATGCTTTCTTAAAGACAGTAGTTGCTAGCACTGCTATCTTAATGCTACAGTAGTTGCTTGCACTGCTATCTTAATGGAACAGTGGTTGCTCGCATTGCTAGCTTAATGAACGTTGTTGCTACCTGCTAGCTTACTTGAAACAGTTAGTTGCTAGGCAATGCTATCTTATTGAACAGTAGTTGCTAGCACTGCTAGCTTAATGAACAGTAGTTGCTTAGCATGTGTTTAATGACTGTAGTTGCTAGACTGCTATCTTATAAGAACAGTAGTTGCTAGCACTTCTATCTATGAAACAGTAGTTGCAGTACTGCTTTCTTATGTAACAGTAGTAGCTAGGCACTGCTAGCTTAAAGAACAGTAGTTGCTTGTTTTGGGATCTTAAGAAATCAGTAGTTGCGAGCCTGCTATCTTATTGACTCAGTAGTTGATTGCACTGCTATCTTAAAGAACAGTAGTTGCTAGTATTGCTATCTTAATGAACAGTAGTTGCTAGCACTGCTATCTTAATGAACAGTAGTTGCTAGCATGATATCTTAATGACAGTAGTTGCTAGCAACTGCATGATCTTATTGGACCTGAAACACATAGACTCATAGGTTGAGGGACTGATTACTCATTTCCTCCTGTTTTCAAGTTTTCTTTGTATGGACTTGATGAGCCAATTGTGTGCGAAAACGTTTCTCAATAGACATACACAAGAGTTGCAATGTGTTAATTTATCATTAATGAACAGTAGTTGCTATTCCACTGCCTTATTTCTAAAATAGTAGTTGCTAGCACTGCTATATTAAATAAATAGTAGTTGCTAGCTCTGCTATCTTAATTAAACCAGTAGTTGCTAGATGCTATCTTAATGAGCAGTAGTTGCTAGCACTGCTATCTTAATAAATAGTAGTTGCTAGCACTGCTATCTTAATAAACAGTAGTTGCTAGCACTGCTATCTTAATGAGCAGTTGTTGCTAGCACTGTTATCTTAATGAGTAGTTGTTGCTAGCACTGCTGTCTTAATGAGTAGTTGTTGCTAGCACTGCTATCTAATGAGTAGTTGTTGCTAGCACTGCTATCTTAATGAGCAGTATTGCTAGCACTGCTGTCTTAATGAGCAGTATTGCTAGCACTGCTACCTTAGTAGCAGTGAATTTACACTGTCCTTCTTAGTATAGCACTACTCTCGTACCTACAGAAGTTTCTACAAGACTGACCACTACTATCACTACTACTACTATTACTACCACTACTATTACTACTACTACTACTATTGCTACTACTATTACCACTACTATTACTACTTAAGCTGGGATGCCCAACTATCAGAGGAATTTCCTCTTGTAGACCCAACAACCGAAATACAAGGTGTTTCAAAATGATAGACCCAGTTTCAGAGCAAACCTGCTTTGAAACTGAGTCTATAATTTGATACAGTAAAGCGTCTTTTTGGAGTGCCAAGCCTCGATATATATATATATATATATATATATATATATATATATATATATATAAAATATATATATATATATATATATATTATATATATATATATATATATATATATATATATATATATATATGTATATATATATATATATATTTATTTGTTTATTTATTTATGTGTACATCGTATATATTTAGAGGAAAATGAAACATACATGCCCAATGTATTTTCTTGTATTTATGCAACCTTATACAATATTTATCGATTATTCATCTTATATACATTATATACATTATATACATTATATACATTATATACACATTTTGTAAAAATTTGGAGAGGGCCCAGACGAATTATTTTCAAGGGTAATTAAGGAATTCAAGATGGAACTTAGTCAGCCATTAACGAGTGTGTTTAACCTGTTAGTCCAAAGTGATGTTGTACCAGAGATGTGGAGATGGTTAATGTAACACCTACGTTTATACATCAGGGGATAAGTCCGTACCTTCAAATTACCGTCCATTAATCCTGACGTCTACAATAGGCAAGTTATTAGAATTAATTATAGCTGATGTTATTAGAAGTCACCTTGAAGAGCATAATTGGATTAATGAATCTCAACACGACCTCACGAGAGGTCGTTCCTGTCTGACGAATTTATTGACCTTCTGTAATAAACATTTAAGGCAGTAAACAGTGATAAACAACATGATGTTGTTTGTACATGTTTGGTAGACAATACCGACAAGATTTAGACACGTACAATGTCTGGGGTATCTTCAATGTAGACGTTTCGCCCTCCAGTGGCTTTATCAGTGCAAATTTAAGGATGTAATGTTGAGACTGTGGAAGTGTATGCAAGAGTTGAGGTGATCAGTCCTCAGTCTTGGTGAAGATCACCGTAGTCTTGAAGACTGTGAATCACAGTACCTCAGTCTTGGTGAAGATCACCGTAGTCTTGAAGACTGTGAATCACAGTACCTCAGTCTTGGTGAAGATCACCGTAGTCTTGAAGACTGTGAATCACAGTACCTCAGTCTTGGTGAAGATCACCGTAGTCTTGAAGACTGTGAATCACAGTACCTCAGTCTTGTTGAAGATCACCGTAGTCTTGAAGACTGTGAATCACAGTACCTCAGTCTTGGTGAAGATCACCGTAGTCTTGAAGACTGTGATGCACAGTACCTCAGTCTTGGTGAAGATCACCGTAGTCTTGAAGACTGTGAATCACAGTCAGGAAGCTTGGTCTTATATACTGGTAGGCTGGATTCCCTAGGCCTACTGGAAGTAGGACGTACGCAAAGGGTAGGCAAGTAGTAAGCAAGAAGGCTGTGGGGGATGTTCTCTCTATCATGATCCCATGATGTTGTAGTGTCTGACATGATGCTGCAGTGTCTGACATGATGCTGCAGTGTCTGACATGATGCTGTAGTGTCTGACATGATGTTGTAGTGTCTGACATGATGCTGCAGTGTCTGACATGATGCTGCAGTGTCTGACATGATGCTGCAGTGTCTGACATGATGTTGTAGTGTCTGACATGATGCTGCAGTGTCTGACATGATGCTGTAGTGTCTGACATGATGATGCAGTGTCTGACATGATGCTGCAGTGTCTGACATGATGCTGCAGTGTCTGACATGATGCTGCAGTGACTGACAAGATGCTGCAGTGTCTGACATGATGCTGTAGTGTTTGACATGATGCTGCAGTGTCTGACATGATGTTGTAGTGTCTGACATGATGCTGCAGTGTCTGACATGATGTTGTAGTGTCTGACATGATGCTGCAGTGTCTGACATGATGCTGCAGTGTCTGACATGATGATGCAGTGTCTGACATGATGCTGCAGTGTCTGACATGATGCTGCAGTGTCTGACATGATGCTGCAGTGTCTGACAAGATGCTGCAGTGTCTGACATGATGCTGTAGTGTTTGACATGATGCTGCAGTGTCTGACATGATGTTGTAGTGTCTGACATGATGCTGCAGTGCCTGACATGATGCTGCAGTGTCTGACATGATGCTGCAGTGTCTGACATGATGCTGTAGTGTTTGACATGATGCTGCAGTGTCTGACATGATGTAGTAGTGTCTGACATGATGCTGCAGTGCCTGACATGATGCTGGAGTGTCTGACATGATGCTGCAGTGTCTGACATGATGCTGCAGTGCCTGACATGATGCTGCAGTGTCTGACATGATGCTGCAGTGTCTGACATGATGCTGTAGTGTTTGACATGATGCTGCAGTGTCTGACATGATGTTGTAGTGTCTGACATGATGTTGTAGTGTCTGACATGATGCTGCAGTGCCTGACATGATGCTGCAGTGTCTGACATGATGCTGCAGTGTCTGACATGATGCTGCAGTGTCTGACATGATGCTGTAGTGTTTGACATGATGCTGCAGTGTCTGACATGATGTTGTAGTGTCTGACATGATGCTGCAGTGCCTGACATGATGCTGCAGTGTCTGACATGATGCTGCAGTGTCTGACATGATGCTGCAGTGTCTGACATGATGCTGCAGTGTCTGACATGATGCTGTAGTGTTTGACATGATGCTGCAGTGTCTGACATGATGTTGTAGTGTCTGACATGATGCTGCAGTGTCTGACATGATGTTGTAGTGTCTGACATGATACTGCAGTGTCTGACATGATGTTGTAGTGTCTGACATGATGCTGCAGTGCCTGACATGATGCTGCAGTGTCTGACATGATGCTGCAGTGTCTGACATGATGCTGCAGTGTCTGACATGATGCTGCAGTGTCTGACATGATGCTGTAGTGTTTGACATGATGCTGCAGTGTCTGACATGATGTTGTAGTGTCTGACATGATGCTGCAGTGCCTGACATGATGCTGCAGTGTCTGACATGATGCTGCAGTGTCTGACATGATGCTGCAGTGTCTGACATGATGCTGTAGTGTTTGACATGATGCTGCAGTGTCTGACATGATGTTGTAGTGTCTGACATGATGCTGTAGTGTCTGACATGATGTTGTAGTGTCTGACATGATGCTGCAGTGCCTGACATGATGCTGCAGTGTCTGACATGATGCTGCAGTGTCTGACATGATGCTGCAGTGTCTGACATGATGCTGCAGTGTCTGACATGATGCTGTAGTGTTTGACATGATGCTGCAGTGTCTGACATGATGTTGTAGTGTCTGACATGATGCTGCAGTGCCTGATATGATGCTGCAGTGTCTGACATGATGCTGCAGTGTCTGACATGATGCTGCAGTGTCTGACATGATGCTGCAGTGTCTAACATGATGCTGTAGTGTTTGACATGATGCTGCAGTGTCTGACATGATGCTGCAGTGTCTGACATGATGCTGCAGTGTCTGACATGATGCTGCAGTGTCTGACATGATGCTGCAGTGTCTGACATGATGCTGCAGTGTCTGACATGATGCTGCAGTGTCTGACATGATGTTGTAGTGTCTGACATGATGCTGCAGTGCCTGACATGATGCTGCAGTGTCTGACATGATGCTGCAGTGTCTGACATGATGCTGCAGTGTCTGACATGATGCTGCAGTGTCTGACATGATGCTGTAGTGTTTGACATGATGCTGCAGTGTCTGACATGATGTTGTAGTGTCTGACATGATGCTGCAGTGCCTGACATGATGCTGCAGTGTCTGACTTGATGCTGCAGTGTCTGACATGATGCTGCAGTGTCTGACATGATGCTGCAGTGTCTAACATGATGCTGTAGTGTTTGACATGATGCTGCAGTGTCTGACATGATGCTGCAGTGTCTGACATGATGCTGCAGTGTCTGACATGATGCTGCAGTGTCTGACATGATGCTGCAGTGTCTGACATGATGCTGCAGTGTCTGACATGATGCTGCAGTGTCTGACATGATGCTGCAGTGTCTGACATGATGCTGCAGTGTCTGACATGATGCTGCAGTGCCTGACATGATGCTGTAGTGTTTGACATGATGCTGCAGTGTCTGACATGATGCTGTAGTGTTTGACATGATGCTGCAGTGCCTGACATGATGCTGCAGTGTCTGACATGATGCTGTAGTGTTTGACATGATGCTGCAGTGTCTGACATGATGCTGTAGTGTTTGACATGATGCTGCAGTGTCTGACATGATGCTGCAGTGTTTGACATGATGCTGCAGTGTCTGACATGATGCTGCAGTGTCTGACATGATGCTGTAGTGTCTGACATGATGCTGCAGTGTCTGACATGATGCTGCAGTGCCTGACATGATGCTGCAATGTCTGACATGATGCTGCAGTGTCTGACATGATGCTGTAGTGTTTGACATGATGCTGCAGTGTCTGACATGATGCTGCAGTGTTTGACATGATGCTGCAGTGTCTGACATGATGCTGCAGTGTCTGACATGATGCTGTAGTGTCTGACATGATGCTGCAGTGTCTGACATGATGCTGCAGTGCCTGACATGATGCTGCAATGTCTGACATGATGCTGTAGTGTTTGACATGATGCTGCAGTGTCTGACATGATGCTGTAGTGTTTGACATGATGCTGCAGTGCCTGACATGATGCTGCAGTGTCTGATATGATGCTGCAGTGTCTGACATGATGCTGCAGTGTTTGATATGATGCTGCAGTGTCTGACATGATGCTGCAGTGTTTGATATGATGCTGCAGTGTCTGACATGATGTTGTAGTGTTTGACATGATGCTGCAGTGTTTGACATGATTCCACGATGCTGCAGTGTCTGACATGATGCTGCAGTGTCTGACATGATGCTGCAGTGTCTGACATGATGCTGCAGTGTCTGACATGTATGGTAGACAATACTGATAAGACGAAGAATTAGACATGACAGCATCTGGTAAAGCCACAGGTGGGCGAAACATCGGCAATAAAGATACCCGGATGTTGCACATGTGTCTAATTTTGAACGTTTTGCCCGCACAGTAGGCTTGTCCAGTGAAATGCAAAGGGAGCGGTAGAAATGCTGCTTGTCTGCTGTTGTTATTGTCTGCTGCTGCTGCTGCTTGTCTGCTGATGTTGTTGTCTGCCGCTGCTTGTCTGCTGCTGATTTAGTTGTCTGCTGTTGTTGCTGTTGGTAGACTAAAGTTGAGGAGGTTATATCTGCTGTCCCTCTCCCATGAGCATCGCTCAGACCTCTACAACACAACGGCCTCAAATATTTCTTAAGTTATACCTTCAATTAAGGGAAGATCCTGGACTTCACCTTACGAAACAGACGAGACAAATAAAACAGTAATTATAGACGAGGTAGATTATAGTGGAGAAATGAATATGTTAGAAGACAGGGGAACTTACGTGTCTCTTAAAGATAAGATAAGATAAGATTTCGTTCGGATTTTTAACCCCGGAGGGTTAGCCACCCAGGATAACCCAAGAAAGTCAGTGCGTCATCGAGGACTGTCTAACTTATTTCCATTGGGGTCCTTAATCTTGTCCCCCAGGATGCGACCCACACCAGTCGACTAACACCCAGGTACCTATTTGCTGCTAGGTGAACAGGACAATAGGTGTAAGGAAACGTGTCGGAATTTCCACCCGCCGGGAATCGAACCCGGGCCCTCCGTGTGTGAAGCGGGAGCTTTAGCCACCAGGCCACCGGGCCACAACAAATCCACATGAGGACACTTCAGGAGTGAATTTAGATTTCAGGACCGTATTTAACCCCTTGATAAGAGATGTGGTATTAACAGCTATACGGGAACAATATCCTGGTCTCTACCCTTTTGTTTCAGGGATTCAGGGCTATTGTTTGGGCAGCATTAAATCCCAAGAAGATCATTGCTAGTGATCCCTTCCTTAAATCACTTGTTAAAGCAACTCCTTAAGAAGAAATTTCTCACCTAGCTGGTAGTAATAAGTTACCACAAGTTATATACACTGATGGATCTAAACAGGAGTCTTCTGGCAGGGCTGCATCTGCTCTTGTTGCCACCTCCAACAGGAGTCTTCTGGCAGGGCTGCATCTGCTCTTGTTGCCACCTCCAACAGGAGTCTTCTGGCAGGGCTGCATCTGCTCTTGTTGCCACCTCCAACAGGAGTCTTCTGGCAGGACTGCATCTGCTCTTGTTGCCACCTCCAACAGGAGTCTTCTGGCAGGGCTGCATCTGCTCTTGTTGCCACCTCCAACAGGAGTCTTCTGGCAGGCTGCATCTGCTCTTGTTGCCACCTCCAACAGGAGTCTTCTGGCAGGGCTGCATCTGCTCTTGTTGCCACCTCCAACAGGAGTCTTCTGGCAGGGCTGCATCTGCTCTTGTTGCACCTTCATAGTTAAGAACCATAACTTTCTTGAGTTAGGCACAAGAATTAACAACTGGGCATCTTGCAAACTGAATTGTTTGCCATCCTAATGGTAATAACTTATGACATAGAGCTTAACTCTATCATCATTACTGATTCTATGTCATCACTGAAGGCTCTTGACTCACATGAAGACTAACAACATCACCATTGCAGAAGCCAGACATAAATACTTAAAAATCAGGGACAAAGGAATTAATGTACAATTGCTATGGATCCCATCACACATTGGATTACTCCTTCATGATAAAGTTGATATGTTAGCCAAGAAGAGTACCCAGAAGGAGAATGTAGAATATAACTTTGGTATAACTGTGTCTAGCATTAGGAATAATATTAGGAGAGAAGTAAATAATGAAAATGATTGTTATAGGAATGCAGTTAGAAGCCTGAGTAGATCTATAACACACTATGATAACATGAACGTAGATAAGTATGTTTATGGAGCAACTTGCAATGTGAACACTGACTGATGTTGTAGTGGCCAGGCTTAGGCTTGGTTACAAGTACTGACTGATGTTGTAGTGGCCAGGCTTAGGCTTGGTTACAAGTACTGACTGATGTTGTAGTGGCCAGGCTTAGGCTTGGTTACAAGTACTGACTGATGTTGTAGTGGCCAGGCTTAGGCTTGGTTACAAGTACTGACTGATGTTGTAGTGGCCAGGCTTAGGCTTGGTTACAAGTACTGACTGATGTTGTAGTGGCCAGGCTTAGGCTTGGTTACAAGTACTGACTGATGTTGTAGTGGCCAGACTTAGGCTTGGTTACAAGTACTGACTGATGTTGTAGTGGCCAGGCTTAGGCTTGGTTACAAGTACTGACTGATGTTGTAGTGGCCAGACTTAGGCTTGGTTACAAGTACTGACTGATGTTGTAGTGGCCAGACTTAGGCTTGGTTACAAGTACTGACTGATGTTGTAGTGGCCAGGCTTAGGCTTGGTTACAAGTACTGACTGATGTTGTAGTGGCCAGACTTAGGCTTGGTTACAAGTACTGACTGATGTTGTAGTGGCCAAACTTAGGCTTGGTTACAAGTACTGACTGATGTTGTAGTGGCCAGACTTAGGCTTGGTTACAAGTACTGACTGATGTTGTAGTGGCCAGACTTAGGCTTGGTTACAAGTACTGACTGATGTTGTAGTGGCCAGGCTTAGGCTTGGTTACAAGTACTGACTGATGTTGTAGTGGCCAGGCTTAGGCTTGGTTACAAGTACTGACTGATGTTGTAGTGGCCAGGCTTAGGCTTGGTTACAAGTACTTCTGGCAGTCTGGGAGACACACAGATGATGATCAAACTAAATGTAAATTATGTGGTCAGACATATGGTCACTGTCTTGAACACTATGTGCTTAATTGTCCACTTATTGAGGAATACAGAGACAGACAGTATAATAACCTGTGATATGTCAAGATATATTATTAATGAAAATAAGATACCAGATATATTAAGCAAATTTGCTAAATTTACTTGTAACAGATACGTAAACTTTAGATATAAATCCAAATGTACACCTGAGCCCTTTTGGAGCCTTTCTCGTGGGCCTTTCGTGTATCCATATGCTCTTGTGGTACCATCCACAGGATGAATATGGGGTACATAATAAACTAGCCACTTCGGTGGCAAAATCTAATCTTATCTTCATGGGGGGGGTGTCCAACAAGGGGATCCTCTCACACCATTTCCCTTCTGTATAACTGTTAGGGAAATCAATGTCTAGTTGACCAGTGAGTTGAACATCTGGTCCTGGATGATGGTACACTGGCAGGTACAAAGTCCCTTCTAAATCATCTCTCACGGGTGATGACACAGGGACAGGAAATGGGTCTCATCCTGAATCCAAATGCGAAATTATCTCAGTCGGTCAATAAGTGATCGACGCAGTGATACCAGAACTACCAGGAGCATCAGTCATTGCCTCCACAAACAGCATCTTGCTAGGAGCACCTCTGGGAAGCAATGCTATTGACACAATTCTCAGGAAGAAATTGGAAGAGTTAAGGAGAATGGAACAACGAATAAGCAATCTGGACACCCACGATGCCTTGTACCTTCTCACCAAGTGCTTGAGTCTGCCCAGGTTGACATATTTCCTAAGATAACCCCATACTGCACGAATATGACAGTATCCTGAGGGAGATTTTTACGAAAGTACTTAACCTTACTCTAGAAGACCGGCAGTGGAACCAAGCTATACTTCCAGTCAGACTAGGAGGCGTTGGTGTCCTGTCTTTATGTGTGCTTTCCAGTGGCTTTGTAGCATTGGTTCTCTTTGAACACCTTAAGGACAATGCTGGAGTTTATACCAGACTTGCTGCCCAACAACTACAGTCACACTGGGATGGCCCATTAGTGGAGATTATAGCCTCATTAATGCTTCAGAGTGTGTCGGGGAAGGATAGAGCCAGCCTCCTGGCAGTGAGAGTTCATCATGCATTGGATTTCCTGTTGGCTCTGCCCAACTCCTCCCTTGGCACACGTCTCGACCCATAGACTATCCGCATTGGTGTTGCCCTTGGACTTGCCGCCCCTATTCTCCCTGAACACAGGTATATTTGCTGTAGTGAACCGGCAGACCGATTCCGGTACCGTAGATCCGAGGGTAAAATTGCAAGACATGGAAAGGTTAACATCATCAAGAGGAGCCTCATAACAGCCGGATGCCCAGCAATAAGGGAACCACCCCAACTTTGCAGATCTAATGGCAAGCAAAAACAACCGGATGGTATCATCCTACAAGCCTGGACAGACGGTAAGCAGGTGATGTGGGACTACACATGTGCATTTGGCTGATACCTATCTCCAATACACCAGGGAGGAAGGAGGGGCAGCTGCCAGCTTCAGGGAGTCCCAGAAGTCTAGAAAATATGGAGAACTTTCCCATCATTATATATTTGTTCCCATAGGCTCACAGACCCTTGGCTCATGGAGAAAGAATGTATCTAAGTTCCTTAAGGAGCTAGGTAAAAGTCTCGTCAGAGTAACTAGGGATTCCAGGGCAGCAAATTCTCTGTTCCAGAGACACAGTGTTGCGATTCAGAGGGGTAATGCCTGCTGTATCCTGGATACATTGTCCCGCTGCTCGGAGGAACTGGATGAGATTTTTATATTGAAATTACAAAATCGAAGTCATATATACTTGTGATATAGGCCACAAAAATTATATATTATTCATTCTATCTTTATACCAGGAATATATGTTTTAAGCCTTGTGTACCATATTACAGGTGACCTGCAGCCTTAATGACCCTCGTGTAGTAGATAGACTTTAAACCTAACAACCCAACCAGCCTTAATGACCCTCGTGTAGTAGATAGACTTTAAACCTGACAACCCAACCAGCCTTAATGACCCTCGTGTAGTAGATAGACTTTAAACCTAACAACCCAACCAGCCTTAATGACCCTCGTGTAGTAGATAGACTTTAAACCTGACAACCCAACCAGCCTTAATGACCCTCGTGTAGTAGATAGACTTTAAACCTAACAACCCAACCAGCCTTAATGACTCTCGTGTAGTAGATAGACTTTAAACCTGACAACCCAACCAGCCTTAATGACCCTCGTGTAGTAGATAGACTTTAAACCTGACAACCCAACCAGCCTTAATGACCCTCGTGTAGTAGATAGACTTTAAACTTAACAACCCAACCTGCCTTAATGACCCTCGTGTAGTAGATAGACTTCAAACCTAGCTATTAAATCCAATCAGCTAACTTATAAACCTGACAAGCTCACTAATGGACCTAGCCAAATAACCTAACTTGGGTTTGGTTCGAGTTAACTATTATTTGTGAAATATATGATTATTATTATTATTATTATTATTATTATTATTATTATTATTATTATTATTATTATTATTATTATTATTATTATTATTATTATTATTATTATTATTATTGTTATTATTGTTATTATTATTATTATTATTATTATTATTATTATTATTATTATTATTATTATTATTATTATTGTAATCACTGCGGCGTGCTAAACCCGCAGGGAGGTATTCAGGGTTTGATCCGAGGAAGGAGATCACACACTCAGTCCACACACGTTATTTTTAATGAAGGTGAGTCATGCTCTTGAAACTCACATAAGGATCACTTTCACCTGTTTTGGGGTCACTTTCACCTTTTTGGGGTCACTTTCACCTGTTTTGGGGTCACTTTCACCTGTTTTGGGGTACTTTCGCCTGTTTTGGGGTCACTTTCACCTGTTTTGGGATCACTTTCGCCTGTTTTGGGGTCACTTTCACCTGTTTTGGGGTCAGTTTCGCCTGTTTTGAGATCACTTTCACCTATTTTGGGGTCATTTTCACCTGTTTTGGGGTCACTTTCACCTGTTTTGGGGTTTCTTTCACCTGTTTTGGGGTCACTTTCACCTGTTTTGGGGTCACTTTCACCTGTTTTTGGGGTCACTTTCACCTGTTTTTGGGTCACTTTCACCTGTTTTTGGGGTCACTTTCACCTGTTTTGGGGTCACTTTCACCTGTTTTGGGGTACTTTCGCCTGTTTTGGGGTCACTTTCGCCTGTTTTGAGATAACTTTCACCTATTTTGGGGTCATTTTCACCTGTTTTGGGGTCACTTTCACCTGTTTTGGGATCACTTTCACTTTTTTAGGATCACTTTCACCTGTTTTGGGATCACTTTCAATTGTTTTTATGGCCACATTTTTCTGTTCTTGAATCACCTTCGTCATTTTTGGATCATTTCCATCTGTTCTTCTGGATCACTTTCACCAGTTTCTGGATCACTGTCATCCATTCTGGATCTCTGTTAGACACTTTTGAATCACTGTCAGCCAATTCTGGGTCACTGTCAGCCCATTCTGGATCACTGTCAGCTATTTCGGATCATTGTCAACAATTCTGGATCACTGTCAGCCATTTTGGGTCACTGTCAGCCAATTCTGGGTCACTGTCAGCCGATTCTGGATCACTGCCAGCCAATTCTGGATCACTGTCAGCTATTTCGGATCGCTGTAAGCCATTTTGGATCACTGTCAGGCATTTCGGATCACTGTCAACAATTCTGGATCACTGTCAGCCATTTCGGATCACTGTCAGCCAATTCTGGGTCACTGTCAGCCAATTCTGGGTCACTGTCAGCCGATTCTGGATCACTGTATGCCAATTCTGGATCACTGTCACCTATTTCGGATCGCTGTAAGCCATTTTGGATCACTGTCAGGCATTCTGGGTCACTGTCAGCCGATTCTGGATCACTGTCAGCCAATTCTGGATCACTGTATGCCAATTCTGGATCACTGTCAGATATTTCGGATCGCTGTAAGCCATTTTGGATCATTGTCAGGCATTCTGGATCACTGTCAGCCATTTCGGATCACTGTCAACAATTCTGGATCACTGTCAGCCATTTCGGATCACTGTCAGCCAATTCTGGGTCCTATAAAGAGAAGAATTAAGTTAGTATATTCTCTATACAAGATTTGTATTTCATACAAGTGTTAATTTTAGTATTGTATAATGTATATCTTGTATATAATGTATGTATACTTGTTGGTGTGTGTGTGTATGTTTATATGCTCATATTCAGGTGTTTGTATTAATGTTTATTAGTAGATGTATACATGTATACACACACGTAGATACATAAACACGAGTGATGTAGTGGAGGCAAGAACCATACGTAGCTTTAAGACGAGGTATG
>NC_069464.1:2476542-2496542 GCF_026875155.1 Cherax quadricarinatus
ATTTTAAAAATTACTGTTAACAGAATCTAGGGGTTTCTCACTAAATTAAGAATGTTAAAATTACTATTAACAGAATCTAAGGGTTTCTCACTAAATTTTGAATATTAAAATTACTGTTAACAGAATCTAGGGGTTTCTCACTAAATTAAGAATGTTAAAATTACTGTTAACAGAATCTAGGGGTTTCTCACTAATTAAGAATGTTAAATTACTGTTAACAGAATCTAAGGGTTTCTCATTAAATTTTGAATATTAAAATTACTGTTAACAGAATCTAAGGGTTTCTAACTAAATTTAAAATATTAAATTACTGTTAACAGAATCTAAGGGTTTCTAACTAAATTTAAAATGTTAAAATTACTGTTAACAGAATCTAAGTAATTCTAAGTTCACAAAAATTTTTATCATTTAAATGATTATTAATTTTTTTCCGCATAATCATTCTCTTAAAAAATTATTATTGTATTAATTTATTCTGCTTTAGTAAGGTGAAATTTTTTATCATTAATAAGTTTTCTGTAGAACTTTTAAAAACTTTGAGGGCAATTAAGAATATTTTGTTTTATCATAGAATAATAAACCAACAATAAACCATTCCTTATTTATTTTAATTTTATGAATGGATAATTCAGATTATTTTTCTAAATCACGAAATAATTTTTGCATTTTCCACACTGTCAAGTTTTTTGAAGTTGCAGGACTTAGACCGTAACTTAGAGCAGCAATTGTATTTCTGTCTAATATTTCATCTAAGTTAATTACAAAGTTATTAGCAAGCTTTGTCTAATCACTGTAATTAGATTATCTAATTTTCTTTGTAGTTTTTGAATTTATTACAAATTCTTCTGAGTTATTAATTCATCATTGCCTTTCAATACCCCTTTTATTTTTTTTATTAATAAAACAGCAAAACGCAAATAAAACGGCAAATAAAACATTAAGTTCCACTAAACCATATTTACCATATATGTATGGTTTAATAAAATATAAAAACCAGTAATCCAGACAGACATTTTTATTACCTCCACAGATTAAATTTTCTATAAAATTATCTAAATGGTTTGTAGATATTTTGAGCTCAATTGTGGGGGAAAAATCCTGATTTTAATATTAAAAGCAACGTAGATTTAGTTGGTAAATTAAACGCCATCAATTATTAAAATTACTAGTTTGGTTAGTTTTGATGTTAATTCTTTCTTTGCAAAAGTTCCAGATGATAATTTATTAAGTTCCCTATCTGAAGAACTTGTTAATTACGACTAACAATTGCCAGAACCTATTATCATTAAGTTTATTAAACTCTGTATTGTTGATGGGAAGTTTGTGTTTAATGGTGATTTTACACTCAGAAGTTTGGTATATGGTAATGGGAAATCCTCTCTCACCTGTCCTTAGTAATTTGTATATGGAATTTTTTGAGACAAGATTACTTAACAAAATCCTTCAAATTACAGCTAAGGGGTTTATAGATATTTTGATGATATTTTATATCTTATGTTTAAGATATAAACTATTTCCTTGATAAATTTTACTGTTGAGTTTGAACAAAATAATTCATTGCCTTTTCTAGATGTTTTAATTATTAAAGGGAACCATGATTTTTAAATTAAAATTTACAGAAAATCAAGAAATTATTATTCTTATGTACACAATTATTCTTCACATCAAGATAAAGTTAAACTTTCTGTGTTCTTATCAATATTCTTGAGAATTTTGTGTATTTGCAGCCCAGAGTTCATAGATGAACAAATCTTGAAGATTTATCAAATAACTAATAATCTAAAATACCCAAAATACTTAATTGATAAATCTTTTAAAATTGATATAAATACTTTTTACAATACAAAAAAATGACAAAGAATCTTATTTAACTAAGAATATGTTAGTTCTTCCTTACCAGGAAAACTTTCTTGATATTCTTGACCTTCTTAAGAATTTTAATATCTATGTAAAAACATATTTGATTAAGATTTCCCCCAAAAATGCTGATAGCTGTGTCTATAATATTCCTTGTAAAAAATGCTGATAGCTGTGTCTATAAGATTCCCTGTAAAAAATGCTGATAGCTGTGGGCTATAAGATTCCCTGTAAAAATGCTGATAACTGTGTCTGTAAGATTCCCTGTAAAAAATGCTGATAGCTGTGTCTATAAGATTCCCTGTAAAAAATGCTGATAACTGTGTCTGTAAGATTCCCTGTAAAAAATGCTGATAGCTGTGTCTATAAGATTTCCTGTAAAAAAATTGCTGATAGCTGTGTCAGTAAGATTTCCTTTGAAAAATGTTTATAGCTCTGTCTATAAGATTCCCTGTAAAAATGCTGATAGCTGTGTCTATAAGATTCCCTGTAAAAAATGCTGATAGCTGTGTCTATAAGATTCCCTGTAAAAAATGCTGATAGCTGTGTCTATAAGATTCCCTGTAAAAAATGCTGATAGCTGTGTCTATAAGCTTCCCTGTAAAAAATGCTGATAGCTGTGTCTATAAGATTCCCTGTAAAAAATGCTGATAGCTGTGTCTATAAGATTCCTTGTACAAAATGTGATAAAGTTTACTTGGGACAAACTGGTAAAAGTCTTGAACTAAGATTACAACAACATAAATATAACATTAGAAGTGGACAAGATTCTAATGATCTGTTTATTATGTGAGAGATTTTAACCATCTAATTGATTTTCAAAAGTCCGAGAAAGTTGTATCAACCAGGTCTATGGTTGAGAAAGTTGTATCAAGCAGATCTATGGTTGATAAAGTTGTATCAAGCAGATCTATGGTTGAGAGAAATATAATTGAATCAAGCTTAATAAAAATAATATAGAAATTAATATGAATATTGGTTATGGATTATATAAATTAGATTTATTTATGATAAATAAAATTTGAGAGGAATTCAAGATATATTTGACAAGTTAATATCTTTAAGCTTGGGTAGAATATAAGCTGTGTTTGACAGGTCCTTGCCCACCTCACCTACATCATCATAGACAGTCAGGTGTCGTATGTTGACCGCGAGGTGTAATCTTTAAGCTTGGGCAGAAAATACAAATTCACTAGAGAAAGTATAGAGCCTCAGTCAGTCACTAGTAAAAGTAGAGAGCCTTAATCAATCACTAGAGAAAGTAGAGAACCTTAATCAATCACTAGAGAAAGTAGAGAACCTTAATCAATCACTAGAGAAAGAAGAAACCCTTAACCAATCACTAGAGAAAGTATAAAGCCTTAATCAGTCACTAGTGAAAGTAGAGAGCCTTAATCAATCACTAGTGAAAGTATAAAGCCTTAATCAACCACTAGTGAAAGTAGAGAGCTTTAATCAATAACTAGTGAAAGTAGAGAGCCCTAATCAATCAGTAGAGAAGTAGAAAGCCTGAATCAATCACTAGAGAAAGTACAGAGCCTTAATCAATCACTAGAGAAAGTAGAAAGCCTTAATCAATCACTAGTAAAAGTAGAAAGCCTTAATCAATCCCTAGAGAAGTAGAGAGCATTACTCCATCACTAGAAAAAGTATAGAGCCTTAATCAATCACTAGAGAAAGTAGAGAGCGTTAATCAATCACTAGAGAAAGTATAGAGCCTTGATCAATCTCTGGAGAAAGCAAAGAATGCAATCAATCAATCAATCAGAAGAGTTGAAAGCCAACGGTTGATACATGTTCCAATTTCTTCAATTTAGAAAGTTAGAAAGAGGGGAGAAAGTGATTTAAAAAGTTAGAAAGAGGGGAGAAATTGATTTAGAAAGTTAGAGAGGGGAGAAAGTGATTTAGAAAGTGACAGAGGGAGAAAGTTATGCAGAAATTGAGAGGGGAAAGTAATTTAGAAAATGAGAAAGATTTTGAGAAAGTTATTTAGGAAGTGAGAGTAAAGGAAAGTAATTTAGGAAAAGAGAGATAGGGAAAAAAAGTGATTTTGAAAGTGAAAGAGGGAAAGTAATTTAGAAAATTAGAGATAGAAGGACAGTGATTTAGAAAGTGAGAGAAAGAGAAAGTGATTTGAAGAGTGAAGTGAGTGAGAGAGAGAGAGAGAGAGAGAGAGAGAGAGAGAGAGAGAGAGAGAGAGAGAGAGAGAGAGAGAGAGAGAGAGAGAGGAGAGAGAGAGAGAGAGAGAGAGAGAGAAGGATTTAAAGTGATTTAGAAAGTGACAAATAGAAGGAAAGTGACTTAGAAAGTTAGAAATAGAAGGAAAGTTATTTAGAGAGAGAGAAAAGAGAAAGTTTTAATTTTCCACGTTACACAGAAGTGTCACTTTCTCTTGCTTTCTCTGCTGTCAGACAGAAAACCTGAAAGGCTAGAAAAGATTCCAGAAAACTGGAGAAAGCACAACGTTTCTTTCTCTGGAGAAAGCAAGAAAATAAACTGCAGAGCTTTATCAAGCTACGTTTCACTCTGTGTAGAGCTTTATTAAGTTATGTTTCACTCTGTGTAGAGCTTTATTAAGTTATGTTTCACTCTGTGTAGAGCTTTATTAAGTTATGTTTCACTCTGTGTAGAGCTTTATCAAGTTATGTTTCACTCTGTGTAGAGCTTTATTAAGTTATGTTTCACTCTGTGTAGAGCTTTATCAAGTTATGTTTCACTCTATGTAGAGCTTTATCAAGTTATGTTTCACTCTATGTACAGCTTTATTAAGTTATGTTTCACTCTGTGTAGAGCTTTATCAAGTTATGTTTCACTCTGTGTAGAGCTTTATCAAGTTATGTTTCACTCTATGTACAGCTTTATTAAGTTATGTTTCACTCTGTGTAGAGCTTTATCAAGTTATGTTTCACTCTATGTAGAGCTTTATTAAGTTATGTTTCACTCTGTGTAGAGCTTTATCAAGTTATGTTTCACTCTGTGTAGAGCTTTATCAAGTTATGTTTCACTCTGTGTAGAGCTTTATCAAGTTATGTTTCACTCTGTGTAGAGCTTTATCAAGTTATGTTTCACTCTGTGTAGAGCTTTATCAAGTTATGTTTCACTCTGTGTAGAGCTTTATCAAGTTTATATTTCACTCTGTGTAGAGCTTTATCAAGTTATGTTTCACTCTGTGTAGAGCTTTATCAAGTTATGTTTCACTCTGTATAGAGCTTTATTAAGTTATGTTTCACTCTGTATAGAGCTTTATCAAGTTATGTTTCACTCTGTATAGAGCTTTATCAAGTTATGTTTCACTCTGTGTAGAGCTTTATTAAGTTATGTTTCACTCTGTATAGAGCTTTATCAAGTTAGTTTCACTCTTATAGAGCTTTATTAAGTTATGTTTCACTCTGTGTAGAGCTTTATTAAGTTATGTTTCACTCTGTGTAGAGCTTTATTAAGTTATGTTTCACTCTGTGTAGAGCTTTATTAAGTTATGTTTCACTCTGTTTTAGAGCTTTATTAAGTTATGTTTCACTCTGTGTAGAGCTTTATTAAGTTATGTTTCACTCTGTGTAGAGCTTTATTAAGTTATGTTTCACTCTGTGTAGAGCTTTATTAAGTTAGTTTCACTCTGTGTAGAGCTTTATTAAGTTAGTTTCACTCTGTGTAGAGCTTATATTAAGTTATGTTCACTCTGTGTAGAGCTTTATAAGTTATGTTTCACTCTGTGTAGAGCTTTATTAAGTTATGTTTCACTCTGTGTAGAGCTTTATTAAGTTATGTTTCACTCTGTGTAGAGCTTTATCAAGTTATGTTTCACTCTGTGTAGAGCTTTATTAAGTTATGTTTCACTCTGTGTAGAGCTTTATCAAGTTATGTTTCACTCTGTGTAGAGATTTATCAAGTTATTTTACACTCTGTGTAGAGCTTTATCAAGTTATGTTTCACTCTGTGTAGAGCTTTATCAAGTTATGTTTCACTCTGTGTAGAGCTTTATTAAGTTATTTTACACTCTGTGTAGAGCTTTATCCAAGTTATGTTCACTCTGTGTAGGCTTTATTAAGTTATGTTTCACTCTGTGTAGACTATTATTAAGTTATGTTTCACTCTGTGTAGAGCTTTATAAGTTATTTTACACCTGTGTAGAGCTTTATCAAGTTATGTTTCACTCTGTGTAGAGCTTTATCAAGTTATGTTTCACTCTGTGTAGAGCTTTATTAAGTTATGTTTCACTCTGTGTAGATCTTTATCAAGTTATGTTTCACTCTGTGTGGCTTTATCAAGTCAGGTTTCACTCTGTGTAGAGCTTTATCAATTATGTTTCACTCTGTGTAGAGCTTTATCAAGTTATGTTTCACTCTGTGTAGAGCTTTATCAAGTTATGTTTTACAACTCTGTGTAGAGCTTTATCAAGTTATGTTACACTCAGTGTAGAGCTTTTATCAAGTTATGTTTTCACTCTGTGTAGAGCTTTATCAAGTTATGTTTCACTCTGTGTAGAGCTTTATCAAGTTATGTTACACTCTGTGTAGAGCTTTATCAAGTTATGTTACACTCAGTGTAGAGCTTTATCAAGTTATGTTTCACTCTGTGTAGAGCTTTATCAAGTTATGTTTCACTCTGTGTAGAGCTTTATTAAGTTATGTTACACTCAGTGTAGAGCTTTATCAAGTCAGGTTTCACTCTATGAGTGAAGATGGATAACTACAATTAACATCCACGCTAAATGGATAAAAAAAATATCAGAAATTAACATTTTTTTTAAGAATAGTCAATAAAACTAAAAAAATATATTGAAAAATCATAAGTGAATATGAATAAAGGGGCTGAGACAGTATGCAAATTAAGACGCTGGCTGAGACCCGGGCGCCAGTCCAAGAAATCCGTCAAATCGCCCATTCCAAGACCTAATTTATCCATCAGTGGAACGCTGTCTCCTACAAGTTGGTGAATAAGACACATGTACAACACCTGGGTGTCTTTATTGATGAATAAGACACATGTACAACACCTGGGTGACTTTATTGATGAATAAGACACATGTACAACACCTGGGTGACTTTATTGATGAATCAGACACATGTACAACACCTGGGTGACTTTATTGATGAATAAGACACATGTACAACACCTGGGTGACTTTATTGATGAATAAGACACATGTACAACACCTGGGTGTCTTTATTGATGAATAAGACACATGTACAACACCTGGGTGACTTTATTGATGAATAAGACACATGTACAACACCTGGGTGACTTTATTGATGAATAAGACACATGTACAACACTGTGTGTCTTTATTGATGAATAAGACACATGTACAACACCTGGGTGACTTTATTGATGAATAAGACACATGTACAACCCCTGGGTGACTTTATTGATGAATAAGACACATGTACAACACCTGGGTGTCTTTATTGATGAATAAGACACATGTACAACACCTGGGTGTCTTTATTGATGAATAAGACACATGTACAACACCTGGGTGACTGTATTGATGAATAAGACACATGTACAACACCTGGGTGTCTTTATTGATGAATCAGACACATGTACAACACCTGGGTGACTTTATTGATGAATAAGACACATGTACAACACCTGGGTGACTTTATTGATGAATAAGACACAGGTACAACACCTGGGTGTCTTTATTGATGAATAAGACACATGTACAACACCTGGGTGACTTTATGATGAATAAGACACATGTACAACACCTGGGTGACTTTATTGATGAATCAGACACATGTACAACACCTGGGTGACTTTATTGATGAATAAGACACATGTACAACACCTGGGTGTCTTTATTGATGAATAAGACACATGTACAACACCTGGGTGACTTTATTGATGAATAAGACACATGTACAACACCTGGGTGACTTTATTGATGAATAAGACACATGTACAACACCTGGGTGACTTTATTGATGAATAAGACACATGTACAACACCTGGGTGTCTTTATTGATGAATAAGACACGTGTACAACACCTGGGTGTCTTTATTGATGAATAAGACACATGTACAACACCTGGGTGACTTTATTGATGAATAAGACACATGTACAACACCTGGGTGTCTTTATTGATGAATAAGACATATGTACAACACCTGGGTGTCTTTATTGATGAATAAGACACGTGTACAACACCTGGGTGTCTTTATTGATGAATAAGACACAAGTACAACACCTGGGTGACTTTATTGATGAATAAGACACATGTACAACACCTGGGTGACTTTATTGATGAATAAGACACATGTACAACACCTGGGTGACTTTATTGATGAATAAGACACATGTACAACACCTGGGTGACTTTATTGATGAATAAGACACATGTACAACACCTGGGTGACTTTATTGATGAATAAGACACATGTACAACCCCTGGGTGTCTTTATTGATGAATAAGACACATGTACAACACCTGGGTGATTTTATTGATGAATAAGACACATGTACAACACCTGGGTGACTTTATTGATGAATAAGACACATGTACAACACCTGGGTGACTTTATTGATGAATAAGACACATGTACAACACCTGGGTGACTTTATTGATGAATAAGACACATGTACAACACCTGGGTGACTTTATTGATGAATAAGACACATGTACAACACCTGGGTGTCTTTATTGAGAATAAGACACATGTGCAACACCTGGGTGACTTTATTGATGAATAAGACACATGTACAACACCTGGGTGACTTTATTGATAAATAAGACACATGTACAACACCTGGGTGTCTTTATTGATGAATAAGACACATGTACAACACCTGGGTGACTTTATTGATAAATAAGACACATGTACAACACCTGGGTGTCTTTATTGATGAATAAGACACATGTACAACACCTGGGTGACTTTATTGATGAATAAGACACATGTACAACACCTGGGTTACTTTAATGATGAATAAGATACATGTACAACACCTGGGTGACTTTATGATGAATAAGACACATGTACAACACCTGGGTGTCTTTATTGATGAATAAGACATATGTACAACACCTGTGTGTCTTCATTGATGAATAAGACACATGTACAACACCTGGGTGACTTTATTGATGAATAAGAACATGTACAACACCTGGGTGACTTTATTGATGAATAAGACACATGTACAACACCTGGGTGACTTTATTGATGAATAAGACACATGTACAACACCTGGTTACTTTAAATGATGAATAAGATACATGTACAACACCTGGGTGACTTTATTGATGAATAAGACACATGTACAACACCTGGGTGTCTTTATTGATGAAATAAGACATATGTACAACACCTGGGTGTCTTTATTGATGAATAAGACACATGTACAACACCTGGGTGACTTTATTGATGAATAAGACACATGTACAACACCTGGGTTACTTTAATGATGAATAAGATACATGTACAACACCTGGGTGACTTTATTGATGAATAAGACACATGTACAACACCTGGGTGTCTTTATTGATGAATAAGACACATGTACAACACCTGGCTGACTTTATTGATGAATAAGACACATGTACAACACCTGGGTGACTTTATTGATGAATAAGACACATGTACAACACCTGGGTGTCTTTATTGATGAATAAGACACATGAACAACACCTGGGTGACTTTATTGATGAATAAGACACATGTACAACACCTGGGTGTCTTTATTGATGAATAAGACACATGTACAACACCTGGGTGTCTTTATTGATGAATAAGACACATGTACAACACCTGGGTGACTTTATTGATGAATAAGACACATGTACAACACCTGGGTGACTTTATTGATGAATAAGACACATGTACAACACCTGGGTGACTTTATTGATGAATAAGACACATGTACAACACCTGGGTGACTTTATTGATGAATAAGACACATGTACAACACCTGGGGTCTTTATTGATGAATAAGACACATGTACAACACCTGGGTGTCTTTATTGATGAATAAGACACATGTACAACACCTGGGTGTCTTTATTGATGAATAAGACACATGTACAACACCTGGGTGACTTTATTGATGAATAAGACACATGTACAACACCTGGGTGACTTTATTGATGAATAAGACACATGTAACAACACCTGGGTGACTTTATTGATGAATAAGACACATGTACAACACCTGGGTGACTTTATTGATGAATAAGACACATGTACAACACCTGGGTGTCTTTATTGATGAATAAGACACATGTACAACACCTGGGTGACTTTATTGATGAATAAGACACATGTACAACACCTGGGTGACTTTATTGATGAATAAGACACATGTACAACACCTGGGTGTCTTTATTGATGAATAAGACACATGTACAACACCTGGGTGACTTTATTGATGAATAAGACACATGTACAACACCTGGGTGACTTTATTGATGAATAAGACACATGTACAACACCTGGGTGACTTTATTGATGAATAAGACACATGTACAACACCTGGGTGACTTTATTGATGAATAAGACACATGTACAACACCTGGGTGACTTTATTGATGAATAAGACACATGTACAACACCTGGGTGACTTTATTGATGAATAAGACACATGTACAACACCTGGGTGACTTTATTGATGAATAAGACACATGTACAACCCTGGGTGTCTTTATTGATGAATAAGACACATGTACAACACCTGGGTGATTTTATTGATGAATAAGACACATGTACAACACCTGGGTGACTTTATTGATGAATAAGACACATGTACAACACCTGGGTGACTTTATTGATGAATAAGACACATGTACAACACCTGGGTGACTTTATTGATGAATAAGACACATGTACAACACCTGGGTGACTTTATTGATGAATAAGACACATGTACAACACCTGGGTGTCTTTATTGATGAATAAGACACATGTGCAACACCTGGGTGACTTTATTGATGAATAAGACACATGTACAACACCTGGGTGACTTTATTGATAAATAAGACACATGTACAACACCTGGGTGTCTTTATTGATGAATAAGACACATGTACAACACCTGGGTGACTTTATTGATAAATAAGACACATGTACAACACCTGGGTGTCTTTATTGATGAATAAGACACATGTACAACACCTGGGTGACTTTATTGATGAATAAGACACATGTACAACACCTGGGTTACTTTAATGATGAATAAGATACATGTACAACACCTGGGTGACTTTATTGATGAATAAGACACATGTACAACACCTGGGTGTCTTTATTGATGAATAAGACATATGTACAACACCTGTGTGTCTTCATTGATGAATAAGACACATGTACAACACCTGGGTGACTTTATTGATGAATAAGACACATGTACAACACCTGGGTGACTTTATTGATGAATAAGACACATGTACAACACCTGGGTGACTTTATTGATGAATAAGACACATGTACAACACCTGGGTTACTTTAATGATGAATAAGATACATGTACAACACCTGGGTGACTTTATTGATGAATAAGACACATGTACAACACCTGGGTGTCTTTATTGATGAATAAGACATATGTACAACACCTGGGTGTCTTTATTGATGAATAAGACACATGTACAACACCTGGGTGACTTTATTGATGAATAAGACACATGTACAACACCTGGGTTACTTTAATGATGAATAAGATACATGTACAACACCTGGGTGACTTTATTGATGAATAAGACACATGTACAACACCTGGGTGTCTTTATTGATGAATAAGACACATGTACAACACCTGGCTGACTTTATTGATGAATAAGACACATGTACAACACCTGGGTGACTTTATTGATGAATAAGACACATGTACAACACCTGGGTGTCTTTATTGATGAATAAGACACATGAACAACAACCTGGGTGACTTTATTGATGAATAAGACACATGTACAACACCTGGGTGTCTTTATTGATGAATAAGACACATGTACAACACCTGGGGTCTTTATTGATGAATAAGACACATGTACAACACCTGGGTGACTTTATTGATGAATAAGACACATGTACAACACCTGGGTGACTTTATTGATGAATAAGACACATGTACAACACCTGGGTGACTTTATTGATGAATAAGACACATGTACAACACCTGGGTGACTTTATTGATGAATAAGACACATGTACAACACCTGGGTGCTTTATTGATGAATAAGACACATGTACAACACCTGGTGTGTCTTTATTGATGAATAAGACACATGTACAACACCTGGGTGTCTTTATTGATGAATAAGACACATGTACAACACCTGGGTGACTTTATTGATGAATAAGACACATGTACAACACCTGGGTGACTTTATTGATGAATAAGACACATGTACAACACCTGGGTGACTTTATTGATGAATAAGACACATGTACAACACCATGGGTGACTTTATTGATGAATAAGACACATGTACAACACCTGGGTGTCTTTATTGATGAATAAGACACATGTACAACACCTGGGTGACTTTATTGATGAATAAGACACATGTACAACACCTGGGTGACTTTATTGATGAATAAGACACATGTACAACACCTGGGTGACTTTATTGATGAATAAGACACATGAACAATGTCAGAGCTACAACAATTCGCAACTAACCCACAATACCACGACTACAACAATTCACAACAGATCCTCAATCACAAATCACCAGCTGAGAACATGCTGACGTTTCGGACTGACGTAGCTATCAAGTTTCGCTCATTTAATCGCTGTTTCACGACACCTTTCGTCTATTAGCGAGTTACATCGTCTATTAGGGCCACTAATTCTCTAACTATAGGCTTCTAACTTCCGTAAATTCCCTTTAGCGCCTAATTATCCCAATTAATTAGATGCGCATTGGTGATTTCCGTTTTTTCAGTGTTTGCGCGCCATTTCTAGACTCTCTTTTTTTTCTCCCGCCAAAACATTGATCCACGGTTCCCGCCAAAATATATATTCTGTTAGGCAGCATAATTTTTCCCTTTTGACATTTCTGTTGATGGTCTCAACAACAGAAGCTGTTTTGGAATTAGAGACGCATCAAGAGACGTCTTATAGGAGCGTCTGTTGACGAGAAGAGCAGAAAAGAGAACGGAGATTCGAGTCTTCAGCCTGTAGCTTCCAAAATTTGGATTCAGAATGGATTTTGCCCTATATATATACACTATTTACTTGGTATATATGAAGGACCTGGTCGTTAAGACCACATTGGATATATACACTAAGAGGGGTATTTCTCTCATTGTATATACACTGAGAGGTGTATATCTCAGTGTATATACACTGATAGGTATATATCTCAGTGTATATACACTAAGAGGTATATATCTCAGTGTATATACACTGATAGGTATATATCTCAGTGTATATACACTGAGAGGTATATATCTCAGTGTATATACACTGAGAGGTATATATCTCAGTGTATATACACTGAGAGGTGTATATCTCAGTGTATATACAATGAGAGGTGTACATATCAGTGTATATACACTGAGAGGTGTATATGTCAGTGTATATACACTGGTAGTTTACATTACTCAGTATTTTAGGTATTAAAGTATTCTTGACTGGTGGTGTACAGGTGACCTGCAACCTTAATGACCCTCGTGTAGTAGATAGACTTTAAACCTGACAACCCAACCAGCCTTAATGACCCTCGTGTAGTAGATAGACTTTAAACCTAACAACCCAACCAGCCTTAATGACCCTCGTGTAGTAGATAGACTTTAAACCTGACAACCCAACCAGCCTTAATGACCCTCGTGTAGTGATAGACTTTCAACCCCACCACTAACCAAACCTTAAGACCACACCAGACGTGCGGAGAAACTCCACTTGTCTTGGATTCCCTGTGCTTCCCTCCTTAAGAATACACAATTGATATTTACACCATCCAATGTGTCTAGGGTAGTAATAAGCCATACCCGGGCGAAACATCTAGGAGCCTTAAAAAAAAAATCTATAAACACAAGCCTGTGTCACACACAGCAACACACACGACCATCTCGTGGACTGAGAGAGAATGTTTAACCTCCTTCAGAAACTCGCATTTGATTGTGGATGCTGTACTGTACTGGATGCTGTATTGTCCTGGATGCTGTACTCCACTGGATGTTGTACTCCACTGGATGCTGTAGTGAATGCTCTACTACACTGGATGCTGTTCTGGATGCTGTATGGGAATTGGTTTGGAGAGATATTGCTGCCGCTAACATCTCTCCAGACCACATCCAGTTCTACAATCTGGGTTAACATTTGTCCTGGCCTAAGGCCAATATTGCATATCCATATGCTTTTACACGACCATCCACAGGATGGATATGAGGTACACAATAAACTAGCCACTACCATCCACAGGATGGATATGAGGTACACAATAAACCATCCACTACCATCCACAGGATGGATATGAGGTACACAATAAACTAGCCATTACCATCCACAGGATGGATATGAGGTACACAATAAACTAGCCACTACCATCCACAGGATGGACATGAGGTACACAATAAACTAGCCACTACCATCCACAGGATGGATATGAGGTACACAATAAACTAGCCACTACCATCCACAGGATGGATATGAGGCACACAATAAACTAGCCAGTACCATCCACAGGAGGGATATGAGGTACACATTAAACTAGCCACTACCATCCACAGGATGGATTTGAGGTACACAATAAACTAGCCACTACCATCCACAGGATGGATATGAGGTACACAATAAACTAGCCACTACCATCCTCAGGATGGATATGAGGTACACAATAAACCATCCACTACCATCCACAGGATGGATATGAGGTACACAATAAACTAGCCATTACCATCCACAGGATGGATATGAGGTACACAATAAACTATCCACTACTATCCACAGGATGGATATGAGGTGCACAATAAACTAGTCACTACCATCCACAGGATGGATATGAGGTACACAATAAACTAGCCACTACCATCCACAGGATGGATATGAGGTACACAATAAACTAGCCACTACCATCCACAGGATGGATATGAGGTACACAATAAACTTGCCACTACCACCCACAGGATGGATATGAGGTACACAATAAACTAGCCACTACCATCCACAGGATGGATATGAGGTACACAATAAACTAGTCACTACCATCCAAAGGATGGATATGAGGTACACAATAAACTAACCACTACCATCCACAGGATGGATATGAGGTACACAATAAACCATCCACTACCATCCACAGGATGGATATGAGGTACACAATAAACTAGCCACTACCATCCACAGGATGGATATGAGGTGTACAATAAACTAGCCACTACCATCCACAGGATGGATATGAGGTACACAATAAACTAGTCACTACCATCCACAGGATGGATATGAGGTACACAATAAACTAACCACTACCATCCAGCGGATGGATATGAGGTACACAATAAACTAGCCAATACCATCCACAGGATGGATATGAGATACACAATAAACTAGCCACTACCATCCAAAGGATGGATATGAGGTACACAATAAACTAGCCACTACCATCCACAGGATGGATATGAGGTACACAATAAACTAGTCACTACCATCCAAAGGATGGATATGAGGTACACAATAAACTAACCACTACCATCCACAGGATGGATATGAGGTACACAATAAACTAGCCAATACCATCCACAGGATGGATATGAGATACACAATAAACTAGCCACTACCATCCACAGGATGGATATGAGGTACACAATAAACTAGACACTACCATCCACAGGATGGATATGAGGTACACAATAAACTATCCACTACCATCCACAGGATGGATATGAGGTACACAATAAACTATCCACTACCATCCACAGGATGGATATGAGGTACACAATAAACTAGCTATTACCATCCACAGGATGGATATGAGGTACACAGTAAACTAGCCACTACCATCCACAGGATGGATATGAGGTACACATTAAACTAGCCACTACCATCCACAGGATGGATATGAGGTACACAATAAACTAGCCACTACCATCCACAGGATGGATATGAGGTACACAATAAACTAGCCACTACCACCCACAGGATGGATATGAGGTACACAATAAACCATCCACTACCATCCACAGGATGTATATGAGGTACACAATAAACTAGCCATTACCATCCACAGGATGGATATGAGGTACACAATAAACTAGCCACTACCGTCCACAGGATGGATATGAGGTACACAATAAACTAGCCATTACCATCCACAGGATGGATATGAGGTACACAATAAACTAGCCACTACCATCCACAGGATGGATATGAGGTACACAATAAACTAGCCACTACCATCCACAGAATGGATATGCGGTACACAATAAACTATCCACTACTATCCACAGGATTGATATGAGGTACACAATAAACTAGCCACTACCATCCACAGGATGGATATGAGGTACACAATAAACTAGCCACTACCGTCCACAGGATGGATATGAGGTACACAATAAATTAGCCATTACCATCCACAGGATGGATATGAGGTACACAATAAACTAGCCATTACCATCCACAGGATGGATATGAGGTACACAATAAAATATCCACTACCATCCAATGTGTCTAGGGTAGTAATAAGCCATACCCGGGCGAAACATCTAGGAGCCTTAAAAAACAATCTATAAACACAAGCCTGTGTCACACACAGCAACACACACGACCATCTCGTGGACTGGGAGAGAATGTTTAACCTCCTTAAGAAACTCGTATTTGATTGTGGATATTGTACTGTACTGGATGCTGTATTGTCCTGGATGCTGTACTCCACTGGATGCTGTACTCCACTGGATGCTGTAGTGAATGCTCTACTACACTGAATACTGTTCTGGATGCTGTATGGGAATTGTCTGGAGAGATTATTGCTGCCGCTAACATCTCTCCAACCACATCCAGTTTCAACAATCTGGAGTTAACCTTTGTCTGGCCTAAGGCCTATATTGCATATCCATATGTTTTTACACGGACCATCCACAGGATGGATATTGAGGTACACAATAAACTAGCCACTACCATCCACAGGATGGATATGAATGTACACAATAAACCATCCACTACCATCCACAGGATGGATATGAGGTACACAATAAACTAGCCATTACTATCCACAGGATGGATATGAGGTACACAATAAACTAGCCACTACTATCCACAGGATGGATATGAGGTACACGATAAACTAGCCACTACCATCCACAGGATGGATATGAGGTACACAATAAACCATCCACTACCATCCACAGGATGGATATGAGGTACACATAAACTAGCCATTACTATCCACAGGATGGATATGAGGTACACAATAAAACTAGCCACTACCATCCACAGGATGGACATGAGGTACACAATAAACTAGCCACTACCATCCACAGGATGGATATGAGGTACACAATAAACTAGCCACTACCATCCACGGATGGAATGAGGTACACAATAAACTAGCCACTACCATCCACAGCATGGATATGAGGTACACAATAAACTAGCCACTACCATCCACAGGATGGATATGAGGTACACAATAAACTAGCCACTACCATCCACAGGATGGATATGAGGTACACAATAAACTAGCCACTACCATCCACAGCATGGATATGAGGTACACAATAAACTAGCCACTACCATCCACAGGATGGATATGAGGTGCACAATAAACTAGCCATTACTATCCACAGGATGGATATGAGGTACACAATAAACTAGCCACTACCATCCACAGGATGGATATGAGGTACACAATAAACTAGCCACTACAAGGGGACACAGCAACAAGGGGACACAGCAACAAGGGGACAAAGCAACAAGGGGACACAGCAACAAGGGGACACAGCAACAAGGGGACACAACAACAAGGGGACACAGCAACAAGGGGACACAGTAACAAGGGGACACAGCAACAAGGGGACACAGCAACAAGGGGACACAGCAACAAGGGGACACAGCATCAAGGCACAAAGCAACAAGGGGACACAGCAACAAAGGACACAGCAACAAGGGGACACAGCAACAAGGGGACACAGCAACAAGGGGACACAGCAACAAGGGGACACAGCAACAAGGGGACACAGCAACAAGGGGACACAGCAACAAGGGGACACAACAACAAGGGGACACAGCAACAAGGGGACACAGCAACAAGGGGACACAACAACAAGGGGACACAGTAACAAGGGGACACAGCAACAAGAGGATACAGCAACAAGGGGACACAACAACAAGGGGACACAACAACAAGGGGTCACAAATAGAAGTTGAAAGATGAGTCACAGGGATGTTAGGAAGTATTTCTTCAGCCATAGAGTTGTCAGGAAGTGGAACAATCTGGAGAGTGATGTAGTGGAGGCAGGAACCATACATAGCTTTAAGAAGAGGTATGATAAAGCTCATGGAGCAGGAAGAGAGTGAACCTAGTAGCGGCCAGCAAAGAGGAGGGCCAGGAGCTTTGATTCGACCCCTGCAACCACAAATGGGTGTGTACAATTAGGCACAACAGACTAACCTAGTCAATACCAGGAAATTGATGATCAAGGTACAGTTCCTGGACCCATTACATGTCTCTGCAATACAACCCACAATACCACGACCACAACAATTCGCAACTAACCCACAATACCACGACCACAACAATTCGCAACTAACCCACAATACCACGACCACAACAATTCGCAACTAACCCACAATACCACGACCACAACAATTCGCAACTAACCCACAATACCACGACCACAACAATTCGCAACTAACCCACAATACCATGACTACAACAATTCGCAACTAACCCACAATACCAGACTCACAACAATTCACAACTAACCCACAATACCACGACTATAACAATTCACAACTAACCCACAATACCACGACTAAACAATTCACAACTAACCCACAATACCACGACTATAACAATTCACAACTAACCCACAATACCACAACTACAACAATTCACAAATAACCCACAATACCACGACTATAACAATTCACAACTAACCCACAATACCACAACACTACAATAACCAATAGCTACCACAACTAACCCACAATACAACCAACAAGCACTAAACAATACAACTCACAATACAATCCCACAATACCACAACTACAACAATTCGCAACTAACCCACAATACCACGACTATAACAATTCACAACTAACCCACAATACCACGACTATAACAATTCACAACTAACCCACAATACCACGACTATAACAATTCACAACTATCCCACAATACCACAACTACAACAATTCACAACTAACCCAAAATAACCACGACTATAACAATTCACAACTAACCCACAATACCACAACTACAACAATTCGCAACTAACCCACAATACCACGACTACAACAATTCACAACTAACCCACAATACCACAACTACAACAATTCACAACTAACCCACAATACCACAACTACAACAATTCACAACTAACCCACAATACCACGACATATAACAATTCACAACTAACCCACAATACCACAACTACAACAATTCGCAACTAACCCACAATACCACGACTACAACAATTCACAACTAACCCACAATACCACGACTATAACAATTCACAACTAACCCACAATACCACAACTACAACAATTCACAACTATCCCACAATACCACGACTATAACAATTCACAACTAACCCACAATACCACAACTACAACAATTCGCAACTAACCCACAATACCACGACTATAACAATTCACAACTAACCCACAATACACAACTACAACAATTCACAACTAACCCACAATACCACGACTATAACAATTCACAACTAACCCACAATACCACAACTACAACAATTCGCAACTAACCCACAATACCACGACTACAACAATTCACATCTAACCCACAATACCACGACTATAACAATTCACAACTAACCCACAATACCACAACTACAACAATTCACAACTAACCCACAATACCACGACTATAACAATTCACAACTAACCCACAATACCACGACTACAACAATTCACAACTAACCCACAATACCACGACTACAACAATTCGCAACTAACCCACAATACCACGACTACAACAATTCACAACTAACCCACAATACCATGACTACAACAATTCGCAACT
>NC_069464.1:2501542-2534042 GCF_026875155.1 Cherax quadricarinatus
TCCCACAGTCTAGACACAGGGGTCATCCCACAGTCTAGACACACGGGTCATCCCACAGTCTAGACACAGAGGTCATCCCACAGTCTAGATACAGAGGTCATCCCACAGTCTAGACACAGGGGTCATCCCACAGTCTAGATACAGAGGTCATCCCACAGTCTAGATACAGAGGTCATCCCACGTTCCAGACACAGTGGTCATCCCACAGTCTGGACACAGAGGTCATCCCACAGTCTAGACACAGGGGTCATCCCACAGTCTAGACACACGGGTCATCCCACAGTCTAGACACAGAGGTCATCCCACAGTCTAGATACAGAGGTCATCCCACAGTCTAGACACAGGGGTCATCCCACAGTCTAGATACAGAGGTCATCCCACAGTCTAGATACAGAGGTCATCCCACGTTCCAGACACAGTGGTCATCCCACAGTCTGGACACAGAGGTCATCCCACAGTCTAGACACACGAGTCATCCCACAGTCTAGACACACGGGTCATCCCACAGTCTAGACACAGAGGTCATCCCACAGTCTAGATACAGAGGTCATCCCACAGTCTAGACACAGAGGTCATCCCACAGTCTAGATACAGAGGTCATCCCACAGTCTAGACACAGAGGTCATCCCACAGTCCAGACACAGAGGTCATCCCACAGTCTAGACACAGAGGTCATCCCACAGTCTAGATACAGAGGTCATCCCACAGTCTAGACACAGAGGTCATCCCACAGTCTAGATACAGAGGTCATCCCACAGTCTAGACACAGAGGTCATCCCACAGTCTAGACACAGAGGTCATCCCACAGTCTAGACACAGGGGTCATCCCACAGTCTAGACACAGAGGTCATCCCACAGTCTAGATACAGAGGTCATCCCACAGTCTAGACACAGAGGTCATCCCACAGTCTAGATACAGAGGTCATCCCACAGTCTAGACACAGAGGTCATCCCACAGTCTAGACACAGGGGTCATACCACAGTCTAGACACAGAGGTCATCCCACAGTCTAGATACAGAGGTCATCCCACAGTCTAGATACAGAGGTCATCCCACAGTCTAGATACAGAGGTCATCCCACAGTCTAGATACAGAGGTCATCCCACAGTCTAGATACAGAGGTCATCCCACAGTCTAGATACAGAGGTCATCCCACAGTCTAGACACAGAGGTCATCCCACAGTCTAGATACAGAGGTCATCCCACAGTCTAGACACAGGGGTCATCCCACAGTCTAGATACAGAGGTCATCCCACAGTCACTATGAACAACAAACAGCCCCACTCCACAAAGGTGACAATAAAACATTAGCAAAGAATTACAAACTGACAGCACTAACGTCCCACATCATAAATATCTTTGAAAGAGTTCTAAGAAGCCAGATCACCAACCACTTGGATTCCCAACAATTGCACAACCCAGGGTAGCATGGGTTAAGAGCAGGTCGTTCCTGCCTCTCACAACTACTGGACCACTATGACATGGTCTTGGATGGTCACTCCTGCCTCTCACAACTACTGGACCACTATGACATGGTCTTGGATGATCACTCCTGCCTCTCACAACTACTGGACCACTACGACATGGTCTTGGATGGTCACTTCTGCCTCTCACAACTACTGGACCACTATGACATGGTCTTGGATGGTCACTTCTGCCTCTCACAACTACTGGACCACTATGACATGGTCTTGGATGGTCACTCCTGCCTCTCACAACTACTGGACCACTATGACATGGTCTTGGATGATCACTCCTGCCTCTCACAACTACTGGACCACTACGACATGGTCTTGGATGGTCACTTCTGCCTCTCACAACTACTGGACCACTATGACATGGTCTTGGATGGTCACTTCTGCCTCTCACAACTACTGGACCACTATGACATGGTCTTGGATGGTCACTTCTGCCTCTCACAACTACTGGACCACTATGACATGGTCTTGGATGGTCACTTCTGCCTCTCACAACTACTGGACCACTATGACATGGTCTTGGATGGTCACTCCTGCCTCTCACAACTACTGGACCACTAAGTCATGGTCTTGGATGGTCACTCCTGCCTCTCACAACTACTGGACCACTATGACATGGTCTTGGATGGTCACTCCTGCCTCTCACAACTACTGGATCAATATGACATGGTCTTGGATGGTCACTCCTGCCTCGCACAACTACTGGACCACTGTGACATGGTCTTGGATGGTCACTCCTGCCTCTCACAACTACTGGATCAATATGACATGGTCTTGGATGGTTACTCCTGCCTCTCACAAGTACTGGACCACTGTGACATGGTCTTGGATGGTCACTCCTGCCTCTCACAACTACTGGACCACTATGACATGGTCTTGGATGGTCACTCCTGCCTCGCACAACTACTGGACCACTATGACATGGTCTTGGATGGTCACTCCTGCCTCTCACAACTACTGGACCACTATGACATGGTCTTGGATGGTCACTCCTGCCTCTCACAACTACTGGACCACTGTGACATGGTCTTGGATGGTCACTCCTGCCTCTCACAACTACTGGACCACTATGACATGGTCTTGGATGGTCACTCCTGCCTCTCACAACTACTGGATCAATATGACATGGTCTTGGATGGTCACTCCTGCCTCGCACAACTACTGGACCACTGTGACATGGTCTTGGATGGTCACTCCTGCCTCTCACAACTACTGGACCACTATGACATGGTCTTGGATGGTCACTCCTGCCTCTCACAACTACTGGACCACTATGACATGGTCTTGGATGGTCACTCCTGCCTCTCACAACTACTGGACCACTATGACATGGTCTTGGATGGTCACTCCTGCCTCTCACAACTACTGGATCAATATGACATGGTCTTGGATGGTTACTCCTGCCTCTCACAAGTACTGGGCCACTGTGACATGGTCTTGGATGGTCACTCCTGCCTCTCACAACTACTGGACCACTATGACATGGTCTTGGATGGTCACTCCTGCCTCTCACAACTACTGGACCACTATGACATGGTCTTGGATGGTCACTCCTGCCTCTCACAACTACTGGACCACTATGACATGGTCTTGGATGGTCACTCCTGCCTCGCACAACTACTGGACCACTATGACATGGTCTTGGATGGTCACTCCTGCCTCTCACAACTTCTGGACCACTATGACATGGTCTTGGATGGTCACTCCTGCATCTCACAACTACTGGACCACTATGACATGGTCTTGGATGGTCACTCTTGCCTCTCACAACTACTGGACCACTATGACATGGTCTTGGATGGTCACTTCTGCCTCTCACAACTACTGGACCACTATGACATGGTCTTGGATATTCACTCCTGCCTCTCACAACTACTGGACCACTATGACATGGTCTTGGATGATCACTCCTGCCTCTCACAACTACTGGACCACTATGACATGGTCTTGGATGGTCACTTCTGCCTCACAAAACTACTGGACCACTGTGACATGGTCTTGGATGGTCACTCCTGCCTCTCACAACTACTGGACCACTATGACATGGTTTTGGATGGTCACTCCTGCCTCTCACAACTACTGGACCACTATGACATGGTTTTGGATGGTCACTCCTGCCTCTCACAACTACTGGACAACTATGACATGGTCTTGGATGGTCACTACTGCCTCTAACAACTATTGGACCATTATGACATGGTCTTGGATGGTCACTCCTGCCTCTCACAACTACTGGACCACTATGACATGGTCTTGGATGGTCACTCCTGCCTCTCACAACTACTGGACCACTGTGACATGGTCTTGGATGGTCACTCCTGCCTCTCACAACTACTGGACCACTATGACATGGTCTTGGATGGTCACTCCTGCCTCTCACAACTACTGGATCAATATGACATGGTCTTGGATGGTCACTCCTGCCTCGCACAACTACTGGACCACTGTGACATGGTCTTGGATGGTCACTCCTGCCTCTCACAACTACTGGACCACTATGACATGGTCTTGGATGGTCACTCCTGCCTCTCACAACTACTGGACCACTATGACATGGTCTTGGATGGTCACTCCTGCCTCTCACAACTACTGGACCACTATGACATGGTCTTGGATGGTCACTCCTGCCTCTCACAACTAATGGATCAATATGACATGGTCTTGGATGGTTACTCCTGCCTCTCACAAGTACTGGGCCACTGTGACATGGTCTTGGATGGTCACTCCTGCCTCTCACAACTACTGGACCACTATGACATGGTCTTGGATGGTCACTCCTGCCTCTCACAACTACTGGACCACTATGACATGGTCTTGGATGGTCACTCCTGCCTCTCACAACTACTGGACCACTGTGACATGGTCTTGGATGGTCACTCCTGCCTCTCACAACTACTGAACCATTATGACATGGTCTTGGATGGTCATTCTTGCCTCTCACAACTACTGCACCATTATGGCATGGTCTTGGATGGTCACTCCTGCCTCTCACAACTACTGGACCATTATGACATGGTCTTGGATGGTCACTCCTGCCTCTCACAACTACTGGACCACTGTGACATGGTCTTGGATGGTCATTCCTGCCTCTCACAACTACTGGACCACTCTGACATGGCCTTGGATGGTCACTCCTCCCTCTCACATCTACTGGACCACTATGACATGGTCTTGTATGGTCACTCCTGCCTCTCACAACTACTAGACCATTATGACATGGTCTTGTGTGGTCACTCCTGCCTCTCACAATTACTGGACCATTATGACATGGTCTTGGATGGTCACTCCTGCCTCTCACAACTACTGGACCACTATGTCATGGTCTTGGATGGTCACTCCTGCCTGTCACAACTACTGGATCACTGTGACATGGTCTTGGATGGTCACTCCTGCCTCTCACAACTACTGGACCACTATGACATGGTCTTGGATGGTCACTCCTGCCTCTCACAACTACTGGACCACTATGACATGGTCTTGGATGGTCACTCCTGCCTCTCACAATTACTGGATCACTGTGACATGGTCTTGGATGGTCACTCCTGCCTCTCACAACTACTGGACCACTATGACATGGTCTTGGATGGTCACTCCTGCCTCTCACAACTACTGGACCACTATGACACGGTCTTGGATGGTCACTCCTGCCTCTCACAACTACTGGACCACTATGACATGGTCTTTGATGGTCACTCCTGCCTCTCACAACTACTGGACCACTAAGTCATGGTCTTGGATGGTCACTCCTGCCTCTCACAACTACTGGATCACTGTGACATGGTCTTGGATGGTCACTCCTGCCTCTCACAACTACGGTACTCGCTGCCAGTGTTCCACAAGGTACAGTACTCGCTCCCAGTGTTCCACAAGGTACAGTACTCGCTGCCAGTGCTCCACAAGGTACAGTACTCGCTGCCAGTGTTCCACGAGGTACAGTACTCGCTCCCAGTGTTCCACAAGGTACAGTACTCGCTCCCAGTGTTCCACAAGGTACAGTACTCGCTGCCAGTGTTCCACAAGGTACAGTACTCGCTCTCAGTGTTCCACAAGGTACAGTACTCGCTGCCAGTGCTCCACAAGGTACAGTACTCGCTGCCAGTGTTCCACGAGGTACAGTACTCGCTCCCAGTGTTCCACAAGGTACAGTACTCGCTCCCAGTGTTCCACAAGGTACAATACTCGCTGCCAGTGTTCCACAAGGTACAGTACTCGCTGCCAGTGTTCCACAAGGTACAGTACTCGCTGCCAGTGTTCCACAGGGTACAGTACTCGCTGCCAGTGTTCCACAAGGTACAGTACTCGCTGCCAGTGTTCCACAAGGTACAGTACTCGCTGCCAGTGTTCCACAAGGTACAGTACTCGCTACCAGTATTCCACAAGGTACAGTACTCGCTGCCAGTGTTCCACAAGGTACAGTACTCGCTGCCAGTGTTCCATAAGGTACAGTACTCGCTGCCAGTGTTCCACAAGGTACAGTACTCGCTGCCAGTGTTCCACAAGGTACAGTACTCGCTGCCAGTGTTCCACAAGGTACAGTACTCGCTGCCAGTGTTCCACAAGGTACAGTACTCGCTGCCAGTGTTACACAAGGTACAGTACTCGCTGCCAGTGTTACATAAGGTACAGTACTCGCTGCCAGTGTTCCACAAGGTACAGTACTCACTCCTAGTGCTCCACAAGGTACAGTACTCGCTGCCAGTGTTACATAAGGTACAGTACTCGCTGCCAGTGCTCCACAAGGTACAGTACTCACTCCTAGTGCTCCACAAGGTACAGTACTCGCTGCCGTCCTCATATCTGACACAAATATGTAAGCTACAGCACTGTGTTTTATTGTTCTGACGGCACTAGACTTTGCATGGCAGTGTCATCCATCACGGACACTCTAAATCTTCCAGTTCATATTAACCAAGTCTTCCAGTGGACCAGTGACGACAACAGACGTTCAATGACGACAAATTCCAGCTGCTCCATTATGGAAAACTTCAGGAAATTAAAGATAGATCTTTAACCAGCTTTTACCATTAGAGAATAACTTCTAACCACACAATAGAACGAAGAACTGTGAAAGACTTAGGAGTGATAATGTCAGAGGATCTCACCTTCAAGGATCACAACAATGTCATTATCACAACTGTGAGGAAAATGATAGGATGGATAATGAGAACCTTCAAAACAAGAGATGCCAAGCCAGTGATGATCCTCTTTAAGTCACTTGTTCTCTCTAGGCTGGAATATTAATGTACACTAACAGCAACTTTCATGGCAGGTGAAATTGTAGACCTGGAGAATGTACAGAGAACTTTCACTGCTTGTATTAGTACAGTCAAGCACCTTAATTACTGGGAATGATTGTTTGTTCCTTTGACTTGTACTCCCTGGAACACAGGCGAGAAAGATACATCATAACTTACACCTGGAAAATCCTAGAGGGACTAGTCCCAAATCTGCACACAGAAATCACTCCCCTTCAAAGCAAATGGTAGACAGACGGTGCAACAGACGCCTGACCCTCTTCGAGACTAAACCTGTTAAGTTCCACTAGTCAGTTCCTGATCAGCCGAGCTATGGTGCATTCGCTGGCTTGAGTGTGGCCAACAGTAACAGCGTGGTTGATCAGGCCCTGAACCACCAGGAGTTCTGACCATATATATCCAGGTTACAAAAAGGTATTGAGGGAATAGTCGAAAAAATCTAACTTCAGGGTTTTATACCGTTGAATTTACAGGCCAAGAGCTATTACCCAACCTTAGTTAATTTACAGACTTATTATTTACACAATTACGAGGTTCTTAAGGTAGTAATTAGGGTACATGAGGACCTAAGTTAGTAATTAATTAGCTTCTTTAGGTGCCCAATTAGGTTCTTAGTACCTAATTAGGTTCTTAGGCAACAACTAGGATCTTAGGTACCCAGTTAATGAGGTTCTTAGGTACCTAATTAAGAAATTCTTAGGTACCTAGTAAGAAGTTTTTAGATACCTAATTAAGAAGTTGTTTGGTACCTAATATGTTCCTAGGTACTTAATTAAGAAGTTCTTAGGTACCTAATAAGTTCACAGGTACCTAATTAAGAAGCACTCAGGTGCTCTACCAATACGTACTTAGGTTCAAAAAAATTAGGTACTTACTTAGGTGTCCGCCATAACCTAGAAAAAAAATAATAAAAACATTAGAATTATTTTTAATAATATAATTATTTTTTTAATAAAATTATTAGTTTTGTTAATTAATTTTTAGATTTATTGATAATAAAATTATTAGATTTGTTGAGAATTAGCAGAATAAAGTGTGTATATCTCAGTGTATATACACTGAGAGGTGTATATGTCAGTGTATATACACTGAGAGGTGTATATGTCAGTGTATATACACTGAGAGGTGTATATGTCAGTGTATATACACTGAGAGGTGTATATCTCAGTCTATATACACTGAGAGGTGTATATCTCAGTCTATATACACTGAGAGGTGTATATGTCAGTGTATATACACTGAGAGGTGTATATGTCAGTGTATATACACTGAGAGGTGTATATCTCAGTGTATATACACTGAGAGGTGTATATCTCAGTGTATATACACTGAGAGGTGTATATCTCAGTGTATATACACTGAGAGGTGTATATCTCAGTGTATATACACTGAGAGGTGTATATCTCAGTCTATATACACTGAGAGGTGTATATCTCAGTGTATATACACTGAGAGATGTATATCTCAGTGTATATACACTGAGAGGTGTATATCTCAGTGTATATACACTGAGAGGTGTATATCTCAGTGTATATACACTGAGAGGTGTATATCTCAGTCTATATACACTGAGAGGTGTATATCTCAGTCTATATACACTGAGAGGTGTATATCTCAGTCTATATACACTGAGAGGTGTATATCTCAGTCTATATACACTGAGAGGTGTATATTTCAGTCTATATACACTGAGAGGTGTATATCTGACAGTGGAAGGTCAGGTCATCAGTCCCTCAGTCTTGTAGACCCATACAGACAGTGGAAGGTCAGGTCATCAGTCCCTCAGTCTTGTAGACCCATACAGACAGTGGAAGGTCAGGTCATCAGTCCCTCAGTCTTGTAGACCCATACAGACAGTGAAGGTCAGGTCATCAGTCCCTCAGTCTTGTAGACCCATACAGACAGTGGAAGGTCAGGTCATCAGTCCCTCAGTCTTGTAGACCAATACAGACAGTGGAAGGTCAGTCATCAGTCCCTCAGTCTTGTAGACCCATACAGACAGTGGAAGGTCAGGTCATCAGTTCCTCAGTCTTGTAGACCCATACAGACAGTGGAAGGTCAGGTCATCAGTCCCTCAGTCTTGTAGACCCATACAGACAGTGGAAGGTCAGGTCATCAGTCCCTCAGTCTGTAGACCCATACAGACAGTGGAAGGTCAGGTCATCAGTCCCTCAGTCTTGTAGACCAATACAGACAGTGGAAGGTCAGGTCATCAGTCCCTCAGTCTTGTAGACTAATACAGACAGTGGAAGGTCAGGTCATCAGTCCCTCAGTCTTGTAGACCAATACAGACAGTGGAAGGTCAGATCATCAGTCCCTCAGTCTTGTAGACTAATACAGACAGTGGAAGGTCAGGTCATCAGTCCCTCAGTCTTGTAGACCCATACAGACAGTGGAAGGTCAGGTCATCAGTCCCTCAGTCCTTGTAGACCCATACAGACAGTGGAAGGTCAGGTCATCAGTCCCTCAGTCTTTAGACCAATACAGACAGTGGAAGGTCAGGTCATCAGTCCCTCAGTCTTGTAGACCAATACAGACAGTGGAAGGTCAGGTCATCAGTCCCTCAGTCTTGTAGACCCATACAGACAGTGGAAGGTCAGGTCATCAGTCCCTCAGTCTTGTAGACCAATACAGACAGTGGAAGGTCAGGTCATCAGTCCCTCGTCTTGTAGACCCATACAGACAGTGGAAGGTCAGGTCATCAGTCCCTCAGTCTTGTAGACCCATACAGACAGTGGAAGGTCAGGTCATCAGTCCCTCAGTCTTGTAGACCCATACAGACAGTGGAAGGTCAGGTCATCAGTCCCTCAGTCTTGTAGACCAATACAGACAGTGGAAGGTCAGGTCATCAGTCCCTCAGTCTTGTAGACCAATACAGACAGTGGAAGGTCAGGTCATCAGTCCCTCAGTCTTGTAGACCCATACAGACAGTGGAAGGTCAGTGTCATCAGTCCCTCAGTCTTGTAGACCCATACAGACAGTGGAAGGTCAGGTCATCAGTCCCTCAGTCTTGTAGACCCATACAGACAGTGGAAGGTCAGGTCATCAGTCCCTCAGTCTTGTAGACCCATACAGACAGTGGAAGGTCAGGTCATCAGTCCCTCAGTCTTGTAGACCCATACAGACAGTGGAAGGTCAGGTCATCAGTCCCTCAGTCTTGTAGACCAATACAGACAGTGGAAGGTCAGGTCATCAGTCCCTCAGTCTTGTAGACCCATACAGACAGTGGAAGGTCAGGTCATCAGTCCCTCAGTCTTGAAAGCCATTTAAATTGATCAACATGCAATGATAACTATTCTCAAGGCCATTTACGACTGTTCTTGTTCACTCTCCTACAGTAGATTAAGTCACTGTCTGAGCCATTTAAGTCAGATTCTCAAAACTGTCTCAGTGATCACATCTGAGGGACTGATTACCTTTTTCTCCTGCAGACCTTCTTATGTGTTGGACTGAAGACGCCACTAAGTGTCTTATTCTTCTAAAATAGTTCTGAATACTTGACCATTAGTAAGAAATAGATTAATTTTTCCTACAGTGATTTCGTATCTATAGTTACAGAGGTAGATGGAGTGATCTATCTATCTATCGACACACAGGAAGACAGGTGATCTATCTATCTATCTATCGTCACACAGGTAGACAGAGTGATCTGTCTATCTAGCGTCACACAGGAAGACAAAGTGATCTATCTATCGTCATACAGGAAGTCAGAGCGATCTGTCTATCGTCATACAGGAAGTCAGAGCGATCTGTCTATCGTCATACAGGAAGCCAGAGCGATCTGTCTATCGCCACACAGGTAGACAGAGCGATCTGTCTATCGGCACACAGGAAGACAGAGTAATCTGTCTATCGTCATACAGGTAGACAGAGTAATCTGTCTATCGTCATTATGGAAGACAGAGTGATCTATCTATCGTCACACAGAAAGACAGAGTGATCTATCTATCGTCATACAGGAAGACAGAGTGATCTATCTATCGTCACACAGGAAGACAGAGTGATCTATCTATCTATCGTCACACAGAAAGACAGAGTGATCTATCTATCAGTAATAAATACAAAGAGGATAGGAAATTAGAAATCTCGTAATGAGACAGTAGTAATAAGTAGGTACCTGGGTGTTAGTCACCTTACACCTGCTGTCACTGTCCACCTAACAGTAAGTAGGTACCTGGGTGTTAGTCACCTCATACCTGCTGTCAATGTCTACCTAGCAGTAAGTAGGTACCTGGGTGTTAGTCACCTTACGCCTGCTATCACTGTCCACCTAGCAGTAAGTAGGTACCTGGGTGTTAGCCACCATACACCTGCTATCACTGTCCACCTAACAGTAAGTAGGTACCTGGGTGTTAGCCACCATACACCTACTATCACTGTCCACCTAACAGTAAGTAGGTACCTGGGTGTTAACCACCATACACCTGCTATCACTGTCCACCTAACAGTAAGTAGGTACCTGGGTGTTAACCACCATACACCTGCTATCACTGTCCACCTAGCAGTAAGTAGGTACCTGTGTATTAGCCACTTTACACCTACTATCCCTGTTCACCTAGCATTAAATTAAATAACATATCTACTCAGTCTTCTAACAAGGTTCCTACAACATTCACTTTCATTATTTACTTCTCTCCTAATATTATTAACAATGCTAGACCCAGACACAACAAAGTTACATTCTACATTATCCTTCACGATATTTTCTTGGTTAATTAACATTATCATGAAGGAGTAATCCAGTCTGTGATGGAATCCATAACAATTGTACATTAATCCCCTTTGTCCGGATTTTTGAGTAATTATATCTGGCCTCTTCCATGATCATGTTGTTAGTTATTATGTGAGTCATGTTGTTAGTTATTATGTGAGTCATGTTGTTAGTTATTATGTGAGTCATGTTAGTCATTATGTGAGTCATGTTAGTCATTATGTGAGTCATGTTGTTAGTTATTATGTGAGTCATGTTGTTAGTTATTATGTGAGTCATGTTGTTAGTTATTATGTGAGTCATGTTAGTTATTATGTGAGTCATGTTGTTAGTTATTATGTGAGTCATGTTGTTAGTTATTATGTGAGTCATGTTGTTAGTTATTATGTGAGTCATGTTAGTTATTATGTGAGTCATGTTGTTAGTTATTATGTGAGTCATGTTGTTAGTTATTATGTGAGTCATGTTAGTTATTATGTGAGTCATGTTGTTAGTTATTATGTGAGTTATGTTGTTAGTTATTATGTGAGTTATGTTAGTTATTATGTGAGTCATGTTGTTAGTTATTATGTGAGTCATGTTGTTAGTTATTATGTGAGTCATGTTGTTAGTTATTATGTGAGTTATGTTAGTTATTATGTGAGTCATGTTGTTAGTTATTATGTGAGTTATGTTGTTAGTTATTATGTGAGTCATGTTGTTAGTTATTATGTGAGTCATGTTAGTTATTATGTGAGTCATGTTGTTAGTTATTATGTGAGTTATGTTGTTAGTTATTATGTGAGTTATGTTGTTAGTTATTATGTGAGTCATGTTGTTAGTTATTATGTGAGTCATGTTAGTTATTATGTGAGTTATGTTGTTAGTTATTATGTGAGTTATGTTGTTAGTTATTATGTGAGTTATGTTGTTAGTTATTATGTGAGTTATGTTGATAGTTATTATGTGAGTTATGTTGTTAGTTATTATGTGAGTCATGTTGTTAGTTATTATGTGAGTTATGTTGTTAGTTATTATGTGAGTTATGTTGTTAGTTATTATGTGAGTTATGTTGTTAGTTATCATGTGAGTCATGTTGTTAGTTATTAAGTGAGTCATGTTAGTTATTATGTGAGTCATGTTGTTAGTTATTATGTGAGTCATGTTGTTAGTTATTATGTGAGTCATGTTGTTAGTTATTATGTGAGTTATGTTGTTAGTTATTATGTGAGTCATGTTGTTAGTTATTATGTGAGTCATGTTAGTTATTATGTGAGTCATGTTGTTAGTTATTATGTGAGTCATGTTAGTTATTATGTGAGTCATGTTGTTAGTTATTATGTGAGTTATGTTAGTTATTATGTGAGTCATGTTGTTAGTTATTATGTGAGTTTTGTTGTTAGTTATTATGTGAGTCATGTTGTTAGTTATTATGTGAGTCATGTTAGTTATTATGTGAGTCATGTTAGTTATTATGTGAGTCATGTTGTTAGTTATTATGTGAGTTATGTTAGTTATTATGTGAGTCATGTTGTTAGTTATTATGTGAGTCATGTTGTTAGTTATTATGTGAGTCATGTTGTTAGTTATTATGTGAGTCATGTTGTTAGTTATTATGTGAGTCATGTTAGTTATTATGTGAGTCATGTTGTTAGTTATTATGTGAGTCATGTTGTTAGTTATTATGTGAGTTATGTTGTTAGTTATTTATGTGAGTCATGTTGTTAGTTATTATGTGAGTCATGTTAGTTATTATGTGAGTTATGTTGTTAGTTATTATGTGAGTTATGTTGTTAGTTATTATGTGAGTTATGTTGTTAGTAATTATGTGTGTTATGTTGTTAGTTATTATGTGAGTCATGTTGTTAGTTATTATGTGAGTCATATTGTAGTTATTATGTGAGTCATGTTGTTAGTTATTATGTGAGTCATGTTTGTTAGTTATTATGTGAGTCATGTTGTTAGTTATTATGTGAGTCATGTTAGTTATTATGTGAGTCATGTTGTTAGTTATTATGTGAGTCATGTTAGTTATTATGTGAGTTATGTTGTTAGTTATTATGTGAGTTATGTTGTTAGTTATTATGTGAGTTATGTTGTTAGTAATTATGTGAGTTATGTTGTTAGTTATTATGTGAGTCATGTTAGTTATTATGTGAGTTATGTTGTTAGTTATTATGTGAGTTATGTTGTTAGTTATTATGTGAGTCATGTTGTTAGTTATTATGTGAGTCATGTTAGTTATTATGTGAGTCATGTTGTTAGTTATTATGTGAGTCATGTTGTTAGTTATTATGTGAGTCATGTTGTTAGTTATTATGTGAGTCATGTTGTTAGTTATTATGTGAGTCATGTTGTTAGTTATTATGTGAGTCATGTTGTTAGTTTATTATGTGAGTCATGTTGTTAGTTATTATGTGAGTCATATTGTTAGTTATTATGTGAGTCATGTTGTTAGTTATTATGTGAGTCATGTTGTTAGTTATTATGTGAGTCATGTTGTTAGTTATTATGTGAGTCATGTTGTTAGTTATTATGTGAGTCATGTTGTTAGTTATTATGTGAGTCATGTTGTTAGTTATTATGTGAGTCATATTGTTAGTTATTATGTGAGTCATGTTGTTAGTTATTATGTGAGTCATGTTGTTAGTTATTATGTGAGTCATGTTGTTAGTTATTATGTGAGTCATGTTGTTAGTTATTATGTGAGTCATGTTGTTAGTTATTATGTGAGTCATGTTGTTAGTTATTATGTGAGTCATGTTGTTAGTTATTATGTGAGTCATGTTGTTAGTTATTATGTGAGTCATGTTGTTAGTTATTATGTGAGTCATGTTGTTAGTTATTATGTGAGTCATGTTGTTAGTTATTATGTGAGTCATGTTGTTAGTTATTATGTGAGTCATGTTGTTAGTTATTATGTGAGTCATGTTGTTAGTTATTATGTGAGTCATGTTGTTAGTTATTATGTGAGTCATGTTGTTAGTTATTATGTGAGTCATGTTAGTTATTATGTGAGTCATGTTAGTTATTATGTGAGTCATGTTAGTTATTATGTGAGTCAAGAACCTTCAATAATAATAATAATAATAATAATAATAATAATAATAATAATAATAATAATAATAATAATAATAATAATAATAATACTAATAATAATATCTTTGTTTCTGCAAATATATGATCCAACTTATACAGACCATAGCTGACATCAATGACATACTACTATATAGAAAGCCGCTTGTTATGCTGAGCATTTCCCGCAAATTAGGTCAGTTTTGTCCCAGGATGCGACCCACACCAGTCCACTAACACCTATATGTACCCATTTCACTGGTGGATGAACACAGATAACAGGTGTAAGGAAATACGCCCAATATTTCTACCCTCGGCGGGAAGTGAATCCGGACACTCAGCGTGTGAAGCGAAGGCTTTAACCACCAGGCCACGGGCAGAATTCTTTAACAGGGAGTATAGAAATCTAACAACGTCGTGGTAGCAGCCTAGAACTACTTTCTACGTCCGGAACAGAGCCAACCAGAGGACAGAAGCTGCCTAACAGCCTATTTCAACAAGGCAATTTCACCTCACGAAATCGCAATAAGACAACTATAAACAACCCAGGGGACCGGACGGGAGTCGACATCTCATACTCACAGGTTGTAATGAGTTTTTTTCAGGTTCCAGGAGCTTTGTCCAAGCTCCTGGAGAGCGGAACGTTGTCACAATAGCACGTCGCGTTAGTTGCCCTTGTGTTCTTGTACCTAATATACACAGAGGTTAACGCACTTTGAGATTCAGAACTCGCCCGCCGCAGGTTCGAATCCCCTCGAGTTCAATGATATATTTTAAGAAAATCGTGATAAATAAATAATAAGAGTCTGGCATAAATAACAAATTAATTACCCTAATTACTAACTGGGAGTTTGATAATTAGAATAACGCAGTAAAGGTCCCCAAATTATCATACTTCAGTTTACAATGGACTTGGCAAACACCTGTCTAGCAACGACTGCGATTCTTCTAGTTAGTGATTCTAGTAACGAATATCCTCACCACACAACGGAAAGAACTTCTAATGTAACAGTTATCTAAATAAAAAAAAATAATTGCTAACGAGTGTCGTACTGGTGATATGGAAAAATGGCTAATGTAATTCCTATCTTGAAATTAGGAGATAAGTCCGTATCATCAAATTACAGCCCGTTAGTAACAATACTGGGAGGGTGAGGTGCAAAAGAATAAGATAACAGCTGTAGGTAATAGTACTAGTAATAGTAGCATTAGTGGTAGTGGCAGTAGTAGTACTACTACTAGTAGTACTAATTGATGGCTGAAAAGAGGCTAACTTTGACAAAGACCTGCCTAGCATGGGCCAGTAGGCCTACTGCAGTGTTCTTTTTTGTCAAGATTTTCAGCTGCTCTGCAAAAGTCGTTGTTGTAGATGAAATTGAAGAATTACACGCATGTGCAGCATCTGGGTATCTTTACTTGTAGACGTTTCGCCCTCCAGTGACTTCATCAATATAAGAACATCATCTAATGACTGTAGAAATATATACAGTAGACAGTGGAAGATAAGGTAATCAGTCCCTCAACCATAGTCGTGGAATTATTGAATATACAGATGACTGATGATGCCAAGATGCTGCATCTCTGAGCATCTTTCTTCTTAGTGATGCATCTTGTCTTCTTGTAATTACTTAAACGACTGTGAGAGTTGCCATGTATAACACAAGTGTTCTTTATGTTCCACATTCTGCTGGTGTGTTGGTGTTCTGAAATATGTGTGTGGAGGCTGCTGGTGTGTTGGTGTTCTGAAATATGTGTGTGGAGGCTGCTGTGTGTTTTGGTGTTCTGAAATATGTGTGTGGAGGCTGCTGGTGTGTTGGTGTTCTGAAATATGTGTGTGGAGGCTGCTGGTGTGTTGGTGTTCTGAAATATGTGTGTGGAGGCTGCTGGTTTGTTGGTGTTCTGAAATATGTGTGTGGAGGCTGCTGGTTTGTTGGTGTTCTGAAATATGTGTGTGGAGGCTGCTGGTGTGTTGGTGTTCTGAAATATGTGTGTGGAGGCTGCTGGTTTGTTGGTGTTCTGAAACATGTGTGTGGAGGCTGCTGGTTTGTTGGTGTTCTGAAATATGTGTGTGGAGGCTGCTGGTTTGTTGGTGTTCTGAAATATGTGTGTGGAGGCTGCTGGTGTGTTGGTGTTCTGAAATATGTGTGTGGAGGCTGCTGGTTTGTTGGTGTTCTGAAATATGTGTGTGGAGGCTGCTGGTGTGTTGGTGTTCTGAAATATGTGTGTGGAGGCTGCTGTTTGTTGGTGTTCTGAAATATGTGTGTGGAGGCTGCTAGTTTGTTGGTGTTCTGAAATATGTGTGTGGAGGCTGCTGGTGTGTTGGTGTTCTGAAATATGTGTGTGGAGGCTGCTGGTTTGTTGGTGTTCTGAAATATGTGTGTGGAGGCTGCTGGTGTGTTGGTGTTCTGAAATATGTGTGTGGAGGCTCCTGGTTTGTTGGTGTTCTGAAATATGTGTGTGGAGGCTGCTGGTGTGTTGGTGTTCTGAAATATGTGTGTGGAGGCTGCTGGTTTGTTGGTGTTCTGAAATATGTGTGTGGAGGCTGCTGGTGTGTTGGTGTTCTGAATATGTGTGTGGAGGCTGCTGGTTTGTTGGTGTTCTGAAATATGTGTGTGGAGGCTGCTGGTTTGTTGGTGTTCTGAAATATGTGTGTGGAGGCTGCTGGTGTGTTGGTGTTCTGAAATATGTGTGTGGAGGCTGCTGGTGTGTTGGTGTTCTGAAATATGTGTGTGGAGGCTGCTGGTGTGTTGGTGTTCTGAAATATGTGTGTGGAGGCTGCTGGTTTGTTGGTGTTCTGAAATATGTGTGTGGAGGCTGCTGGTTTGTTGGTGTTCTGAAATATGTGTGTGGAGGCTGCTGGTGTGTTGGTGTTCTGAAATATGTGTGTGGAGGCTGCTGGTGTGTTGGTGTTCTGAAATACGTGTGTGGAGGCTGCTGGTGTGTTGGTGTTCTGAAATACGTGTGTGGAGGCTGCTGGTGTGTTGGTGTTCTGAAATATGTGTGTGGAGGCTGCTGGTGTGTTTGTGTTCTGAAATACGTGTGTGGAGGCTACTGGTGCGTTTGTGTTCTGAAATACGTGTGTGGAGGCTGCTGGTGTGTTGGTGTTCTGAAATATGTGTGTGTGGAGGCTGCTGATGTGTTGGTGTTCTGAAATACGTGTGTGGAGGCTGCTGGTGTGTTGGTGTTCTGAAATATGTGTGTGGAGGCTGCTGGTGTGTTGGTGTTCTGAAATATGTGTGTGGAGGCTGCTGGTGTGTTGGTGTTCTGAAATATGTGTGTGGAGGCTGCTGGTGTGTTGGTGTTCTGAAATATGTGTGTGGAGGCTGCTGGTGTGTTGGTGTTCTGAAATACGTGTGTGGAGGCTGCTGGTGTGTTGGTGTTCTGAAATACGTGTGTGGAGGCTGCTCGTGTGTTGGTGTTCTGAAATATGTGTGTGGAGGCTGCTGGTGTGTTGGTGTTCTGAAATATGTGTGTGGAGGCTGCTGGTGTGTTGGTGTTCTGAAATACGTGTGTGGAGGCTGCTGGTGTGTTGGTGTTCTGAAATACGTGTGTGGAGGCTGCTGGTGTGTTGGTGTTCTGAAATACGTGTGTGGAGGCTGCTGGTGTGTTGGTGTTCTGAAATATGTGTGTGGAGGCTGCTGGTGTGTTGGTGTTCTGAAATATGTGTGTGGAGGCTGCTGGTGTGTTTGTGTTCTGAAATACGTGTGTGGAGGCTGCTGGTGTGTTGGTGTTCTGAAATATGTGTGTGGAGGCTGCTGGTGTGTTGATGTTCTGAAATATGTGTGTGGAGGCTGCTGGTGTGTTGGTGTTCTGAAATACGTGTGTGGAGGCTGCTGGTGTGTTGGTGTTTTGAAATATGTGTGTGGAGGCTGCTGGTGTGTTGGTGTTCTGAAATACGTGTGTGGAGGCTGCTGGTGTGTTGGTGTTCTGAAATACGTGTGTGGAGGCTGCTGGTGTGTTGGTGTTCTGAAATACGTGTGTGGAGGCTGCTGGTGTGTTGGTGTTCTGAAATATGTGTGTGGAGGCTGCTGGTGTGTTGGTGTTCTGAAATATGTGTGTGGAGGCTGCTGGTGTGTTTGTGTTCCGAAATACGTGTGTGGAGGCTGCTGGTGTGTTGGTGTTCTGAAATACGGTGTGGAGGCTGCTGGTGTGTTGGTGTTCTGAAATATGTGTGTGGAGGCTGCTGGTGTGTTGGTGTTCTGAAATATGTGTGTGGAGGCTGCTGGTGTGTTGGTGTTCTGAAATACGTGTGTGAAGGCTGCTGGTGTGTTGGTGTTCTGAAATATGTGTGTGGAGGCTGCTGGTGTGTTGGTGTTCTGAAATACGTGTGTGGAGGCTGCTGTGTGTTTGTGTTCTGAAATACGTGTGTGAAGGCTGCTGGTGTGTTGGTGTTCTGAAATATGTGTGTGGAGGCTGCTGTGTGTGTTGGTGTTCTGAAATATGTGTGTGGAGGCTGCTGGTGTGTTTGTGTTCTGAAATACGTGTGTGGAGGCTGCTGGTGTGTTTGTGTTCTGAAATACGTGTGTGGAGGCTGCTGGTGTGTTGGTGTTCTGAAATATGTGTGTGGAGGCTGCTGGTGTGTTGGTGTTCTGAAATACGTGTGTGGAGGCTGCTGGTGTGTTTGTGTTCTGAAATACGTGTGTGGAGGCTGCTGGTGTGTTTGTGTTCTGAAATACGTGTGTGGAGGCTGCTGGTGTGTTGGTGTTCTGAAATACGTGTGTGGAGGCTGCTGGTGTGTTGGTGTTCTGAAATACGAATGCGTAGAGACCTGTGCTTGTTTCTCCCATGTGTATTTGGTTGCAGTCGTTACAAGGGACTCACAATGATTGCAAAATGAGAATCATTTATTAACTTCAGTATTTAAGGTCTGTTGCAGACGCCTACCTACAATATGGCGTCCTACTGCAAAATCTCCTTCAGAAAGGCATTCTAAGCCCCTTTCTTGCCTATGCTTTGGCGAAATTTTTAATTAGGCTTATTTTGAGGTATAAATGTACAAGGAGCATGTTGATAGGTAAGAGACATGTGGAACAGTTAGGTATCTTTTTTTCGAAGCGTTACACCTACACAGTAGGTTTCTTCAGTCGAGATGTCGAAACGTTGCAATCAGTCCCTTAGTCTTGAAGACTTGGTGGTGAGGTGGTCAGTCCCTCAGTTTTGAAGGACTACACTGCTAGGATCACTGCTAGGAACACTGCTAGGAGCACTGCTACGAGCACTGCTAGGAGCACTGCTAGGAGCACTGCTAGGAGCACTGCTAGGAGCAATGCTAGGAACACTGCTAGGAACACTGCTAGGATCACTGCTATGAGCACTGCCATGAACACTGCTAGAAACACTGCTAGGAGCACTGCTAGCAGACTACTACTTCCTAGCAGTGCTAGAAGGCAATAAAACCTCTTCTAAAGGTCACGTATAAACCATTTGTACACAGGACCTTTTATTTACAGCCGAAATAATAAAACGAAAATTAAATACTACTCTAGGACGCCATTTTTTATTACATCTCGAAATAAATCTTCTGTATACAGTCGACATACAGGTCAGCCTACTGTATCAAATATATGCATACATAAATATGCATACATATATGTATATATATGTATGCATATGCTCTTTTTCGAAGGAATTATTTTGAGAAATTGACAGATTGATACAGTATTTAGCATAAATAAGGGAGAAATAAATAGGGTCCTGAGGGTATCCCTTCCAGAGATAACTCGAAATAATGGATTCAAAGTGGATAAGTTTAGATTTAGAAAGGATATAGGAAAGTATTGGTTTGGAAATAGTGTAGTGGATGAGTGGAACAGTCTACCTGTTAGTTGAGTGGAACAGTCTACCTAGTAATGGATGAGTGGAACAGTTTACCTAGTAATGGATGAGTGGAACAGTCTACCTAGTAATGGATGAGTGGAACAGTCTACCTGTTAGTTGAGTGGAACAGTCTACCTGTTAGTTGAGTGGAACAGTCTACCTGTTAGTTGAGTGGAACAGTCTACCTAGTAATGGATGAGTGGAACAGTCTACCTAGTAATGGATGAGTGGAACAGTCTACCTGTTAGTTGAGTGGAACAGTCTACCTAGTAATGGATGAGTGGAACAGTCTACCTAGTAATGGATGAGTGGAACAGTCTACCTGTTAGTTGAGTGGAACAGTCTACCTAGTAATGGATGAGTGGAACAGTCTACCTAGTAATGGATGAGTGGAACAGTCTACCTAGTAATGGATGAGTGGAACAGTCTACCTGTTAGTTGAGTGGAACAGTCTACCTAGTAATGGATGAGTGGAACAGTTTACCTAGTAATGGATGAGTGGAACAGTCTACCTAGTAATGGATGAGTGGAACAGTCTACCTGTTAGTTGAGTGGAACAGTCTACCTGTTAGTTGAGTGGAACAGTCTACCTGTTAGTTGAGTGGAACAGTCTACCTAGTAATGGATGAGTGGAACAGTCTACCTAGTAATGGATGAGTGGAACAGTCTACCTGTTAGTTGAGTGGAACAGTCTACCTAGTAATGGATGAGTGGAACAGTCTACCTAGTAATGGATGAGTGGAACAGTCTACCTGTTAGTTGAGTGGAACAGTCTACCTAGTAATGGATGAGTGGAACAGTCTACCTAGTAATGGATGAGTGGAACAGTCTACCTAGTAATGGATGAGTGGAACAGTCTACCTGTTAGTTGAGTGGAACAGTCTACCTAGTAATGGATGAGTGGAACAGTCTACCTAGTAATGGATGAGTGGAACAGTCTACCTGTTAGTTGAGTGGAACAGTCTACCTAGTAATGGATGAGTGGAACAGTCTACCTAGTAATGGATGAGTGGAACAGTCTACCTAGTAATGGATGAGTGGAACAGTCTATCTGTTAGTTGAGTGGAACAGTCTACCTAGTAATGGATGAGTGGAACAGTCTACCTAGTAATGGATGAGTGGAACAGTCTACCTAGTAATGGATGAGTGGAACAGTCTAGCTAGTAATGGATGAGTGGAACAGTCTACCTAGTAATGGATGAGTGGAACAGTCTACCTAGTAATGGATGAGTGGAACAGTCTACCTGTTAGTTGAGTGGAACAGTCTACCTAGTAATGGATGAGTGGAACAGTCTACCTAGTATTTGAATGGAACAATCTGGTACAAATCTTGGTAACAGTTACAGACAAATTAGTTTAGAAAGGCAGTAAACAATCACTAGGACATATATGTTAGAAGACGTTTCGGTCCTGGTACCTTGATTACTTCTAACATAGAAATATTAAAATGACAGTGTATATAGGCTGAGAATGAGGTGTGAGAGACACATGGTGACAGGTAGACAATGTGACAGGTAGACAGTGGGATCTTGTGACTCCTGTGTTGTTAGGTAGGTGATGCTGTACCTGGGTGAGTGTTATGTATGATAATGTCTTAGAAATTTTGTGGTTTTTGAAGTTTCGAGATATCTAAAATAGAGGTTTCCACACATCTGTGGCGTCTAAGATCTTGTTCTGTGAGGACGAGTCGTGCCTCATCACAATTTATCAAATGTCTCGTGGAGATCCTCTGGAGGACACAGGCGTACCTTAACAGAGTCCCTGTGGAGGACACAGGCGTACCTAAAGTCATCTCTATGCTGGCGTTTCGATGTTTATTCAAGCGTACCGAAAGGTTTCTGCCTGTTTCTCCTATATATTTCTTGGAACAGTATCCACAGGGGACGGTGTAGACGCTTGTTGTAGAAGTTAGAGGTGTGAGGCTACGTATCGTAGTGAGGTCTTTGATAGATGATGTGATTATGGAGGAAAGATTTGTGTTGCTCTTAGCAAGTACCTGGCGAGTATTCTTGGCAACATCAGCAAATAGGAACATTATGAACGGCTGAGAGGCTTGGTCCATAGGGAGTTTGTTGAGGATAGCTTGTGCCTTGAGTCGGCACTCCCGGATGAAGGAAGATGGAAACTGAAGACGTGTGAAGGCTTCTGGTTTGTAGGTTTCTTCTTCAAGTAAACAGGGGCTGGAGATGGCGAAGAGCTCTCAAAAAGCCAATAAGGAGTCTTCTTTTAGTGCGGGTGTCTTGGTGCGAACGGAAGTGTATAAGATCGTCCTTGTTCGTAGGTTTTCTATACACTTTGAGAAGTTTGTTACTGTTGGGAGACCTGCACAGGAGAACTTCCAGGAAAGGAAGTTTGCCATTTTTTTCGAGTTTAAGTGTAAACTATACTGATGACTCGACAACAATGGCCTTGTTGAGGAGGACCTGGATACTGAAACGTCTCGGATAGAAAAGCAAAATATCGTCAACGTATCTTAGTTAGGAAACAGTGTTGGGAATGAGGGCGTGAATTTCCTGATCTCTAGTTACTCCATGGAGAGGTTGGCCAGCACAGTACTGAGAGGGCTGCCCATTGCCATCCCAAAGCTATGTTTGTAACAGTTGTACTGGACACCTGAAGAGGCTGAAAATAGGCACCGTCAGCCAGGCCCACTTCAAACACTCAGGTAACCTCTCTCTCGGATATCCAACCTGAATATTAAACACAAAAGCTTGGCTTCGATGTCACAGCCCTCTTTACCAACCTTCCTACTGAGGCTGCAACAACCACAACCTCCCTTTACCTCTTCTGGATTTCGTCAATCTAGTGGATCCCTGTGTTAATATCAACCCGTTCATGTATCAGGACAACTGTCATAAAGTTTTGGGATGGCAATGGGGAGTCCTCTCAGTGCCATGCTCGACAATCTCTTTATGGAGAATCACGTTTCTGACTTGTAAAAGCCCACTATATAGGTGAAACATAGTCGATATACAATCCCATTATATTACAGTTGTAACCCGCGGTCAGAGACTCACAAAACTCCAGACCGACGCGTTAGCCACTGGTCCAGTGGCTAACGCGTCGTTCTGAAGTTTTCTGACTCTCTGATCGTGGGTTCTAACCCCACCCGTGGTATGAATTGTTTGCAATCGTGTCATTACGATTTCGTGTGTCATTAGGTTAACGCATTGGCTTAAACCAGTGGGTGAATTGGAGCTGCCTCGCATAGGCCAGTAGGCCTGTGTGCAGTGTTCCTTCATTTTTATGTTCTTATGTTGTGTTAATAAAACAAGTCAGATTTGGTAAAAAAAGAAGCCAGATTTTGTAAAAAAAAAATGCCGGATTTTGTTTATAAAGCAGATTTTGTTAAAACAATAGCCAGATTTTGTTTATAAAAAAGTTTTTGTTAAAACAAGCCAGATTTTGTTCAAAACAAGCCAGACTTTGTTCAAAAAAAAGACAGATTTTGTTTAAAAAAAGACAGATTTTATTCAAAAAAGACAGATTTTGTTCAAAAAAAGACAGATTTTGCTCAAAACAAGCCAGACTTTGTTCAAAAAAAGACAAATTTTGTTCAAAAAAGACAGATTTTGTTCATAATAAGGCAGATTTTGTTCATAACAAGGCAGATTTTGTTCATAACAAGGCAGATTTTGTTCATAACAAGGCAGATTTTGTTCATAACAAGGCAGATTTTGTTCATAACAAGGCAGATTTTGTTCATAACAAGGCAGATTTTGTTCATAACAAGGCAGATCTTGCTTGTAATAATATTGGTAGAATTACCGACAATATATTAGACACAAGGGCAATTGATGCCACATTTTTATTGTGGCAACGTTTCGCTCTCCAGGAGCTTTATCAAGACGTTTCCCTTGTGTCCTGTTATCTTACTGATCTTACTTGGGGTCACCTTGCTTGCTAGAAGCAGCTCCAGTTCTACCACAGTCTGATGGGTCAAGCAAATCTGGACAACCTCTCGTTAATCACTGGATTCCAGATTTCCAGGTCAAAGATTTACACTCGACTGAAAAATCGGTAAATCTGGAAAAATGTCTGTTTTTTTTTTTTTTGGGGGGGGGGGTTCGTTGCCGATTTTTTTATTTATTTGATTTTTTTTCATGCAGGAGAATTTTTGATTGAAGAAATGTTTATTGGGAAGTAAGATTATTATTATTATATTATTATTATTATTATTATTATTATTATTATATTATTATTATTATTATTATTATTATTATATATTAATTATATTATTATTATTATTATTATTAATTATTATTATTATTATTATTATTATTATTATTATTATATATTATTATTATTATTTATTATTTTATAATTAATTATTATTATTATTATTAATTATTTATTATTATTTATTATTATTATTATTATATTATATTATTATTATTATTATTATTATATTATTATTATTATAATTAAATTATTATTATTTTATTATTATTATTATTATTATTATTTATTATTATTTATTAATTTATTATTATTATTATTATTATTATTATTATTATTATTATTATTATTATTATTTATTATTATTTTAAATTAATTATTTATTATTATATTATTATTATTATTATTTATTATTATTATTATTTTATTATTATTATTTATTATTATTATTAATATATTATTTATTATTATTATTATTATTTATTATTATTATTATTATTTATTATTATTATTTATTATTATTATTATTATTATATTATTATTAATTATATATTATTATTATTTATTATTATTATTATTATTATTAATTTTTATTATTATTATTATTATTATTATTATTATTATATATTATATTATTATTATTATTTATTAATTATTTTATTATTATTATTATTATTATTATTATATTTATTATATTAATATATTATTTATTATTAATTATTATTATTATTATTATTATTATTATTATTATTATTATTATTATTATTATTATTATTAATTATTATTATTATTATTTATTATTATTATTATTATTATTATTATTATTATTATTATTATTATTAATATTATTATTATTATTTTAATTATTATTATTCTATTTTATTATATTATTATTAATTATTAATATATTATTTATTATATTTATTACATTTATTATATTAGTTTTTTTTTTTTTATTATTATTATTTATTATTTTATTTTATTATTTTATTTTTATTATTTTATATCTAGACTCCAGACTGTGTACTTATGGTACTTCTAAGTCGAAATCAGACAAAACAATAATTTAAAAGAAACCTTACATCTGCTGGAAATTCACCATATGTGTGGTACATTCTATTAGCCTTCCTGTGTGTGTGTGTGTGTGTGTGTGTGTGTGTGTGTGTGTGTGTGTGTGTGTGTGTGTGTGTGTGTGTGTGTGTGTGTGTGTGTGTGTGTGTGTTGTGTGTGTGTATGCGCGTAAAATCTTCAAACCTTCCTGTGTGTTTCAATGGAACAATTCCAGTTTTCTGGTACAAACAGTTCCACCAACACCACCTTATGTCTGTCAACATGGAACAACTTACAACCACTGAAAGAATCACTTGCTGGCACTCCAGATTATACAAGTCTCTGTTAGTGCAATAATATCAGTGTTCTCTGCAAGTGCAATCAATCTGTTCACTGTACATTAAGTTCTTAAGTTCTCTCTGTTCTTGTCTTTTCACTATTTCTGTTCTTGTTATCATACACTAAAGATAACACTCTGTTAGTTATTAGCAAATTTATTTTCCTGATAACTGTTATCTCTAAAAATCCATAGGATATCAGTCTTGATAGGTTTCAATGTCTAAATCCACAAGGATAACAGTTTTGATAACTTCCGCTATCTAAATCCACAGGATAACAATTTTTGCTAACTTGTGCTGTCTAAACAGGAGTCAAGAAACGTGGGAAGAACTAAAAGCCATAAATGAAACCGAAGGAAACCCAAAACGTTTCTTTTCTTATCTCAAAGCCGAGAACAACATCCAGTATTGAGTCCTTACTTAAACAAGATGGGTCCTACACAGATGACAGAAAGGAATTCAGTATAATTCAATAGTGCTTCAGGATTACAACTGGTAGGCTACTAACTAGAGAAATTAAAATTTAATAAATTTATTAAGTCTAGAGGTATATTATCAAATTAAATTAAATTAATTAATTCAAACAAATTAATAATAATCACTTCTCTCGTATACAATATTATGGTGCTGAAAGCACATATCACATTTATAAGTCTTAAGTACCGTCTGGTACATTAACATTTAATAGGATATTACAAATATGTACAAGTAAGTTTGTGTGTATGTGTGTAAGTGTTCTAAGTAGTTCGCTATGTCTCACGACTCAACTAGACTTAAACAAGTGACTGACAAAGTCCTCAAATAAATTGAGTCCCAATATGACTCGGTTTTTAGCTAGCCGGTAACCTGACTGAGAGTCGAAGATCTAAATGAATTTTTTTATGAGAGGCTGAATTTGGTAGACACACACCTATCTGATGTTATCCTGACGCCAAATGACTTCGAACAGGCGATAAATGACATGCCCATGCACTCTGCCCCAGGGCCAGACTCATGGAACTCTGTGTTCATCAAGAACTGCAAGAAGCCCCTATCACGAGCCTTTTCCATCCTATGGAGAGGGAGCATGGACACGGGGGTCGTCCCACAGTTACTAAAAACAACAGACATAGCCCCACTCCACAAAGGGGGCAGTAAAGCAACAGCAAAGAACTACAGACCGATAGCACTAACATCCCATATCATAAAAATCTTTGAAAGGGTCCTAAGAAGCAAGATCACCACCCATCTAGAAACCCATCAGTTACACAACCCAGGGCAACATGGGTTTAGAGCAGGTCGCTCCTGTCTGTCCCAGCTACTGGACCACTATAACAAGGTCCTGGATGCTGTAGAGGATATACAAAATACAGATGTAATATATACAGACCTTGCAAAAGCCTTCGACAAGTGTGACCATGGCGTAATAGCGCACAAAATGCGTGCTAAACGGAATAACAGGAAAAGTCGGTAGATGGATCTATAATTTCCTCACTAACAGAACACAGAGAGTAGTCGTCAACAGAGTAAAGTCCGAGGCAGCTACGGTGAAAAGCTCTGTTCCACAAGGCACAGTACTAGCTCCCATCTTGTTTCTCATCCTCATATCCGACATAGACAAGGATGTCAGCCACAGCACCGTGTCTTCCTTTGCAGATGACACCCGAATCTGCATGACAGTGTCTTCCATTGCAGACACTGCAAGGCTCCAGGCGGACATCAACCAAATCTTTCAGTGGGCTGCAGAAAACAATATGAAGTTCAACGATGAGAAATTTCAATTTACTCCATATGGAAAACCTGAGGAAATTAAATTCATAGAGTAAAAACAAATTCCCACAAATAGAGCGAAACACCAACGTCAAAGACCTGGGAGTGATCATGTCGGAGGATCTCACCTTCAAGGACCATAACATTGTATCAATCGCATCTGCTAGAAAATTGCAGGATGGATAATGAAAAACCTTCAAAACTAGGAGGCCAAGCCATGTGACCCCTTTTTCAGGTCACTTGTTTTATCTAGGCTCTAATATTGCTGCACACTAACACCACCTTTCAAAGCATCTGGGAGTGCTTTAAGTTCCTGATCCTTTACTCCCTGGAACGCAGGAGGGAGAGATACATGATTATATACACCTGGAAAATCCTAGAGGGACTAGTACCGAACTTGCACACGAAAATCACTCACAACGAAAGCAAAAGACTTGGCAGACGATGCAACATCCCCCCAATGAAAAGCAGGGGTGTTACTAGCACGTTAAGAGACATACAATAACTGTCAGGGGCCCAAATGATGTCAACATGCCTCCCAGCCAAATAAGGGGGATTACCAATAGACCCCTGGCTGTTTTCAAGACCCCTGGCTGTCTTCAAGACCCCCGGCTGCTTTCAAGACCCCTGGCTGTCTTCAAGACCCCCGGCTGCCTTCAAGACCCCTGGCTGTCTTCAAGACCCCCGGCTGCCTTCAAGACCCCTGGCTGCCTTCAAGACCCCCGGCTGCCTTCAAGACCCCCGGCTGCCTTCAAGACCCCTGGCTGTCTTCAAGAAGGCACTGGACAGGCACCTAAAGTCAGTACCTGACCAGCCTTGTTGTGGTTCCTACGTCGGGTTGCGTGCGGGCCGACATACAGCTTGTTGATCAGACCCTGATCCACCATGAGGTCTGGCCACAGATCGAGCTGCGGGGGCGTTGACCCCCGGAACCCTCTCCAGGTAAACTCCAGGTAAATCTAAATCCACAAAATCTATATCTATTTCTAAATTCAACTCCTGATACACACTTGCGGTTCAGTCCAGTCCTTTTATAAATCCTAAGTGTGGGGCGGTGTGGGCGTCCGGGGACAAAAACTGACCTAATTTGAAACTTCCTAAAGTATGTCATTGGTGTCAGCTTGGTCTGTATAAGTTGTATCTTGAAAAGGGTTTTAAATTATTATTATTATTTTAATTATTTTATTATTATTATTTTATTATTTATTATTATTATTTTTTATTATTATTATTTTTATTATTATTTTTTTATTATTATTATTATTTTAGTATTTTTATTATTATTATTAGTTGAAGAATAACCACAAGACTCCTGTTATTTATACTTCTTGATATAAAGCCAAGAATTCTATTGGCTTAGCTTTAGATTACTGCTAACCAGGGATTCTAAATCTCAGTTGGTCTCTGTTAGTGCTATAATTCCCGGCTTGTTATTCAAACTTTACTTCTGGCAAACATAGATGTGAGAGGTGATTTTGTTTTTTGTGTTTACAAGGGTGAATATTACAGCCTTACATCGACCTGTCCATGAGAATATCGTCCTATGGAGGTGCATATCGACCTATTCAGGTGTTTATCTACATAAGTAGGTGTATATCGACCTATTCAGGTGTTTATCTACCTATGGAAGTATATATCGACCTATTCAAGCGTTTATCGGCCTGTGGAGATGTATATCGACCTATACAGATGTATATCGACCTCTGCAGGTGTATATCGAACTATTAATGTATATCGACCTATGCGGGTTAAGTGACCTTCCAAACACATTTTTAAAAAATAAATCCGCTTAGTTTCAACATCAGGGACCGACCCTTTTAATGTTAGAAAAAGGGGTTTTTTTTGGGTCCCCGGGGGCGGACGTTTTAAGGGAAAACGTTTAAGGGGACTTTAAGAAGACGTTTAAGGGGCTTTTAAGAGGACGTTTAAAGGACGTTTAAAGGAGTTTAAAGGGGCTTTAAAGAGGGGTTTTAAGCTCAACTGAAAGGTAATTACTGATGTATATAAAAATTTCGATGCATAGTCAAAAATATAATTCTATCCTTTTATATTTATAATATATATATAATTTTATTATATATATATATAATATAATTATATTTTATATATAACCAATTATTTTTTATATATTTACTTATAATATAAAATTTATATAAATTTATTTTAAATATATTTAAATATTATTTTATAATATATATATATATATAATAATAATATATTATATTTTAAATATAAAATTTTTATATATTATATATATAAAATATTTCAAAACGAAAAAAAATCTTTGGCCTTTTTTTTTTTGGATTGGCCTAGGCTGAATAAATTAAATTTCTGTGTTTTAGCCCCCCCTATTTTTTATTTTTATAAACCCTTAAAAAAGAAACTATATATTGAGTTGAAAATTTGAAACCATTTGGTTTTTTGAAAAAAAAAAAAAAAAACTGTAGGGAATTTAATCCTCTTTTTGGCTTTACCCCAAAATTTTTGGGGTCTATTTGGGATTCTATTCTATTGATTTTTCTTCTAAGAGAGAGTTTTTGAATTTATTTTGGGTTTTTACACGATTTAAAAATGATATTTTTGGGGGTTTTACGTCAGTTTCAAAATTTTTTTTGGTTTTGCGAGAGAGTTTCAGATTTTATTTTTGACTTCTACAGCAATTTCAAAATATATTAAAAAAATTTTAAAACACCACACACACAACACACACACACCACACAAACACACACACACTGGGTCCTTAGAGAAGGGGGCAGAGTGCTGTGCGTGCCTCTAACCACAATTTAACAATCCCTTGAAACTGGGCAATACCTGAGAAAAGGGAAAACAGCTAAAAGTAGTCCCCTATTTAAGAAAGGAAACGAAACAGGCACTAAACACAACCGGTCCGCATGTATTGTGTGAAAGTCATGGGAAAAATTTTCAGGAGGGGAGTGGGGGACACCCCAAAGGAACAAGATTTAAATGAAAAACCCGCATGGGGTTTATGGAAGGGAAATCTTGTATCCAAACCTCCTGGAGTTTTATGACAAGGTAACAGAAGTAAGATACGAGAGAGAGGGGTGGGTAGATTGCGTTTTCCTAGACTGCAGGAAGGCCTTTGACACAGTTCCCCACAGGAGATTAGTGTAGAAGCTGAAGGATCAGGCGCATATAACAGGGAGGGCACTGCAATGGATAAGGGAATACCTGACAGGGAGGCAGCAACGAGTCATGGTACGTGAAGAGGTATCACAGTGGGCGCCTGTGACGAGCGGGATCCCACAGGGGTCAGTTCTAGGACCAGTGCTATTTTTGATATATGCGAACGGCGTGATGGAAGGAATAGACTCTGAAGTGTCCCTATTCGCAGATGATGTGAAGTTGATGAGAAGAATTAAATCGGATGAGGATGAGGCAGGACTGCAAAGAGACCTGGACAGGCTGGACATGTGGTCCAGAAACTGGCTTCTCGAATTCAATCTGCCAATGCAAAGTCATGAAGATTTGGGAGGGGCAAAGAAGACCGCAGACAGAGTATAGGCTAGGTGGACAAAGACTACAGACCTCACTCAGGGAGAAAGACCTTGGGGTGACCATAACACCGAGCACATCACCGGAGGCACACATCAACCAAATAACTGCTGCGCATATGGGCGCTGGCAAACCTGAGAATAGCGTTCCGATACCTTAATAAGGAATCGTTCAAGACACTGTACACTGTGTATTGTTAGGCCATACTGGAGTATGCAGCACCAGTCTGGAACCCACACCTGGTCAAGCACGTCAAGAAGTTAGAGAAAGTACAAAGGTTTGGAACAAGGCTAGTCACAGAGCTCAGGGGAATGTCGTACGAGGAAGGGTTGAGGGAAATCGGACTGACGACACTGGAGGACAGAAGGGTCAGGGGAGACATAATAACGACATACAAGATACTGCGGGGAATAGACAAGGTGGACAGATATAGGATGTTCCAGAGAGGGGACACAGGGACAAGGGGTCACAACTGGAAGCTGAAGACTCAGACGAGTCACAGGGACGTTAGGAAGTATTTCTTCAGTCATAGAATTGTCAGGAAGTGGAATAGCCTAGCAAGTAAAGTAGTGGAGGCAGGAACCATACATAGTTTTAAGAAGAGGTATGACAAAGCTCAGGAAGCAGAGAGAGAGAGGACCTAGTAGCAATCAGTGAAGAGGCGGGGCCAGGAGCTGAGTCTCGACCCCTGCAACCACAACTAGGTTAGTACAATTAGGTGAGTACCACACACATCACTCACACACACACACACACACACACACACACACACACACTCACACACCACACACACACACACACACACAACACACACACACACACACACACACACACAACACACACAACACACCACACACACACACACACAACACACACCACACACACCAACACACACCACACACACACAACACACACACACAACAACACACACACACACACACACACACACACACAAACACAACACACACACACCACACACACACACACACACACAACAACACATACACACACACAACACACACACACACACGACACACACCACACACACACACACACACACCACACGCACACACACAACACACACACCACACAACGCACACACACACACACACACACCACACACCACACACACACACACACACACACCACACGCACACAACACACACAACAACACACACAACACACACACACACACACCACACACACACACACCACCACACACACACACACACACACCACACACACACACACACTCACCACACACACACACTCACACACACACACACACACAACACACAACACAACACACACACACAACAACATGCACACCACACACACACCACACACACACACTCA
>NC_069464.1:2536542-2539042 GCF_026875155.1 Cherax quadricarinatus
CTTCTATTTTTCTGGGCCACAAGAAAGGTCGAAACATCGACTTCAGACACTTTACTCAAGTATTTTATTAAGACAACGTTTCGCCCCGTCAAGGTCGAAACGTGTTCTCCATAAACACCTTCTGGCACGTTTTTATTATGATAAACAACCTGAAGACGACTTTTCACAGGCCGAAACGTCTGGAATAAAATACTTTTTACGTTAATTTCTGACTTAGAAGGGTCGAAACGTTCTAAATATTAACTTCCTATATTAATTTCTGACCTAGAAGGGTCGAAACGTTCTAAATATTAACTTCCTATATTAATTTCTGACCTAGAAGGGTCGAAACGTTCTAAATATTTAACTCCCTATGTTAATTTCTGACCTAGAAGGGTCGAAACGTTCTAAATATTAACTTCCTATATTAATTTCTGACTTAGAAGGGTCGAAACGTTCTAAATATTAACTTCCTATATTAATTTCTGACCTAGAAGGGTCGAAACGTTCTAAATATTTAACTCCCTATGTTAATTTCTGACCTAGAAGGGTCGAAACGTTCTAAATATTAACTTCCAATGTCAATTTCCGACTTAGGACGGCCGAAACGTCTGGAATAAAGCAATTCCCATATTTATATCTTACACAGTGGTCGAAACGTTCAGAAATAAGGACTTCCTAGGCCTACATCTTACCCACAGCGATCAAAACGTGCAAACCCTAAAGCTTCCTACATTTCTGTCTTGTACAGCTCTTGTAGGTCTACAGGAGCGAAACATCGCATATAGGGGAGTCCTCCGAGACTCGTCCGAAACGTGTTTTTTTTTGAAGAAGGAAACGAATCAAGAAGCATTGCGCTAGGCCTACTGGCACTACTGTATGCCAGTAGTGCCAGTAGGCCTACTGGTATACAGTAGTACCAGTAGGTCTACTGGTATACAGTAGTGCCAATAGGCCTACTGATATACAGTAGTGCCAGTAGGCCTACTGATATACAGTAGTGCCAGTAGGCCTACTGGTATACAGTAGTGCCAGTAGGTTTACTGGTATACAGTAGTGCCAGTAGGCCTACTGGTATACAGTAGTGCCAGATAGTAGGCCCTACTGATATACAGTAGTGCCAGTAGGCCTTTGCTGATATACATGTATAGTGCCAGTAGGCCTACTGGCATACAGTAGTGCCAGTAGGCCTACTGGTATGCAGTAGTGCCAGCAGGCCTACTGGCATACAGTAGTGGCAGTAGGCCTACTGGTATACAGTAGTGCCAGTAGGCCTTCTGGTATACAGTAGTGGCAGTAGGCCTACTGGTATACAGTAGTGCCAGTAGGCCTTCTGGTATACAGTAGTGGCAGTAGGCACTACTGTATGCCATGTGTCTAATTTATCATTACTGTTGTTACTGTTAGAACTAAGATTATTGTTGTTACTGTTAGTATTAACATTACTGTTGTTACTGTTAAAACTAACATTACTGTTGTTACTGTTAGTACTAACATTACCGTTGTTACTGTTAGTACTAATATTACTGTTGTTACTGTTAAAACTAACATTACCGTTGTTACTGTTAGTACTAACATTACTTTTGTTACTGTTAAAACTAACATTACTGTTGTTACTGTTAGAACTAACATTACTGTTGTTACTGTTAAAACTAACATTACTGTTGTTACTGTTAGTACTAACATTACTTTTGTTACTGTTAAAACTAACATTACTGTTGTTACTGTTAAAACTAACATTACTGTTGTTACTGTTTAAATTAACATTACTGTTGTTACTGTTAGTACTAACATTACTGTTGTTACTGTTAGTACTAACATTACTGTTGTTACTGTTTAAATTAACATTACTGTTGTTACTGTTATAACTAACATTACTGTTGTTACTGTTAAAACTAACATTACTGTTGTTACTGTTAGTACTAACATTACTGTTGTTACTGTTAGAACTAACATTACTGTTGTTACTGTTAGAACTAACATTACTGTTGTTACTGTTAGAACTAACATTACTGTTGTTACTGTTAGAACTAACATTACTGTTGTTACTGTTAGAACTAACTCTCGATAGATGGATGATGAAATATAATGAACACAAAAGCAAGATAATGAAATAGATGAGAAGAGGGTCCAGGAGTTACACTCAACAAAAGCTTATTACGAATAGATCATACAAATGAAAGTGTTAGAAATTAGCATTTCTAGGCTGGTTAAATGTTAGAAATTAGCATTTGTAGGCTGGTTAAATGTTAAGATAATCATGTATAATTTATATTAGGCCTAAAAGTGGAATTTGTAGAGGTTGTGTGGCGCCTATAAGGGAAAATAAACACATGGGTGAGTTGGGAAAGGTCCAGAGATGTGAATTGTGAATTATGATGGAAGGCTAAGGATATTTAGAGGACTATCTTGGGTGATAGGAGGAGGAGAGGAGATATGATCATGACATTCAAGATCGATCAATTGGGTTTTAAACTTATCTACTACACGAGGGTCATCAGTGTACCTAACATAACATAAC
>NC_069464.1:2544042-2601543 GCF_026875155.1 Cherax quadricarinatus
TTGTGTGTGTACTGTGAATATTGTCTACAAGTTGTGTGTGTACTGTGAATATTGTCTACAAGTTGTGTGTGTACTGTGAATATTGTCTACAAGTTGTGTGTGTACTGTGAATATTGTCTACAAGTTGTGTGTGTACTGTGAATATTGTCTACAAGTTGTGTGCGTTTTCTGAATGCTAACTACAAGTGTGTGTGTGTTGTCTACATGTTGTCTACATGTTGTCTACATGTTGTCTACAAATGAAGTGACTCTCAACATACTGTCTACAGGCAAAGTGTATGTTACCTATGTAAATTATGGAAAGGTAGGCCTATAAGATTTAAAAAATTTGCTACGATGGCTTCCATAGGCCTTTTTAATTTTGTTTAGTGGTCTTCTTTTAGAAGTTTAACATAAAAAATTTATTTTGAAAGCTCTAAAAAAATAATTAAAAATTTGGTTTTTGTTATTTTTTATAAAAATGATTTTTAATTTGGGGAAAGTTTACTTTATTGGCTTTGTTTTACCTTTACAGTTTTCCCCCCCCCCCCCCTTTTTTCCCGGCGGTCACCTTTGGGGGGGGCCCCCGTTCCCAAACCAAAAGCCTCCAATAACATTTTAATCACAATTTTTTCCAAAGATCGGGGAAAATTGACCTCCCCAACGCCCCTGGGGTATACCACATGTACAAGCTTCAAGGAAAATTGTTCTGTAAACTATTGGAAAAGGTAACCCAACCCCGTTGGGGGGATAGTTTGCTTTAGCACTAGTTTGGATTTAAGGTAAACTGACCCCAGTTTTGGGAAAGGGGAAGAAAATTTTGTTCGTTGGGAAATTTTTGTAGGTCCTTGAATGGAGAGTTTGGGGCGGGGATAGTGGTACAAAGATGGGAAGACAATACCGACAAGTTTTGGAAATTAAGAAAATTTGTGCACCAATCGGGGGGAAAAATTTCTACATTGTTAGACTATTCGCATTAGTGGCCTTTAACCCCAATTAAACAAATTCCAGGACATACTATAAGAGAAGGAATATCCCTTACACTTAGATTTTGGGGGGAAGACACCGTAGCCCTTTACCCTGAGGAATTTTTATTGTAAAGTACTGGAGGCGAAACCGTCCTTCAATAACAATACCCAGATTTGACAGGGTTTTAATTTCATCAGCAGGAGAGGTGCTGAGTATGTTGCCTTGTAGCACTCCAGTATCTGGAGAAGACAGAATATGTTGCCTTGTAGCACTCCAGTATCTGGAGAAGACAGAATATACTACATTGTAGCACTCCAGTATCAGGAGAGGACAGAATATACTACCTTGTAGCACTCCAGTATCTGGAGAAGACAGAATATGTTGCCTTGTAGCACTCCAGTATCTGGAGAAGACAGAATATTACATTGTAGCACTCCAGTATCTGGAGAGGATAGAATATGTTGCCTTGTAGCACTCCAGTATCTGGAGAAGACAGAATATACTACATTGTAGCACTCCAGTATCTGGAGAGGACAGAATAATTCCTTGTAGCACTCCCGTATCTGGAGATGACAGAATTGTGCCTTGTAGCACTCCCGTATTGGAAAGACAGAATATGTTGCCTTGTAGCACTCCAGTATCTGGAGAAGACAGAATATGTTGCCTTGTAGCACTCCAGTATCTGGAGAAGACAGAATATGTTGCCTTGTAGCACTCCAGTATCTGGAGAAGACAGAATATGTTGCCTTGTAGCACTCCAGTATCTGGAGAAGGGAAAAAAGTTGCCTTGTAGCACTCCAGTATTTGGGGAAAACAGATTTTGCTTGTAGCACTCCAGTATCGGAAGGAGAAGATAGAAAACATTGTCAGATATAATCTTTAAATTAAATACCCTGCCTTTAGCAAATCCCTACGGAAAAACAGTTTGTTCCGTACTTCTTTCGGGGGGGAGAAGAATAGGCGAGAAAGAAGGGGAGAACAGAATACACAGGAGATAGAAGATTGGAGAGAAGAAATAACAAGAAGAGGAGACGAGAGTGAATAGGACGGGTGAACCAGGAATGGAAGAAAGGGAAAAGGGAGACAGAGAGGAGAGAAATACTATTAGAGATAGTATAATGAGGAAGAAAATATTGAAGAGACCAAAAATGGAAAAGGGGAGAAAGTGAGGGGGATAAAAGGAGAAGAGAAAAAAGTTTTGTAAAAGATGAGTGAGAGATTGATGGGAGGAGAGAGAGGAGAAGAGAAGGGTGAGAAGATGAGGAGAGAGAAGGCAACTGCCTGTGTTCTCCCAGTGAAATTAAAACAGAGTATTTCCGGAATAGACGCATGAATGACAGAAATTTTTTCCTGCTCTAAACAATGAAAGCAAAGTTTCCCCCATCCCTATCTTGAAAAACGAAATGATTTTGCCTTTGCATGATGGGGGGGAGAAAAAGTGTTCCCTTTATGCACCCAAAAAAAAATGGAGAAACAATTTTTAACATTCCGAACAAAAGACAGAAATTTTTGATTATTTTAAATTTTAAAGGAAAACGATACTAGCAAGTTAGTATTTATTTATAATAATCAATACTTAATGTTGGAATTCCATAGGATTCAATTTCGTTTTGCGTTCTAGCTTTTAATTTAGGAAAAAGGAAAAAGGGAGAGTCAAAGATAAATATCGAGGAAAAGGGAAAAAAGAGAGAGTAAAGTAAAAGAGGAATAAAAGCTTAAGCAGTAGAAAAAGGAAATTCTGAGGAAAAGAAAGTATCTAGTTATAAAAGAGGAAAAAGAGAGAAGAAAAGAGAAAGTTTAAAATAGTTATAGTTATAAAAAGGGGGTAGAAAGGAAGAGGAGAGAATAGTTTAAAATTTTAGGATATGCAAAAGAGAGTAATAGAAATTACAGGTTTCCTCTTAAGGTGTCTTAGTTAATATAAAAACGAGGTATTTTGCTTAAGAGCAGTATCAAAGCTTTTTTATAAAAACTGAAGTATTCCCGTTAAACCATATCATGTATAAAATCTTAGGATATTGCTTTAGATTTGCTTATTGGGGGGAATAGCTTATAGTGAAAAAAATGAGTATTTTTAATGTTTATAAATTATCAATAATCGTTGTTTTATACTTACTTAAAGGTCCAATCATTTAAAAGGGCCCTGCTACTTAAAATATTCTAATGGTGTTTCCAGCTTTTCTTTTCCTATTTAGCGTAGTTATATTTTAATTCTGAGGTAATTTACGCTAGTAAGCATTTTAAGCTTTAACATTAGCTATGCTATATGAGGTATTTCTAGCTTTAAGCAGTAGTCTATAGCTTATAATATCTGAGGTATTTCTAGCTTTAAGCAGTAGTCTATAGCTTATAATATCTGAGGTATTTCTAGCTTTAAGCAGTAGTCTATAGCTTATAATATCTGAGGTATATCTAGCTTTAAGAGTAGTCTTAGCTTATAATTCTGGAGGTATTCTAGCTTTAGAGGTAGTCTATAGCTTATAATACGTGGTATTCTAGCATTTAAGCTGTAGTCATATATGCTTATAATGATGCTGAGGTATATATAGCTTTAACAGTAGTCTATAGCTTATAATCTGAGGTAATCTTGCTTTAAGCAGTAGTCTATAGCTATAATATCTAGAGTATTTACTAGCTGTAACAGTTGTCCATAGCTTATAATATCTGGAGGTAATATCTAGCTAAGCAGTAGTCTATAGACTTATAATATCTGTAGGTATTTCTTGACTTTGGTTAGTGATCTATTGTGATATTCTGAGTCATTTCTAGCCTTATAGCTGGTATACAACGAATGTGGTGATCTCTCTCATGGAATTGGTCTTTAGTAAGATTATCAGACGTGGCGTTGTTTTATGGGCCACATCAGTGATGGGTGTCCCCATCTGCTGTCCGCTGCGGGCCGCACCTTGGACTCTTAGGAAATGGACTGCTAGGTAGTACTCAATGCTGCTTAGTACCACTGTTATGCGTGTAGTACCATTAGTGCTAATGCGTGCTAGTACCACTGTAATGCGTGCTAGTACCAATTGCTAATGCTTGGCTAGTACACACTGTTAATGCGTGCTAGTACCAATATGCATGCTTGTAGTACCTACCATTGTATTACGTGCTAGTAGCACCGTAAGTGCTCGGAGAGTTTAAATATTGTAGTAACTAGTTGTCCTACACATGTATATTTCAAGGTATCAGGGACGGCATAATTACTCAAGGTGACTGAAGACTCTAACCTTGTGTTACTGTCTGGTTAGTGACTCTAACCTTGTGTGACTGTCTGGTTAGTGACTCTAACCTTGTGTTACTGTCTGGTTAGTGACTCTAACCTTGTGTTACTGTCTGGTTAGTGACTCTAACCTTGTGTGACTGTCTGGTTAGTGACTCTAACCTGTGTGACTGTCTGGTTGTGACTCTAACCTTGTGTGTACTGTCTGGTTAGTGACTCTAACCTTGTGTGACTGTCTGGTTAGTGACTCTAAACCTTGTGTTACTGTCTGGTTATGACTCTAACCTTGTGTTACTGTCTGGTTAGTGACTCTAACCTTGTGTGACTGTCTGGTTAGTGACTCTAACCTTGTGTGACTGTCTGGTTAGTGACTCTAACCTTGTGTTACTGTCTGGTTAGTGACTCTAACCTTGTGTGACTGTCTGGTTAGTGACTCTAACCTTGTGTGACTGTCTGGTTAGTGACTCTAACCTTGTGAGACTGTCTGGTTAGTGACTCTAACCTTGTGTTACTGTCTGGTTAGTGACTCTAACCTTGTGTTACTGTCTGGTTAGTGACTCTAACCTTGTGTTACTGTCTGGTTAGTGACTCTAACCTTTGTGACATGTCTGGTTAGTGACTCTAACCTTGTGAGACTGTCTGGTTAGTGACTCTAACCTTGTGTTACTGTCTGGTTAGTGACTCTAACCTTGTGTTACTGTCTGGTTAGTGACTCTAACCTTGTGGACTGTCTGTTAGTGACTCTAACCTTGTGTGACTGTCTGGTTAGTGACTCTAACCTTGTGTTACTGTCTGGTTAGTGACTCTAACCTTGTGTGACTGTCTGGTTAGTGACTCTAACCTTGTGTGACTGTCTGGTTAGTGACTCTAACCTTGTGTGACTGTCTGGTTAGTGACTCTAACCTTGTGAGACTGTCTGGTTAGTGACTCTAACCTTGTGATGACTGCTGGTTAGTGACTCTAACCATGTGAGATGTTGGTATGACTCAACCTTGTGTGACTGTACTGAGTTATTGACTCTAACCTTGTGATGACTGGCTGGTAGTGACTCTAACTCTTGTGAGGACTGATCTAGTAGTGTTCTAAACCTTGTGTGACTGTTGGTTAGTCGACTCTAAACCTTGTTGCTGACGTGGCTGGTTAGTGACGTAACATTGTGAAGCTGTTAGCTTATGACATCTAAAACCTTGTGAAGACTGTATGGTTAAGTGATCTAACATTGTGGTAGACTGCTGTTAGTGACGTAACATTGTGAGACTGTTGGTTAGTGACATACAACTTGTGTGACTGCAGGTTATGACTAACTTGTGTGACTACTGGTTAGTGACTACAAACTTGGTAGAGACTATTAGTTAGTGATCTAACCTTGTGTGAGACTATATACTGGTTTGTGTACTATAACCTTGTGAGACTGTCTGGTAGGACTCTAAACTTGTGAGCATACTAGTTAGGACGCTACACTTGTGTGACTGTCTGGCGTGACTCTAACCTTGTGTGGACTACATGGTTTGACTCTAACCTTGTGTGACTATCTGGTTAGTGAACTCAACTTGCTGTGACTATTGGTTGTGAACATAACCTTGTGAACTATTGTTGTGACTCTAACAGTGTGTGCACTATCTAGTTAAAAGTGACTCTAACCTTGTGTGACAGCTGGTTAAGTGCACTTTAACAGACAGTAGTCCAGTATTGAAATTGGTGTAACAAACTGCAGATATGAGACAGTAGCAAACTTTGTGTAAGCAAGACAGTAGACAGTAGCAAACTTTGTGTAAGCAAGACAGTAGACGGTAGCAAACTTTGTGATAAGCAAGACAGTAGACAGTAGCAAGCTTTGTGTAAGCAAGACAGTAGACGGTAGCAAACTTTGTGTAAGCAAGACAGTAGACGGTAGCAAACTTTGTGTAAGCAAGACAGTAGACAGTAGCAAGCTTTGTTTAAGCAAGACAGTAGACGGTAGCAAGCTTTGTGTAAGCAAGACAGTAGACAGTAGCAAGCTGTTGGTAGTAAGACAGTAGACAGTAGCAAGCTTGTGTAAGCAAGACAGTAGACAGTAGCAAGCTTGCGTAGTAGACAGTAGACAGTAGCAAGCTTTGTGTAAGCAAGACAGTAGACGTAGCAAGACTTTGTGTAAGCAAGACAGTAGACGTAGCAAGCTTTGTGTAAGCAAGACAGTAGACAGTAGCAAGCTTTGTGTAAGCAAGACAGTAGACGGTAGCAAGCTTTGTGTAAGCAAGACAGTAGACAGTAGCAAGCTTTGCGTAAGTAAGACAGTAGACAGTAGCAAGCTTTGCGTAAGTAAGACAGTAGACAGTAGCAAGCTTTGTGTAAGCAAGACAGTAGACAGTAGCAAGCTTTGCGTAAGTAAGACAGTAGACAGTAGCAAGCTTTGTGTAAGCAAGACAGTAGACAGTAGCAAGCTTTGTGTAAGCAAGACAGTAGACAGTAGCAACTTTGTGGTAAGCAAGACAGTAGACAGTAGCAAGCTTTGTTTAAGCAAACAGTAGACGTAGCAAGCTTTGCGTAAGTAAGACAGTAGACAGTAGCAAGCTTTGTGTAAGCAAGACAGTAGACGGTAGCAAACTTTGTGTAAGCAAGACAGTAGACAGTAGCAAGCTTTGTTTAAGCAAGACAGTAGACAGCTGCAAGCTTTGTGTAAGCAAGACAGTAGACAGTAGCAAGCTTTGTTTAAGCAAGACAGTAGACAGTAGCAAGCTTTGTGTAAGCAAGACAGTAGACAGTAGCAAGCTTGTTGTAAGCAAGACAGTAGAACGTAGCAAGCTTTGTGTAAGCAAGACAGTAGACAGTAGCAAGCTTTGTTAAGCAAGACAGTAGACAGTAGCAAAGCTTTGTTTAAGCAAGACAGTAGACGGTAGCAAGCTTTGTGTAAGCAAGACAGTAGACAGTAGCAAGCTTTGTGTAAGCAAGACAGTAGACAGTAGCAAGCTTTGTGTAAGCAAGACAGTAGACAGTAGCAAGCTTTGTGTAAGCAAGACAGTAGACAGTAGCAAGCTTTGTGTAAGCAAGACAGTAGACGGTAGCAAACTTTGTGTAAGCAAGACAGTAGACAGTAGCAACTTTGTTAAGCAAGACAGTAAGACGGTAGCAAACTTTGTGTAAGCAAGACAGTAGACGGTAGCAAACTTTGTGTAAGCAAGACAGTAGACGGTAGCAAACTTTGTGTAAGCAAGACAGTAGACAGTAGCAAACTTTGTTTAAGCAAGACAGTAGACGGTAGCAAGCTTTGTGTAAGCAAGACAGTAGACAGTAGCAAGCTTTGTGTAAGCAAGACAGTAGACAGTAGCAAGCTTTGTGTAAGCAAGACAGTAGACAGTAGCAAGCTTTGTGTAAGCAAGACAGTAGACAGTAGCAAGCTTTGTGTAAGCAAGACAGTAGACGGTAGCAAACTTTGTGTAAGCAAGACAGTAGACAGTAGCAAGCTTTGTTTAAGCAAGACAGTAGACGTAGCAAACTTTGTGTAAGCAAGACAGTAGACGGTAGCAAACTTTGTGTAAGCAAGACAGTAGACGGTAGCAAACTTTGTGTAAGCAAGACAGTAGACAGTAGCAAACTTTGTGTAAGCAAGACAGTAGACAGTAGCAAGCTTTGTGTAAGCAAGACAGTAGACGGTAGCAAACTTTGTGTAAGCAAGACAGTAGACAGTAGCAAGCTTTGTTTAAGCAAGACAGTAGACGGTAGCAAACTTTGTGTAAGCAAGACAGTAGACGGTAGCAAGCTTTGTTTAAGCAAGACAGTAGACGGTAGCAAGCTTTGTGTAAGCAAGACAGTACATAGCAGTAAGTGCTATAAAACATTATATAGGCTGTGTCATAGGCCTAGGCGAGACATGGGAATTAGCTACCAGAAAATCTAGAATCTACCAACAGATCCTGGAATTTAAAGCAGCATTTATCAAGCATTTTCTCCGTTACGTTGAATCTCGTTTAATTTTTAAGAATAGTTTATCGAAATGGTTTTTTTAAGTAGGTCAGTAAATCCTGCAGATTTTTTTTTTCGAAATCTGTTATGATACGGATTTTAGCCTATATATTTTGCGGATTAATCTCAAAATATGGAAGTAAGGGATCAATCCTTTGCACCTGATTAGGTAAGTAGGTAAGTAAGTAGATAATTAGTTAAATAAGTAGGTAAGTAAGTAGGTAGGCAAGTAAGTAGGTAGGTAAGTAGGTAGGTCATTAAGTAGGTAGGTAAGTAGGTAGGTAAGTAAGTAGTTAAGTATGTAAGTAAGTAGGTAAGTAGGTAAGTAAGTAGGTAATTAGTTAAATAAGTAGGTAAGTAAGTAGTAGGTAAGAAATTAGGTAAAAAGTGGGTAGGCATAAGTAGGAAAGGTATAAGGTAGTAAAAGAAAAAGTGTTTTTTTGGGGTTTTTTTTTAAATTTTGTAAAGAAAAAGTAAGAGTGTATTTGATACAAGTCTGTGGTGTAGGGGCTTTGCTGTGGTTTCGTGGGGGTTTAGGGGAGAGGGGGGTGTAGTTTCGAAACGTTGAGTAGGGGCGGAGAAGGGAGGTTCGAGTAAATATGATATTTTACGGTAATTTTAAATTTGTATGCAAAAAGGCTGTCAGGCACTGTCAGGCACTGTCAGGCCTGTCAAGACCGGGGCATGTCAGGATTCCGCACTGTCAGGCACTGTCAGGCACTGTCAAGCACTCTGGGGCATGTCGGGCAACTCCTGCACTGTCAGGAATGTCAGGTACGTCGGCATCTCCTGCCTTAGGCACTGTCAGGCATGTCAGGAAACCTGAGGCAGTCAGGCTACTCTCCTCACTGTCAGACACTGTCAGCACTGTCAGGACTTTCTCACTCCGCACTGTCAAGCCTTTTGAGGCACTGTCAGGCACTTCTGCACTTTTCGCATGTCAGGATGTCAGGCCTGTCAGGCACTGCAAGACTCTGGGCACTGTCGGGCACTCCCCTGCACTGTCAGGCACTGTCAGCACTGTTGGGCCGTCAGGCATGTCAGGCACTTTTGAGGCATGTCAGGCACTCCTGCACTTCAGGCATTTTCAGACACGCAGGCATCTGAGGCACGTCGGGGCACTCTCTGCATTCAGGCACTTCTCAGGCACTGTCAGGCATCTCACATCTCGGGCACTCTCGGGCATGTCAGGGCACTCTTCTACACTCTCAGGCACTCTCTGCACTCTAAGACATTCAGGTACTCTCAGGCACTTCAGGCACTTTCAGGCACTCTTTGAACCTCAGGCACTCTAAAGCACTCTCCGCTATTCGGGCACTGTCCCACCTCAGACACTCCAGACACTGTCTCGCACTCTCAGGCACCTTCGCCTTCAGGCATTTCGGGTCTTCCCGCACTCTTAGTCACTGTCAGGACTCTTAGGCACTCTCCCGCACTTAAAGCACTTCCCGCACTCTCAGACACGTACGCTTTCTCAGGCACTCTCTGGCACTCTAGTTTGTTGTACACTCTACCCATTTGTGGATTTAGTGGCTATTTATTGTGTCCTCATACCATCCTGTGGAGGTAGGGCTGTTATTGTGTACCTCATATCCATTATGTGGATGGCAGTGCTAGTTTATTGTGGTACCTCATCCATCCTGTGGAGGTAGTGGCTAGTTTTTGTGTTACCTCAATCCATTATGGGATGGCATTGGCTAGTTTATTGGACCTCATACCCAACCCTTGGGTTGGTAGTGGCTAGTTTATTGACCTCATACCCATCCTGTGGATGGTAGTGCCTAGTTATTTGTACCTATATCCCCCTGTGGATGTAGTGGTAGTTTATTGTGTACCTCATATCCTCCTGTGATGGCGGGCTAGTTTATTGTGAAACCTCTTTCCATCCGTGGAGGCAGTGGCTAGTTTATTGTGTAACCTCATATCCATCCTGTGGATGGTAGTGGCTAGTTTATTGTGTCCTAACCATCCTGTGGTGGCAGGGTTTGTTTATGTGTACCTCATATCCTCCTGTGGAGGCATGGCTAGTTTATTGGATCTATACCCCATCCTGTGGATGGTAGGGCATTATTGTGACCTCTTATCCATCCGGGGATGGTAGTGGCTAGTTTATTGTGTACCTCATATCACTCTGGGTGGCATGGCTAGTTTGTTGGTACCTCATATCCTTCGTGTGGATGGTAGTGGCCTAGTTTATTGTGTACCTCATATCATCTGGGGATGGTAGTGGCTAGTTTATTGTGTACTATTTTCCATCCTGTGGATGGAGTGGCTAGTTTATTGTGTACCTCAATCATCCTGGGGAAAGGTAGTGGCTAGTTTATTGTGTACCTCATATCCATCTGTGGAGGGTTTAGTGGCTAGTTTATTGTGAACTCATATCCATCCTGTGGATGGTAGTGGCTAGTTTTTTGGGTGTACCTTTCATAACCATCCTGTGGATGGTAGTGACTAGTTTATTGTGTACCTCATATCCATCCTGTGGAAGGTAGTGGCTAGTTTATTGTGTACCTCTTTATCCATCCGTGGATGGTAGTGGCTAGTTTATTGTGTACCTCATATCCATCCTGTGGATGGTAGTGGCTAGTTTTTTGTGTCCCTTTCATATCCTTTCCTGTGGATGGTAGTGGCTAGTTTATAGTGTACCTCATATCCTTTCCCTGTGGATGGTAGTGGCTAGTTTATTGTGTACATCATATCCATTCCTGTGGATGGTAGTGGCTAGTTTATTGTGTACCTCATATCCATCCTGTGGATATTAGTAGCTAGTTTATTGTGTGCCTCATATCCATCCAGTGGATGGTAGTAGCTAGTTTTATTGTGTACCTCATATCCATCCTGTGGATGGTAGTGGCTATTTTATTGTGTACCTCATATCCATCCTGTGGATGGAAAGTGGCTAGTTTATTGTGTACCTCATATCCATCCTGTGGATGGTAGTGGCTAGTTTATTGTGTACCTCATATCCATCCTGTGGATGGTAGTGGCTAGTTTATTGTGTACCTCATATCCATCCTGTGGATGGTAGCACAAGAACATATGGATACACAATAGGCCTAGGAACTAGGCCTCAAAAGGGTTAACAGGAGAACATCTGGATTTATATCCACAGTTCACTTATCTGTTACAAGCAAATTTAACAAATTTGCTTAATATATCTGGCAACAATAATTACATTTAAGGCTGGCACTGTCACCCGAGTGGCGGAACTTTTACCATAGGATCCGAATCCAAGGGAAGTGAATCGAAAAATCCACAGGTCAGTACCTTATAAAACCAAAACACCATCTCTCTCTCTCTCTCTCTCTCTCTCTCTCTCTCCTCCTCTCCTCTCTCTCTCCCCTTCATCTCTCTCTCTCTCTCTCTCTCTCTCTCCCTGAAATATTTGTGAGTTGATGTAGGTGAAAGTGCCAGGAAGGAGAAACAGTGAAGGTGCCAGCAAAGTGTCTTGGAGCAGTGATGGTGCCACACAATGCCTTGGAGCAGTGAAGTGCCAACACAGTGTCTTGGAGCAGTGAAGTGCCAACACAGTGCCTTGGAGCAGTGAAGTGCCAACACAGTGTATTGGAGCAGTGAAGGTGTCAGAACAATTTCATGGAGCAGTGAAGGTGCCAAGACATTGCCCTGGAGCAGTAAAAGTGTCAATACAGTGCCTTGGGGCAGTGAAAATGCCAGCACAGTGCCTTGGAGCAGTGAAGGTGCCAACACAGTGTCTTGGAGCAGTGAAAGTGCCAGTACAGTGTCTTGCAGCATTGAAAGTGCCAGCACAGTGTCTTGGAGCATTGAAAGTGCCAACAGAGTGCCTTGGTGCAGTGAAAGTGCCAGCATAGTGTCTTGGAGCAGTGAAAGTGCCAACAGAGTGCCTTGGTGCAGTGAAAGTGCCAGCACAGTGTCTTGGAGCAGCTAAAGTGCCAACACAGTGTCTTGGAGCAGTGAAAATGCCAGCACAATGTATTGGAGCAGTGAGGGTGCCAGCACAGTGTCTTCAAGCAGTGAGTTTTTCGTCTATCTGTATGCCTATGGCCTTCCTTTCATGGTCTATCAGTCTATGGTCACATTTTCTTGCTGTTCCTCTTAACCCTATTCTTTATTTCTGGTCCTCATTTCATGGTTTCATCTATGGTACAGTTTTCCGTTCCTCTTAACCCTATTCCTTATTCATGGTCCTATTATGCCTATCATTATGGTCACATTTTCTTGCCGTTCCTCTTAACCCTATTCATCTTATTTCATGGTCCTCATTTCATGGTCTATCAGTCTATGGTCACATTTTCTTCCTGTTCCTCTTAACCCTATTCATCTTATTTCATGGTCCTCATTTCATGGTCTATCAGTCTATGGTCACAGTGTCAAATACCTCGCGGTCCGTGTAACCACATTGGGTTTGTTTACTTTCAAACCTGTGTAATTTTTGTGTTGATGGTTCGATTGTTCAGTGATCTTATTTGGCCCTATTCTGGTCTATCAGTCTATGGTCACAGCGTCAAATACTTCGCGAGGTCCGTGTAGACCACATCTGGGTTTTGGTTTACTTTCAAAACCTGTGTAATTTTGTGTTTGATGTTCAGTACTTGTTACAAACATGACTTCCTGTTGTAAATCCATGTTGACCTGGGATGTGCTGGTCATGATTTTCCATAAAGTTTGTAATCTGTCGTCTCATCAGTCTTTCAAAGACTTTATACTGTGTGATGTTAGTGGTAGGGGGTAGTTAATGTTTTGTCATGGTTCTACTGTCAGCTATTTTCAGAGGAACCATGTGTGTGTTAGTGGTAGTGGTAGTTAATGTTTTGTCATGGTTCTAATGTCAGCTATGTACAGAGGAACTATGTGTGATGTTAGTGGTTAGTGGTAGTTAATGTTTTGTCATGGTTCTACTGTCAGCTATGTACAGAGGAACTATGTGTGATGTTAGTGGTAGGGGTAGTTAATGTTTTGTCAGGGTTTCTACTGCCAGCATGTACAGAGGAACTATGTGTGATGTTAGTGGTAGTGGTAGTTAATGTTTTGTCATGGTTTACTGTCAGCTATGTACAAGGAACTATGTGTGATGTTAGTGGTAGTGGTAGTTAATGTTTTGTCAGGGTTTTCCCTGTCAGCTATGTACAGAGGAACTATGTGTGATGTTTAGTGGTAGTGGTAGTTAATGTTTTGTCATGGTTCTACTGTCAGCTATGTACAGAGGAATTATGTGTGATTGTTAGTGGTAGTGGTAGTTAATGTTTTGTCATGGTTCTTACTGTCAGCTATGTACAGAGGAACTATGTGTGGATGTTTAGGGGTAGTGGTAGTTAATTTTTTGTCATGGTTCTACTGTCAGCTATGTACAGAGGAACTATGTGTGATGTTAGTGGTAGTGGTAGTTAATGTTTTGTCAGGGTTCTACTGTCAGCTATGTACAGAGGAACTATGTGTGATGTTATGGTAGTGGTAGTTAATGTTTTGGTCATGGTTCTACTGTCAGCTATGTACAGAGGAACTATGGGGTGGTTATGGTAGTGGTAGTTAATGTTTGTCAGGGTTTTAAACTGTCAGCTATGTACAGAGGAACTATGTGTGATGTTAGTGGTAGTGGTAGTTAATGTTTTGTCAGGGTTTCAAACTGTCACTATGTACAGAGGAACTATGTGTGATGTTAGTGGTAGTGGTAGTTAATGTTTTGTCATGGTTTACTGTCAGCTATGTACAGAGGAACTATGTGTGATGTTAGTGGTAGTGGTAGTTAATGTTTGGGTCATGGTTCTACTGTCAGTATGTACAGAGGAACTATGTGTGATGTTATGGTAGTGGTAGTTAATGTTTTGTCATGTTCTACTGTCAGCTATGTAAAAGAGGAACTATGTGTGATTGTTATGGTAGTGGTTTAATGTTTTATAAATGTTTCTACTGTCAGCTATGTACAGAGGAACTATGTGTGTGTTAGTGGTAGTGTAGTTAATGTTTGTAAATGGTTCTACGTCAGCTATGTACAGAGGAACTATGTGTGATGTTAGTGGTAGTGGTAGTTAATGTTTTGTCAGGGTTTTCTACTGTCAGCTATGTACAGAGGAACTATGTGTGGTGTTAGTGGTAGTGGTGGTTAATTTTTTGTATGGTTCTACTGTCAACTATGTACAGAGGAATATGTGTGATGTTAGTGGTAGTGGTAGTTAATGTTTTTTATGGTTCTACTGTCACTATGTACAGAGAACTATGTGTGATGTTAGGGGTTTAGTGGTAGTTAATGTTTGGTTATGGTTCTACTGTCAACTATGTACAGAGGAACTATGTGTGATGTTAGTGGTAGTGGTAGTTAATGTTTGGTTATGGTTCTACTGTCAGCAAATGTACAGAGGAATTATGTGTGATGTTAGTGGTAGTGGTAGTTAATTTTTTTGTCATGGTTCAAACTGTCAGCTATGTACAGGGGAACTATGTGTGATGTTAGTGGGTAGTGGTAGTTAATGTTTTGTTATGGTTCTACTGTCAGCTATGTACAGGGGAAAACTATTGTGATGTTAGTGGTGTGGTAGTTAATGTTTTGTCATGGTATACTGTCAGCTATGTACAGAGGAACTATGTGGGTTTTAAGTGGTAGTGGTAGTTAATGTTTGTCATGGTTCTACTGTCAGCTATTTCAGAGGAACAAATGTGTGATGTTAGTGTAGGGGTAGTTAATGTTTTGTCATGGTTCTAAACTGTCAGCTATGTACAGAGGAAACTATGTGTGGTTGTAGTGGTAGTGGTAGTTTAATGTTTTGTCATGGTTCTACTGCAACTATGTAAGGGGAACTATTTTGTGTGTTTAGTGGTAGTGGTAGTTAATGTTTGTTATGGTTCTACTGTCAGCTAGGTACAGGGGAATTAGTCTGCACTTTTTAAGACCTCTGATATTCCACTTAGATCTAAGCTTTTTCCCTTCAAAAGAACAACTTAAGTGCTCCGTGCGGGTTTGGTATTTTGTACTTCTTTATAAATAAAGAGTTGCATGAGCCGGCCCAGGAGCGCATGTCTGGCCATATTGTCTATGTCATTCTGGAATTGTGGGAGATTTGTGTTTTTGTCAGATTTGTAGGATGAACAGAAGTGTTGACAACTAAACCTGGTCCACCAAATCTTCCCCCGTTTTCTGCAGTTTAACATTCCAAAAATTTTCAACATTGTTTGAACAGTGTTTATATATATATATATATAATAATTTATATATTTATATATATAAATATTATATATATATATATATAATATATTTAAAATATATATAAAAATATATATATTATATATATATACATTGTTATATTAATATTCATTGTGGAATCAGTTTAAGTTCCTCTGTCCTTGTAACATCACCCATGAGATGTTCTCTCTCTCTCTCTCTCTCTCCTTCTCTCTCTCTCTCTCTTATCTCTCCCCTCTCTCTCTCCTCTCTCTCTCTCTCTCTTTAGGGGTTGAATTTAGAGATACGTGTTTATTTTTGGAGATAGAGGTTCGAGTCTAATTTTCTAGACAAAGTTGACCGTCTAAGTATTCCGGAATAAGGCATGGGTCTACCATAGTTATGGTAGACTCCTGACATCCTTGTGTCAGAAGGCAGACACAGATAAAGTTAGACTGTAGACAATGGCGTCAGAGCACACCCACAAATTCCACGTCACTGTCGACTGTAGACGCATTTATAAAACAGTGATTTAACTTAAACAACAACTCTGGTTTGTCAACCCACACTAAAAAAAAAAACCTCAAGAATCTTTAGTTGAACTCTCCTGACGTGAGATAACACTAGTCAGTCCATCTATCATCATCCCATCATGCAGGAGGAGCCACATGTCTATCATCAATCAAAATCAGCAGACATATGATTGTCTGCCTAGTCTGCTGGCACTTGATTTTACAGTGCTAGTTTGGGTAGACAGAATTAGATGTTAACTTTGCGAGGGAAGTCTAGGTACTGTTTGTTTCACAAAACGACCTAGGTGGTAACTGAGACAGGTGTAGAGTACCTCTGTGTGTTTATTCCGCAGACGTTTCGCCCACCAGTGGATTCATCAGTCCAGTACGGTGAATAATACTGGAGTTGGTGGAATTTTCAGTCTTCCAGGTGTGAAAGGAGGGGATCAGTCTTTGATGACTGCTCAAGTGAGGACCTCCTGTCAAGGCTGAGGATCTGACATCCTCCAACAGCTTCCTCAGGATTTCCTGTCCACATTATTATTCAGTGCTATTCTCTGTAATGCACTGATAAAGGCACTTGTGGGCGAAACGTCTTGATGGTAAAGTTACAGGAGGAAGCACCGTCACACCCTGCGTCACTAAGTGCCACTGTGCGTCACACCATCATTATCTTGAACACTATGGTATATACAGACAGTATAATAACCTATGTGATATGTCAAGATATCTTATTAATGTAAATAAGATACCAGATATATTAAGCAAATTTCCTAAATTTACTTGTAACAGATAAGTGAACTGTAGATATAAATCCAGATGTTCTCCTGTTAACCCTTTTGAGGCCTAGTTCTTAGGCCTATTGTGTATCCATATGGTCTTGTGCTACCATCCACAGGATGGATATGAGGTGCACAATAAACTAGCCACTACCATCCACAGGATGGATATGAGGTACACAATAAACTAGCCACTACCATCCACAGGATGGATATGAGGTACACAATAAACTAGCCACTACCATCCACAGGATGGATATGAGGTACACAATAAACTACTACACCACGGAGGTATGAGGTACACATAACTGCACACCATCCACAGGATGGATATGAGGTACACAATAAACTAGTCACTACCATCCACAGGATGTATATGAGGTACACAATAAACTAGCCACTACCATCCACAGGATGGATATGAGATACACAATAAACTAGCCACTACCATCCACAGGATGGATATGAGGTACACAATAAACTAGCCACTACCATCCACAGGATGGATATGAGGTACACAGTAAACTAGCCACTACCATCCACAGGATGGATATGAGGTACACAATAAACTAGCCACTACCATCCACAGGATGGATATGAGGTACACAATAAACTAGCCACTACCATCCACAGGATGGATATGAGGTACACAATAAACTAGCTACTACCATCCACAGGATGGATATGAGGTACACAGTAAACTAGCCACTACCATCCACAGGATGGATATGAGGTACACAATAAACTAGCTACTACCATCCACAGGATGGATATGAGGTACACAATAAACTAGCCACTACCATCCACAGGATGGATATGAGGTACACAATAAAATAGCCACTACCATCCACAGGATGGATATGAGATACACAATAAACTAGCCACTACCATCCACAGGATGGATATGAGATACACAATAAACTAGCCACTACCATCCACAGGATGGATATGAGGTACACAATAAACTAGCCACTACCATCCACAAGATGGATATGAGATACACAATAAACTAGCCACTACCATCCACAGGATGGATATGAGATACACAATAAACTAGCCACTACCATCCACAGGATGGATATGAGGTACACAATAAACTAACCACTACCATCCACAGGATGGATATGAGGTACACAATAAACTAACCACTACCATCCACAGGATGGATATGAGATACACAATAAACTAGCCACTACCATCCACAGGATGGATATGAGGTACACAATAAACTAACCACTACCATCCACAGGATGGATATGAGGTACACAATAAACTAGCCACTACCATCCACAGGATGGATATGAGATACACAATAAACTAGCCACTACCATCCACAGGATGGATATGAGGTACACAATAAACTAACCACTACCATCCACAGGATGGATATGAGGTACACAATAAACTAACCACTACCATCCACAGGATGGATATGAGGTACACAATAAACTAGCCACTTTGACTGCAAAATCTATTTCTAAACATCCGTCTAACTCCATTTGTGCTTTCAAAGAATAGACTACGCGTCATCTACTATCTATTACGATAGACATTAATAGATTTAGATCCCGTTACTCCACAGAAAGAAACTCAGAAGCCATCAGGAATTCTCATATTTTCAAACTGAAGAATAACCAGACACTGACACACAAAACATCGCCAGCCGAGGCTCTAGAGACGTTTCGCTCCTTTGAAGGCTCAATTAAGGTTCATTTGAGTGAAACTAAACCCTCTGAGGGTCCAAGCCGTAGTTCTACGTCATGAACTCACTCAGATAAGCTGTTAATGGTAAATTTGCACCTGTGTGGTGCGTACCATATAAACAAATCTTGCAGCACGCAATAAATAATCAGAAAAAAAACTGCGATCGTGGTAACTTTGTGGTGTATTTTCGTATGGTTTTTACGGTTTTATTCGCGTTTTCTTGGTCTCATTTGATAGACTCGAAGATATATTATAGAAATAGAAACGATTTCGATTGGTTTTAGTGCTGAAAATAGCTTAAAATTGAGCTCAAAGTAGCGGAAATGTTCGATTTTTGCCAATGTTCAAGAGTAAACGAATCACGTCACGTGTCCAATACACGTCAACTGGTGGGTCTAATATACGTTCACAAATGCTCTGATATTATTTATGTAATTATTGCAATATTAAATAACAGTAAATCTTCTATTTTTTGGTGTGAATCAAAATTCTTTACGTTAATAAAAAATCATAATGTAATCTATTTGTAAGGCCTTTAAATGTAACTAATAAACAGAGGATATGTTATTTTAGTGCTAGAAATCCCTGCATTGTTTATTCTGGGCCCTATTTTAAAACTTGAATATTTGGAACTTTGTGTGAAATTGGGCAAATTACAAATTTCTGATCGCTTTATCGGGTAATTAGAATAGTTGATTGGGCAGTTACGTGTGCTCAATCGATAAAATGGAAGGAATACTAACGAATTAGCTAAGAATTTGGTCGACTGGGATAAAGCAATTGGTCTAAAATAGGCGTTAAACTGGGCTAAATCGCCGATGCGCACATCTCGCCGACACGGCTAAATTCGCAATAATTTAATTTCGTCAATTTTCCATCAAATTATGTACTTTTTTGGTCTTATTGTCTTCAAAAAAAGATGTCTACTATTTCATAAGAAAAAAAATAATATATTTTTTTTTTAAATTCTTGGACCTTGTGGAGAATTTTGAGAATTTTTTAAGAATTTTGAAATTGGGGATCTGGCCCCCCAAGGGTCGAGGGCGGAAGAAAATTCCTATAATCCACAAAAATCAACGTTTCGCCCTTCATTTTGGGCAAACTATGGGCGAAACGTAGGGAAACATTTTCCCAAAGAAAGACAAAAGATATAAAGACCTTTTTTTTTTTTCCATTTTTCGACCTTTTCGGAGTAATTTTAAGGCTTTTTTTATATAATTTTTTTTGGTCCCCAGTTTATATATAAACATTTTCCTAATTACATTTAAAAAAAATTATATTTTCTCTCTGTAATGGAATTTTGATGATAAGTTTGAAAATTCTGAGAATTTGTTCCTTCTCAAGGCATTTAATTCCATTGGTGGAAAATATTGAAGTTTATGTAGTATAACCAAAAGGTATATCCAGGAGACAGGGGATATATGCAGTATATATTCTGGTATATAAGACATTATTGATCTACTATACGAGGGTCATTAAGACTGGTTGGGTTGTTAGGTTTAAAGTCTATCTACTACACGAGGATCATTAAGGCTGGTTGGGTTGTTAGGTTTAAAGTCTATCTACTACACGAGGGTCGAAAATAACGTGTACAGCAAGAAATAACGTGTACATCCAAGAAATAAAAAACGTGTTACAGGCAAATATATCGGTTTGTCATGCAAGAATAACGTGTAATCCAAGGAAATAAAACTGTACAGCAATAAAACGTGTACATGTAAGAATTAAAGTGTACAATATTCAAGTAATAACCGTGTACATGCAAGAAATAACGTGTACAGGGAAAGAATTAGCGTGTACATGTAAGAAATAACTTGTACAGGCAGAAAAAACGTTTGTACATGTAAAGAAAGAGCGGGTACAGGCAAGAAATAAACGTTGTACATGTAAGAAATACCGTGTACAGACAATAAATAACGTGTACATGTAAGAAATAACGTGTACAATCAAGTAATAACATGTACAAATAAGAAATAAAGTATACATGTAAGAAATAACGTGTACATGTAAGAAATAACGTGTACAAACAAGAAATAAAGTGTACATGTAAGAAATAACGTGTACATGTAAGAAATAACGTGTACCAAACAAGAAATCAAAGTGTACAAGTAAAGATTTAACGTGTACCATGTAAGAAATAACGTGTACAAACAAGAAATAAAGTGTACATGTAAGAAATAACGTGTACAGGCAAGAAATAACGTGTACATGTAAGAAATAACGTTTACAATCAAGTAATAACGTGTATATGTAAGAAATAACATGTACAAACAAGAAATAAAGTGTACATGTAAGAAATAACGTGTATATGTAAGAAATAACGTGTACAGGCAAGAAATAATGTGTAAACAAGAAATAACGTGTACAAACAAGAAATAACGTGTACAGGCATAAAACCGTACATGTACGCTACAAGAATTTAACTCCTGTTGTCGCATTAACACTCTTATTACGTCTTTATTACTGAACAACGGAAAACAGTGCAGGTGTTGGCATGTCATGTTCCTTGTCATGTCAACATGTGTTCACTTTCCCTGGTTTTGGTTTAATGGTTCTTACAGTTTTCACGTTGTTGTTTTTCTCTTCAATTTTCTTATTCTTGGACACGATTACTTATTTTCAATAATTTGGTCAAAATAACACAAAGTTATGTAATAACTGAATCACAAGAGGTGACAAAATAGGCGTCGTTCCGATTACAGTGATGTTTTGCGTATATCGGTACGTATTTTTCACTAATTTTTTTATCCCCGATTACGATTTTACGAATAGAGATGCGTCCCTAAACCGTGGTTCTACTGGTTAAATGGAATTTCTGGTTCTTGAGAGCGGGATTTTCTAATGGGATGGGTCAGATTTTGTTTATATATATTGCGAAGAAGGTGATGCGAGTTCACAGTGGTGTTTATGGAACAGTTAGGTGTTCAATTTTGAACAATGGTAGCAAGTAGGTTTGATTTAGAGGTCTAAGACATTATGATTCCAGACAGAGACGTTTTTTGATACGTGTTAGTATTACCTGACTTGTCTAAACCAATTTGTCGGTATTTATTACCAATGTTTACTCTGGTTAGAGGTGGTTCTGAGACTAATTACGAAGACCACCGTTGTTGGAGGTGGTTCTGAGACTAATTACGAACAGACACGTTGTTGGAGGTGTGGTTCTTGAGACTAATTACGAAGACCACAGTTTGTTGGAGGTGGGTCTGAGGATAATTACAAAAGGACCACAGTTGTGGAGGTGGTTCTGAGACTATTACGACGCCCCCCCCCTGTAGATGAGAGGTGGTTCTGAGACTAATTACGAAGACCACAGTTGTTGGAGGTGGTTCTGAGACTAATTACGAAGACCACAGTTGTTGGAGGTGGTTCTGAGACTAATTACGAAGACCACAGTTGTTGGAGGGTGTTTGAGACTAATTCGAAGACCACAGTTGTTGGCAGGTGGTTCCTGAGACTAATTACAAAGACCACAGTGTTGGAGGTGGTTCTGAGACTAATTACAAAGACCACAGTTGTTGGAGGTGGTTCTGAGACTAATTACGAAGACCACAGTTGTTGGAGGTGGTTCTGAGACTAATTACAAAGACCACAGTTGTTGGAGGTGGTTCTGAGACTAATTACAAAGACCACAGTTGTTGGAGGTGGTTCTGCGGATAATTTCGAAGACCACAGTTGTTGAGGTGGTTCTTGAGGGACTAATTACAAAGACACAGTTGTTTTGGAGGTGGTTCTGAGACTAATTACAAAGACCACCGTTGGTTGGAAGTGGTTTTCTGTGACTAATTACAAAGGGACAACAGTTGTTGGAAGAGGTGGTTCTCTGAGACTAATTACAAAGACACAGTTGGTGGAGGGGTTCTGAAGATAATTACGAAGACCCAGTTTGTGGAGGTGGTTATGAGGACTATACAAGACCCACAGTTGTTGGAGGTGGTTCTGAGACTATTACAAAGGACCACAGTTGTTGGGAGGTGGTTCTGAGACTAATTTCGAAGACACACAGTTGTTGGAGGTTGTGTTCTGAGACTAATACGAAGACCACAGTTGTTGGAGGTCGGTTCTGTGGGACTAATTACGAAGACCACCGTTGTTGGAGGTGGTTCTGAGACTAATTACATAGACCACAGTTGTTGGAGGTGGTTCTGAGACTAATTACATAGACCACAGTTGTTGGAGGTGGTTTCTGAGGACTAATTACAAAAGACCACGTTGTTGGAGGTGGTTCTGAGACTAACTACAAGACCACAGTTGTTGGATGGTGTTCTGAGACTAATACAAAGAACCACCGTTTTGTGGAGGTGGTTCTGAGTCTAATTACATAGACCACAGTTGTTGGAGGTGGTTCTGAGACTAATTACATAGACCACAGTTGTTGGAGGTGGTTCTGAGACTAATTACAAAGACCCAACTAGTTGTAGGGGGTGGTTTGAGACTAATTACAAAGACCACAGGTTGGTGGAGGTGGTTTGCGATAATACCCAAGACCACAGTTGTTGGAGGTGGTTCTGAGACTAATTACAAAGACCACAGTTGTTGGAGGTGGTTCTGAGACTAATTAGAAGACCACAGTTGTTGGAAGTTTGAGGTGGTACTGAGACTAATTACAAAGACCACAGTTGTTGGAGGTGGTTCTGAGACTAATTACAAAGACCACAGTTGTTGGAGGTGGTTCTGAGACTAATTACATAGACCACAGTTGTTGGAGGTGGTTCTGAGACTAATTACGAAGACCACAATTATATTATTTGTTGTTTGTTGTCTAAATAACATTCTTTGCGTGTTGTTTGTTAATGTTAGCCGGTCTGATGCCGTGCTCCGTCCTTAAGTGGATGTGACCTGACCTAACTAGGTTGGGTCAGTGGCTTAAGCCGGTAGGAGACTTGGACCTGCCTCGCATGGGCCAGTAGGCTTGCTGCAGTGTTCTCTCTTTCTTGTGGACTTATGTATAGTAGACAGTATCGGCAAGATGAATAATTAGACACATGTGAAACATCTGAGTATCTTGATTTGTAGACGTTTCGCCCTCCAGTGGCTTTATCAGTGCAAATTCAAGGACATAATGTGAAGACTGTGGAAGTATGTGCAAGAGATGAGGTAATCAGTCCCTGAGTCTTTTAGTTGGTGAGAATCACCGTACTTTGAAGACGGTGAATCTTTCTCTATTTCTTAACTGTCCTCAGTCTTGGTGAAGATCACCGTAGTCTTGAAGACTGTGAATCACAGTACCTCAGTCTTGGTGAAGATCACCGTAGTCTTGAAGACTGTGAATCACAGTACCTCAGTCTTGGTGAAGATCACCGTAGTCTTGAAGATGTGAATCACAAGTACCTCAGTTTGGGTGAAGATCACCGTAGTCTTGAAATAGTAGACTGTGAATCACAGTACCTCAGTCTTGGTGAAGATCACCGTAGTCTTGAAGACTGTGAATCACAGTACCTCAGATACAAAGGTGAAGCATGAGAACGGAGTCATACTGTTGAGGTGAACCTGGAAGGTCTGGAAGACCTTGAAGACCTGGAAGACCTGAGAAGACCTTGAAGACCTGGAAGACCTGGAAGACGGTATAGGGGATGGGATCCACTAGACGAAACCGGCAGGTCCCTATAGAATACAACCTTTCACCTAACTTGTAGATACAGAATAAAGGAATGATGGTTTTCTAAGTAACCAACGATACCGTTGTTGCTGTAGTGTCCAACAGTATGTGAAAGTAGGATAAAATCGGTACGGCAAGCGGAGTTCAAGAAAAATAAGATTTTAGGACTTACAAGATAAACTTTCCAGCCATTATTTGCATGGCCACGGACAAACGTTGTCTATTTTATAGACTTTTCATTGCCTTTTACTCCGTAGTATTCGCGATTCGACTTTCGTCATAATTTATACACCTCTGAAAGCAATTAGTTATAATTTTTTGGTTGTCAGGTTAATAATCAAATGTACATGGTTGGACACCACTTTCCTGGAAATTATTCTTTGCCTGATATATCCGTCTCTTGCCTTCTGTCCAGTCACTTCAGTACAGATTCAGTCAACAATTTTACCCAGTCAAAAGCTTGAGTGTTTGGTCACTTGGGCACTTCCAGTGGAGTCTCAATAATTTCCAGAACCTGTTGATCTGATGGAGAAGTAATGAAAGGAGGCTTAGTTCTGAGTAGTATTCCAGAGACAGAGAATCATGGAATGATAGTTAGTATTTTGCTTGCCACTTTAGTTGGGATGGAATCACTACTGTTGTTGAGTTGACAATAGGCCTGACTGGAGAGTCAACTGGTGAGATATTCAGTGCCAGGCACATCCATGTGATGATGTGATGATTGGAGGTCTTACCTCTCATTCGCAATTGTTGATCTCGTAACTCTGTGGTTCCATTAACTTGACCTTTGACGTCTATGGTGATAATACCATAGTCCATTTATGGTGGCGGTAGCAATGGCAAACACCACTATAATCATGTCAGGTATCGGGTCACATGTTGAGGCTACAGTGTTGGTCAGCTTGTATTCTGTTCTGCTGTGAGATGTTGGCAGTCAGTATTCGACAGAAGGGCTATCTCTGCATTCATTTGAATATCTCAGCTGCTTCCTGGGCACTGGCAAGCATCTGCTCCTCATATATTGTCACTCTATCCACATCCTCGTTACAGTGTGTCAACACAGCGCTTTCATTCTCCTAATCGCTCTCGGGTCAGGAGAAACTGTTTACCTCACGTTTAGGAACTTACACATACCCCCCCCAAAATTTAAAACCGACTAGTCTGTACATCCCTTATTTTGCAGCCACAACAATTTTGACAGGAGGCAAACAGGACAGAAACAACTACATTATTAACAACTATCTCATTTCTCATTCTTTTGGACATTTTAGTTCTTATTAAGTTCTATTTCTTATTTAACAATTTTCTCATCTTTCCTCAATAGTTTTCTGGTAGAATTTGAATAGTCTTTCTGTCTCCAATTAATTTCTCCTTAGTTTTAGAACATCCTTAGGGAGAAGAATGCAGTACCAGAATCATGTAGGTCGGCCAATGTCTCTATCACCCACATTACGGTCTTACATACTGTCATTTTAATCTTTTATATGGCAGAGGTGATCAAGGTCCCAGGAGCCAGAGCTTTCTGTAATTATGTTCCAGTGTTTGATGTCTGTCTCGCTAAACATTGATGCTGTCTTGGATAAACAATGTGTTGCGTCTGTGGAGACAAGAACTTTGTCTTGGAGGCAAATGAGGGGAATGTATGAGAGTATAGTTTTCCAACGCTCTTATATGGTGTGAAGCGTGGGTGATGAATGTTGCAGCGAGGAGAAGCTGGAGGCAGTGGAGATGTCATGTCTGAGGGCAATGTGTGGTGTGAATTATAAATGCAGAGATTCGTAGTTTGGAAGTTAGGAGGAGGTGCGGGATTACCAAAACTGTTGTCCAGAGGGGCTGAGAAGGGTTGTTGAGGTGGTTCGGACATGTAGAGAGAATGGAGGCGAAACAGAATGACTTCAAGAGTGTATAGTCTGTAGTGGAAGGATAGGGGGGGTAGAGGGGTCGGCCTAGGAAGGGTTAGGAGGGAGGGGGTAAAGGATGGTTTTGAATTGGTGGGAGGGGCTTGGACATCAGGCAGCATGCGTGAGCGTGTTTGATAGGAGTGAAATGGAAGTCAAATGGTCTTTTTTATACTTGACGTGCTGTTGGAGTAGTTGTGAGCAAAAGTAAAATTTGAAGGGATTTCAGGGAAAACCGGAGGCCGGGACTTGAGTCCTGGAGTGGGAAAGTACAGTGCTGCCCTTGAGGCGGGGTGTTAATGTTGCAGTTTAAAAAACTGTAGTGCTAAAGCACCTTCTGGCAGAGACAGTGATGGATGTGAATGATGGTGAAAGTTTTTCTTTGTTAGGGCCCCCTGCCTTGGTGGGATCGTCGGTATGCTCACCCCCCAAAAAAAAAAAAAAATAATAATAATAATAATAATAATAATAATAATAATAATAATATAATAATAATATTAATAATAATAAATATATAATAATAATAATATTAATAACAATAATAATAATAATCAAATAATTAATAATAATAACTATAATATATAATAATAAATAATAATAATAATAATATATCATTAATAATAATAATAACAATAATTAATAATAATAATAATATTATTAATAATAATAATTAATTATAATATATATAATAATAAATAATAATATAATCATAATATAAGAATAATTAATAATAATAATAATAAAAAATAATAATAATAATAAATAATAATAATAATAATAATAAATTATAATAATATTAAAATAATCATAATAATATAATAACAATAATAATAATAATAATAATAAAATAATAATAATAATAATAATATTTATAATAATAATAATATTAATAATATTAATAATTATAATAATTAATTAATAAACAATTATAATAATATAGTGTAATTCAATACAAATTAACAGTTAGGAATAACAATTACGAGATTATTATAAAATATTAGGCCTGTAGTTGATAGTTATGCGACCCCCACATTACACACAGTCAAAAGGAACTTTAAACTGTATTTCGACCAACTTGGACTAGTTAATGGCCAAAATTTTACCAAATTTGTCCAAATTTGACTAAATTTGACCAAATTTGACCAAATTTGACCAAATTTGACCAAATTTGTCCAAATTTGACCAAATTTGTCCAAATTTGACGAAATTTGACCAAATTTGACCAAATTTCTCCAAATTTGACCAAAACATATCCCTAAGCTTCGAGAAATTCAAAATATGTGCAACACTTGGGTGTTTTACTCTGTCTAATGTGGATAGGGGATAGTTATGAGGGAGAGGATAGTCGCTTATAGAGTAGTGTTGATAGTCCCGTCTTGAATAGATCTTCAGATAGATGCGGATAGGGAATAGAGGCTGTGAGGGTGAAGATAGACCCTTCAGAGTAGTGTATACGACATAGGTGTTACAGGACGTAGGTGTTACAGGACGTAGGTGTTACAGGACGTAGGTGTTACAGTACGTAGGTGTTACAGGGACTTAGGTTATGTTGAAGGACGTAGGTGTTTACAGGACGTAGGTGTTACAGGACGTAGGTGTTACAGGACGTAGGTGTTACAGGACGTAGGTGTTACAGGACGTAGGTGTTACAGGACGTAGGTGTTACAGGACGTAGGTGTTACAGGACGTAGGTGTTACAGGACGTAGGGGTTACAGGACGTAGGTGTTACAGGACGTAGGTGTTACAGGGACGTAGGGTTACTGGACATAGGTGTTAGAGCGACATTAGGTGTTACAGAACATAGGTGTTACAGGACATAGGTGTTACAGGACATAGGTGGTACAGAACATAGGTGTTACAGGACATAGGTGTTAGAGGACATAGGTGTTAGAGGACATAGGTGTACAGAACATAGGTGTTACAGCGAACATAGGTGTTAGAGGTCATGGGTTCGAACTAGTGGTTACAGCGACATAGGTGTTACAGGACATAGGTGGTACAGAACATAGGTGTTACAGAACATAGGTGTTACAGAGACATAGGTGTTACAGAACATAGGTGTTACAGGACATAGGTTGTTACAGGACATAGGGTGGTACGACATAGGTGTTACAGACCAAGGTGTTAAGAACAATAGGTAGTTACAGAACATAGGTGTTACAGGACATAGGTGTTACAGGACATAGGTGGTACAGAACATAGGTGTTACAGGACATAGGTGGTACAGAACATAGGGTCTACACCAGTGTCTTGCTGTGTCTGCTGTGACAGTGGCTACACCAGTGTCTTGCTGTGTCTGCTGTGACAGTGGCTACACCAGTGTCTTGCTGTGTCTGCTGTGACAGTGGCTACACTGTTGTCTTGACTTGTGTCTGCTGTGACAGTGGCTCCACTTGATAATGATATACCAAATGACAGTGTCTACAGTGTCTTGCTGTGTCTGCTGTGACAGTGGCTACACCAGTGTCTTGCTGTGTCTGCTGTGACAGTGGCTACACCAGTGTCTTGCTGTGTCTGCTGTGACAGTGGCTACACCAGTGTCTTGCTGTGTCTTCTCTGACAGTGTCTACAGTGTCTTGCTGTGTCTGCTGTGACAGTGGCTACACCAGTGTCTTGCTGTGTCTGCTGTGACAGTGGCTACACCAGTGTCTTGCTGTGTCTGCTGTGACAGTGGCTACACCAGTGTCTTGCTGTAGTCTGCTGTGTGACAGTGGCTACACCAGGGTTCTTGCTGTGTCTGCTGTGACAGTCGGCTCACACCCAGGTCATTGCTGTGTCTTTCATGACAGTGTCTACAGCGTCTTGCTGTGTCTGCTGTGACAGTGGCTACACCAGTGTCTTGCTGTGTCTGCTGTGACAGTGGCTACACCAGTGTCTTGCTGTGTCTGCTGTGACAGTGGCTACACCAGTGTTTGCCTGTGTCTTACTCTGACAGTGTTACCAGTGTTTGCCTGTGTCTGCCCCTGTGACAGTGGCTGGCTAAACCAGTTGTCTTGCTGTTCGTTGCTGTGAAGTGTGCTACACCAGTGTCTGCTGTGTCTGCTGTGACTGTTGGTACACCAGTGTCTTGCTGTGTCTTCTCTGACAGTGTCTACAGTGTCTTGCTGTGTCTGCTGTGACAGTGGCTACACCAGTGTCTTGCTGTGTCTTCTCTGACAGTGTCTACACCAGTGTCTTGCTGTGTCTGCTGTGACAGTGTCTACACCAGTGTCTTGCTGTGTCCGATGTGACAGTGTCTACACCTGTGTCCTTGCTGTGTCCTGCTGAGACAGTGTCTTACACCAGGTATTGCCGTGTTGCTTGTGACAGTGGCTACACAGTTCTTGCTGTGTCTCTGCTGCCACAGTGACTTCACTAGTGTCTTGCTGTGTCTGCTGTGACAGTGTCTGCACCAGTGTCTTGCTGTGTCTGCTGTGACAGTGTCTACACCAGTGTCTTGATGTGTTGTGTAGACAGAGTCTACACCAGTGTCTTGCTAAGTGTGTTCAGGCTCTCTACGCGTTCATATCGTAATTACTCCTATGTGACAGTTGGACTACACACAGTGTCTTGTTCTGTTGCTGTGGACAGTTGGTCTAATCCACGTGTCTTCCTGTGTCTGCTGTGACAGTGTCTACACCAGTGCCTTGCTGTGTCTGATGTGACAGTGTCTACACCAGTGTCTTGCAGTGTCTGCTGTGACAGTGTTCTACAACAAGTTGCCTTGCTGTGGTCTGCTGTGAAGTGCTCTACACCTGTTGGTCTTGCAGTGTCTTGCTGTGGACAGTGTCTAAACCTGTGCCTTGCTGTTTGTCTGCTGTGCTGTGTCTACACCTGTGCCTTGATGTGTCTGATTGACAGTGTCTACTCAGTGTCTTGCAGTGTCTGCTAGTGAGAGTTGCGCTTACCTTTTGTCTTGCTGTGTCTGCTGTGACAGTGGCTACACCAGTGTCTGGCTGTGTCTGCTGTGACAGTGGCTACACTAGTGTCTGCTGTGTCTGCTGTGACAGTGGCTACACCAGTGTCTTGCTGAGTCTGCTGTGACAGTGGCTACTCCAGTGTCTTGTAGTGTCTGCTGTGACAGTGTCTACACCAGTGTTTTGATGTGTCTGCTGTGACAGTGACTACACCAGTGTCTTGCTGTGTCTGCTGTGCCAGTGGCTACAAAGTTTCTTGCTGGGTCTGTTTTTTTTTTCTGCGACATTGACTACACTAGTGTCTTGCTGTGTCTGCTGTGACAGTGTCTACACCAGTGTCTTGCTGTGTCTGCTGTGACAGTGACTACACCAGTGTCTTGTTGTGTCCGCTGTGACAGTGTCAACACCAGTGTCTTGCTGTGTCTGCTGTGACAGTGACTACACCAGTGTCTTGCTGTGTCAGCTATGACAGTGACTACACAAGTGTTTTGCTGTGTCTGCTGTGACAGTGTCTACACCAGTGTCTTGCAGTGTCTGCGGTTGACAGTGATTAACAGTATCTTGCTGTTGTTGCTGTGACAGTGTCTACACCAGTGTCTTGCTGTGTCTGCTGTGACAGTGTCTACACCAGTGTCTTGCAGTGTCTGCTGCGTCAGTGGCTACACCAGTGTCTTGCTGTGTCTTCTGTGACAGTGGCTACACCTGTGTCCTGCTGTGTCTGCTGTGACAGTGTCTACATCAGTGTCTTGTTGTGTCTGCTGTGACAGTGTGTCTACACCAGTGTCTTGTAGTGTCTGCTGTGACAGTGGCTACACTAGTGTCTTGCTGTGTCTGCTGTGACAGTGGCTACACCAGTGTCTGGCTGTGTCTGCTGTGACAGTGGCTACAGCTAGTGTTGGCTTGTGATCATGCTGTTGGACAGTGGCTCTCCCAGAGTTTGCTGTGTCTGCTGTGACATGGATCTACTACCAGTGACTTGCAGTGTCTGCTGTGGACAGTGGCTACACCCAGTTTTTGCTGTGTCTGCTGTGACAGTGGCTAAACAGTGTCTTGCTGGTGTCTTGCTGTGACAGTGGCTACACTAGGTTTGCTTGTGCACTGCTCGTGACAGTGGCTCTTTACCGAGTCTTGATGTGTCTGCTGTGACAATGCTTATACAGTGAATTGCAGAGTCTGCTGTGACAGTGGCTACACCTGAGTCTTGCTGTGTCTGCTGTGACAGTGTCTACACCAGTGTCTTGCTGTGTCTGCTGTGACAGTGGCTACGTTAGTGTCTGGCTGTGTCTGCTGTGACAGTGGCTCTACCAGAGTCTTCCTGTGTCTGCTGTGACAATGGCTATACCAGTGACTTGCAGTGTTTGCTGTGACAGTGGCTACACCTGCGTCTTGCAGTGTCTGCTGTGACAGTGTCTACACCAGTGTCTTGCTGTGTCTGCTGTGACAGTGGCTACACCAGTGTCTCGTTGTGTCTGCTGTGACAGTGGATTCACGGTGTCTTGCAGAGTGTCTGCTGCGGACAGTGTCTTACACAGTGTTTGCTGAGTCTGCTGTGACAGTGTCTACACCAGTGTCTTGCTGTGTCTGCTGTGACAGTGTCTACTCCAGTGCCTTGCTGTGACAGTGTCTACTCCAGTGTCTTGCTATGTCTGCTGTGACAGTGTCTACACCAGTGAGTTGCTGTGTACTGCTGGGGACAGATGTTTACACCAGTGTCTTTGCCGTTGTCTGCTGTGGACAGTGGCTACACAGTGTCTTGCTGTGTCTGCTGTGACAGAGGCTACACCATTGTCTTGCTGTGTCTGCTGTGACAGTGGCTACACCAGTGTCTTGCAGTGTCTGCTGTGACAGTGTCTACACCAGTGTCTTGCTGTGTCTGCTCTGACAGTGTTTACAACTAGTGTCTGCAGTGTTGCTTGTTGACAGTGTTAACCAGTGTCTTACTGGTCCGCTGTGACAGTGTCTACACCAGTGTCTTGCTGTGTCTGCTGTGACAGTGTCTACTCCAGTGTCTTGCTATGTCTGCTGTGACAGTGTCTACACCAGTGAGTTGCTGTGTCTGCTGTGGCAGTGTTTACACCAGTGTCTTGCCGTGTCTGCTGTGACAGTGGCTACACCATTGTCTTGCTGTGTCTGCTGTGACAGTGTCTACACCATTGCCTTGCTGTGTCTGCTGTGACAGTGGCTACACCAGTGTCTTGCTGTGTCTGCTGTGACAGAGGCTACACCATTGTCTTGCTGTGTCTGCTGTGACAGTGTCTACACCAGTGTCTTGCAGTGTCTGCTGTGACAGTGGTTACACCAGTGTCTTACTGTGTCCGCTGTGACAGTGTCTACACCAGTGTCTTGCTGTGTCTGATGTGACAGTGTCTACACCAGTGTCTTGCTGTGTCTGCTGTGACAGTGGCTACACCAGTGTCTTGCAGTGTCTGCTGTGACAGTGGCTACACCAGTGTCTTGCTGTGTCTGCTGTGACAGTGTCTACACCAGTGTCTTGCTGTGTCTGCTGTGACAGTGTCTACACCAGTGTCTTGCTGTGTCTGCTTGACAGGGGATACACAGTGTGTTTTGTGCTGTGTTCTTCTGTGACAGTGACTCACAAGTGTCTGGCTGTGTCTGCTGTGACAGTGGCTACACCAGTGTCTGGCTGTGTCTGCTGTGACAGTGGCTACGCTAGTGTCTGGTTGTGTCTGCTGTGACAGTGGCTCTACCAGAGTCTTGCTGTGTCTGCTGTGACAATGGCTATACCAGTGACTTGCAGTGTCTGCTGTGACAGTGGCTACACCAGTCTCTTGTTGTGTCTGCTGTGACAGTGGCTACACCTGAGTCTTGCAGTGTTGCTTATGACAGTAGCTACACATTGTCTTGTGTTTCTGCTGTGACAGTGGTAACCTGAGTCTTGTTGTGTCATGCTGTGACAGTGTCTACAACAGTGTATTGCTGTGTCTGCTGTGACAGTGTCTACACCAGTGCCTTGCTGTGTCTGCTGTGACAGTGTCTACACCAGTGTCTTGAGCTGTGTCGGCTGTGACAGTTGTCTGACACCAGTGCCTTGCTGTGTCTGCTGTGCTGTGGTCCTTCAACAAGTGTCTTTGTTGTGTCGGCTAGTTGACAGTGGCTAACCAGTGTCTTGCTGTGTCTGCTGTGACAGTGTCTACACCAGTGTCTTGCTGTGTCTGCTGTGACAGTGTCTACACCAGTGACTTGCAGTGTCTGCTGTGACAGTGGCTACACCAGTGTCTTGCTGTTTCTGCTGTGACAGTGGCTACACCTGAGTCTTGTTGTGTCTGCTGTGACAGTGTCTACAACAGTGTATTGCTGTGTCTGCTGCTGACAAGTGTCTACACCAGTGCCTTGGCTGTGTCGCTGTGACAGTGTCTACACCAGTGTCTTGCTGTGTCTGCTTTGACAGTGTCTACACCAGTGCCTTGCTGTGTCTGCTGTGACAGTGTCTACACAAGTGTCTTGTTGTGTCTGCTGTGACAGTGGCTACACCAGTGTCTTGCTGTGTCTGCTGTGACAGTGTCTACACCAGTGTCTTGCTGTGTCTGCTGTGACAGTGCTACACGTGTCTTGCTGTTTCTTGCTGTGGACTGTGTCTACACCAGTGTCTTGCTGTGTCTGCTGTGACAGTGTCTTCACCAGTGTCTTGCTGTGTCTGCTGTGACAGTGTCTGCACCAGTGTCTTGCTGTGTCTGCTGTAACAGTGACTACACCAGTGTCTTGCTGTGTCTGCTGTAACAGTGACTACACCAGTGTCTTGCTGTGTCTGCTGTGACAGTGGCTACACCAGTGTCTTGTTGTGTCTGCTGTGACAGTGTCTACACCAGTGTCTTGCTGTGTCTGCTGTGGACAATGTGTTACACAGGTGTCGTGCTGTGTTGCTGTGACAGTGACTACACAGTGTCTAGCTGTGTCGCTGTGGACAGTGGCTTACACCAGTGTCTTGCAAGTGTCTGCTGTGAACAAGTGGCTACACAGTGTCTTGTTGTGTCTAGCTCTGAACAGTGTCTGCACCAGTGTCTTGTGTTGTCTGCTGTGACAGTGATTACACCAGTGTCTTGCTGTGTCTGCTGTGACAGTGACTACACCAGTGTCTAGCTGTGTCTGCTGTGACAGTGGCTACACCAGTGTCTTGCAGTGTCTGCTGTGACAGTGGCTACAACAGTGTCAGGCGGTCTCTGCTGTGACAGTGTCTACCACCAGTGTTTGCTGTGTCTGCTGTGGCAGTGTTTTACACCAGTGTCTTTGGCAGTGTCTGCTGTGATTGGCTACCACAGTGTTTTGATGCTAGCTTACTGTGACAGTGGCTACAAACTGTGTCCTGCTGTGTCTGCTGTGGACAGTGTCTACACAGTGTCTTGTTGTGTCTGCTGTGACAGTTGTCTAAACGTGTTCTTGTCGTGTCTGCTGTGACAGTGGCGTACACCAGTGTCGTGCTGTGTCCGCTGTGACAGTGGCTAAACACTAGTGTCTGCTGTGGTCCTGCTGGTGACAGCGGCTACACCAGTGTCTGACTGTGTCTGCTGTGACTGTGGCTCTACCAGAGTCTTGCTGTGTCTGCTGTGACAATGGCTATACCAGTGACTTGCAGTGTCTGCTCTGACAGTGGCTACACCAGTGTCTTGTTGTGTCTGCTGTGACAGTGGCTTGACCAGTGTATTCCTGTGTCTGCTGTGACAGTGGCTACACCAGTGTCTTGTTGTGTCTGCTGTGACAGTGTCTACACCAGTGTCTTGCAATGTCTGCTGTGAGAGTGGCTACACCAGTGTCTTGCTGTGTCTGCTGTGACAGTGGCTACACCAGTGTCTCGTTGTGTCTGCTGTGACAGTGGCTACACCAGTGTCTTGTTGTGTCTGCTGTGTCAGTGGCTACACCAATGTCTTGCAGTGTCTGCTGTGACAGTGGCTACACCAGTGTCTTGCTGTGTCTGCTGTGACAGTAGCTACACCAGTGTCTTGCCGTGTGTGCTGTGACAGTGGCTACACCAGTGTCTTGCAGTGTCTGCTGTGACAGTGTCTACACCAGTGTCTTGCTGTGTCTGCTGTGACAGTGGCTACACCAGTGTCTTGCTGTGTCTGCTGTGGCAGTGGCTATCCTGAGTCTTGCAGTGTCTGCTGTGACTGTGTCTACACCAGTGTCTTGTTGTGTCTGCTTTGACAGTGGCTACACCAGTGTCTTGCTGTGTCTGCTGTGACAGTGGGCTTCACCAGGTCTTTGCTGTGTATGCTGTGGCAGTGGCTACACAGTGTCTTTGCTGTTGTCTGCTGATGACATGGTACACCAGTGTCTGCTGTGACAGTGGCTACACCATTGTCTTGCTGTGTCTGCTGTGACAGTGGCAACATCAGTTTCTTGCTGTATCTACTGTGACAGTGTCTACACCAGTGTCTTGCAGTGTCTGCTGTGACAGTGGCTACACCAGTGTCTTGCTGTGTCTGCTGTGACAGTGTCTACACCAGTGTCTTGCAGTGTTTCTGTGACCAGTGTTACACAGTGTCTCTTGCTGTATCTTACTGTGACAGTGTCTACTCCAGTGTCTGCTGTGTCTGCCAGTGAATTTGACTAGAGCCTACCAGGGGTAATAATTTGCTAGACCTAGTCTTGTCAAATAAGGAAACACTCGTGAATAATCTGGAGATCCCTGAAGAGCTTGGCGCAAGTGATCACAAATCCATCACTTTTAGCATTAACTGGGAATACAAGAATAATGATAATACAGTAAAAATCCCTGATTTTCGTTCTGCCGATTATAATGGACTTAGGGAACACCTGTCTAATGGCAATTGGGGTTATCTAGTTAATGGTAACAAAATAAGGCACAATACCGTGACTGGAACGATATACAAATAATCTGCACGTAGAAGAGAGGAGCTAAGGACAACGTTTCGGTCGTCGTGTATAGGTAATGATTTTATTGACGAGGGTTTGTTCAGTGTGTTCTCCGTGAATCTGCACAAGATGTCCTCTCTTGAGGAACTCTACCAGCAGCTGAAGGAGGAGCTTAGGGTTGCTAAGCTTGAGATACATCGACTGACGGAGGAAAACAAAAGGATTCGAAATAATCCTCTTGTTGTGAGTCCTCAGGCCAAGAGAGGCACCTGGTCAGTGGCCGGTCAACATAGACCGAAGGTGAAGATCCAGAGCGGCAGAAACAACGAAGATCCAGACTTCTGTGGAGACTTCCAACCCAGACGAATGTGCTGTCTGCTGGAAACGTTACAATGAGTACCAAGGAATCACTGGCAGAGGAGAGTGAGTCACCAAACATTTTGATGTCAAAATATTGGATAATTTAACTTGTAAGATAACGTGTACGACCAAGAAGTAATGTGTACGAGCAAGAAGTAACGTGTACGAGCAAGAAGTAACGTGTACCAGCAAGAAATAACGTGTACAGCAAGAAATAACGTGTACCAGCAAGAAATAACGTGTATATGTAAGAAATATCGTGTACAATCAAGTAATAACGTGTATATGCAAGAAATAACGTGTACAGGCAAGAAATAACGTGTACATCCAAGAAATAACGTGTTACAGGCAAATATATCGGTTTGTCATGCAAGAATAACGTGTAATCCAAGAAATAACCTGTACAGCCAAATAATAACGTGTACATGTAAGAATTAAAGTGTACAATCAAGTAATAACGTGTACATGCAAGAAATAACGTGTACAGGGAAGAAATAGCGTGTACATGTAAGAAATAACGTGTACAGGCAAGAAATAACGTGTACATGTAAGAAATAGCGTGTACAGGCAAGAAATAACGTGTACATGTAAGAAATAACGTGTACAGACAATAAATAACGTGTACATGTAAGAAATAACGTGTACAATCAAGTAATAACATGTACAAATAAGAAATAAAGTATACATGTAAGAAATAACGTGTACATGCAAGAAATAACGTGTACAAACAAGAAATAAAGTGTACATGTAAGAAATAACGTGTACATGTAAGAAATAACGTGTACAAACAAGAAATAAAGTGTACAAGTAAAGATTTAACGTGTACCATGTAAGAAATAACGTGTACAAACAAGAAATAAAGTGTACATGTAAGAAATAACGTGTACAGGCAAGAAATAACGTGTACATGTAAGAAATAACGTTTACAATCAAGTAATAACGTGTATATGTAAGAAATAACATGTACAAACAAGAAATAAAGTGTACATGTAAGAAATAACGTGTATATGTAAGAAATAACGTGTACAGGCAAGAAATAATGTGTAAACAAGAAATAACGTGTACAAACAAGAAATAACGTGTACAGGCATAAAACCGTACATGTACGCTACAAGAATTAACTCCTGGTGTCGCAGTAACACTCTTATTTACGTCTTTATTATTGAACAACGGAAAACAGTGCAGGTGTTGGCATGTCATGTTCCTTGTCATGTCAACATGTGTTCACTTTCCCTGGTTTTGGTTTAATGGTTCTTACAGTTTTCACGTTGTTGTTTTTCTCTTCAATTTCTTATTCTTGGACCGACTACTTATTTTCAATATTTGAGTCAAAAAATAACACAAAGTTAGTATCATCAACTGAATCACAAGAGGTGACAAAATAGGCGTCGTTCCGATTACAGTGATGTTTTGCGTATAATCGGTACGTATTTTTCATAATTTTTTTATCCCGATTACGATTTTACGAAGAGTGGTCCCCCTCAACCGTGGTTACTGGTTAAATGGAATTTCTGGTTCTTGAGAGCGGGATTTTCTAATGGGATGGGTCAGATTTTGTTTATATATATTGCGAAGAAGGTGATGCGAGTTCACAGTGGTGTTTATGGAACGTTTTAGTGGTGTTCAATTTTGAACAATGGTAGCAAGTAGGTTTGTTTTAGAGAGTCTAAGACATTATGATTCCAGACAGAGACGTTTTTTGATACGTGTTAGTATTACCTGACTTGTCTAAACCAATTTGTCGGTATTTATTACCAATGTTTACTCTGGTTTAGAGGTGGATTCTCGAGACGAATTACGAAGACCACCGTTGTTGGAGGTGGTTCTGAGGATAATTACGAACAGACACGTTGTTGGAGGTGTGGTTCTTGAGACTAATTACGAAGACCACAGTTTGTTGGAGGTGGGTCTGAGGATAATTACAAAAGGACCACAGTTGTGGAGGTGGTTCTGAGACTATTACGACGCCCCCCCCCTGTAGATGAGAGGTGGTTCTTGAGACTAATTACAAGACCACAGTTGTTGGAGGTGGTTCTGAGACTAATTACGAAGACCACAGTTGTTGGAAGTGGTTCTGAGACTAATTCGAAGACCACAGTTGTTGGAGGGTGTTTGAGACTAATTCGAAGACCACAGTTGTTGGAGGTGGTTCTGAGACTAATTACAAAGACCACAGTTGTTGGAGGTGGTTCTGAGACTAATTACAAAGACCACAGTTGTTGGAGGTGGTTCTGAGACTAATTACGAAGACCACAGTTGTTGGAGGTGGTTCTGAGACTAATTACAAAGACCACAGTTGTTGGAGGTGGTTCTGAGACTAATTACAAAGACCACAGTTGTTGGGGTGGTTCTGCGGATAATTTCGAAGACCACAGTTGTTGAGGTGGTTCTTGAGGGACTAATTACAAAGACACAGTTGTTTTGGAGGTGGTTCTGAGACTAATTACAAAGACCACCGTTGGTTGGAAGTGGTTTTCTGTGACTAATTACAAAGGGACAACAGTTGTTGGAAGAGGTGGTTCTCTGAGACTAATTACAAAGACACAGTTGGTGGAGGGGTTCTGAAGATAATTACGAAGACCCAGTTTGTGGAGGTGGTTATGAGGACTATACAAGACCCACAGTTGTTGGAGGTGGTTCTGAGACTATTACAAAGGACCACAGTTGTTGGGAGGTGGTTCTGAGACTAATTTCGAAGACACACAGTTGTTGGAGGTTGTGTTCTGAGACTAATACGAAGACCACAGTTGTTGGAGGTCGGTTCTGTGGGACTAATTACGAGACCACCGTTGTTGGAGGTGGTTCTGAGACTAATTACATAGACCACAGTTGTTGGAGGTGGTTCTGAGACTAATTACATAGACCACAGTTGTTGGAGGTGGTTCTGAGACTAATTACAAAGACCACCGTTGTTGGAGGTGGTTCTGAGACTAACTACAAGACCACAGTTGTTGGATGGTGTTCTGAGACTAATACAAAGAACCACCGTTGTTGGAGGTGGTTCTGAGACTAATTACATAGACCACAGTTGTTGGAGGTGGTTCTGAGACTAATTACATAGACCACAGTTGTTGGAGGTGGTTCTGAGACTAATTACAAAGACCCAACTAGTTGTAGGGGGTGGTTTGAGACTAATTACAAAGACCACAGGTTGGTGGAGGTGGTTTGCGATAATACCCAAGACCACAGTTGTTGGAGGTGGTTCTGAGACTAATTACAAAGACCACAGTTGTTGGAGGTGGTTCTGAGACTAATTAGAAGACCACAGTTGTTGGAAGTTTGAGGTGGTTCTGAGACTAATTACAAAGACCACAGTTGTTGGAGGTGGTTCTGAGACTAATTACAAAGACCACAGTTGTTGGAGGTGGTTCTGAGACTAATTACATAGACCACAGTTGTTGGAGGTGGTTCTGAGACTAATTACGAAGACCACAATTATATTATTTGTTGTTTGTTGTCTAAATAACATTCTTTGCGTGTTGTTTGTTAATGGTTAGCCGGTATTGATGCCGTGCCTCCGGTCCTTAAGTGGATGTGACCTGCCCTAAACTAGGTGGGTCAGAGGCTTAAGCCGGTTAGGAGACTTGGATCCTGCCTCGCTGGGCCAGTAGGCTTGCTGCAGTGTTCTCTACTTTCTTGTTGGAACTTATGATAGTAGACAGTATTCGCAAGATGAATAATTAGACACATGTGAAACAATCTGAGATATCTTGATTTGTAGACGTTTCGCCCTCCAGTGGCTTTATCAGTGCAAATTCAAGGACATAATGTGAAGATGTGGAAGTATGTGCAAGTGAAGAGGTAATCTGTCCCTGAGTCTTTAGTTGTGAGAATCACGTACTTTGAAGACGGTGAATCTTTCTCTATTTCTTAACTGTCCTCAGTCTTGGTGAAGGTTCACCGTAGTCTTGAAGACTGTGAATCACAGTACCTCAGTCTTGGTGAAGATCACCGTAGTCTTGAAGACTAGTGAATCACAGTACATCAGTCTTGGTGCTAGATCCGTAGTCTTGAAGATGTGAATCACAAGTACCTCAGTTTGGGTGAAGATCACCGTAGTCTTGAAATAGTAGACTGTGAATCACAGTACCTCAGTCTTGGTGAAGATCACCGTGTCTTGAAGACTGTGATCACAGTACCTCAGATACAAAGGTGAAGCATCTGAGATTACGGAGTCATACTGTTGAGGTGAACCTGGAAGGTCTGGAAGACCTTGAAGACCTGGAAGACCTGAGAAGACCTTGAAGACCTGGAAGACCTGGAAGACGGTATAGGGGATGGGATCCAGTAGACGAAACCGGCAGGTCCCTATAGAATACAACCTTTCACCTAACTTGTAGATACAGAATAAAGGAATGATGGTTTTCTAAGTAACCAACGATACCGTTGTTGCTGTAGTGTCCAACAGTATGTGAAAGTAGGATAAAATCGGTACGGCAAGCGGAGTTCAAGAAAAATAAGATTTTAGGACTTACAAGATAAACTTTCCAGCCATTATTTGCATGGCCACGGACAAACGTTGTCTATTTTATAGACTTTTCATTGCCTTTTACTCCGTAGTATTCGCGATTCGACTTTCGTCATAATTTATACACCTCTGAAAGCAATTAGTAATAATTTTTTTGGTTGTCAGGTTAATAATCAAATGTACATGGTTGGACACCACTTTCCTGGAAATTATTCTTTGCCTGATATATCCGTCTCTTGCCTTCTGTCCAGTCACTTCAGTACAGATTCCTGTCAACATTTTTACCCATGTCAACAGCTTGAGTGTTTGGTCACTTGGGCACTTCCAGTGGAGTCTCAATAATTTCCAGAACCTGTTGATCTGATGGAGAAGTAATGAAAGGAGGCTTAGTTCTGAGTTTAGTCTTCCAGAGAATCATGGAATGATAGTATTTTGCTTGCCACTTTAGTTTGGGAATCACTACTGTTGTTGAGTTGACAATAGGCCTGACTGGAGAGTCAACTGAGTGAGATATTCAGTGCCAGGCACCATCATGTTGATGATGTGATGAGTGGAGGTCTTACCTCTCCATTCGCAATTTGTCTGGCATCTCGTAACTCCTGTGGTCCAATAACTTGACTTTTGACGTCTATGGTGATAATACCATAGTCCATTATGGTGGCGGTAGCAATGGCAACACCACTATAATCACTGATCAGGTATCGGTCACATGTGGCTACCAGTGTGGTCAGTCTTGTTCTGTTCTGCTGTGAGATGTTGGCAGTCAGTATCGACAGAAGGGCTATCTCTGGCATCATTTGAATTATCTCCAGCTGCTTCCTGGCACTGGCAGCATCCTGCTCCTCTTATATTGTCACTCTATCCCACATCCTCGTTACAGTCGTGTCAACACAGCCAGCTTTCATCTCCCTATCGCCTCTCTGGTCAAGGAGAAACTGTACCTCACGTTTAGGAACTTACACATCACAATTACAGTCCAGCTGGTATCCGTCACACTCCTCTATTTTGCAGCCAACATTTTGACAGGAGGCAACAGGACAGAAACAACTACATATATTAACCCACTCGCTCATTTCTTCATTTCTTCTTGGAGACATTTTAGTTCTTATTAAGTTCTATTTCTCTATTTAACAATTTTCTCAATCTTTCCTCAATAGTTTTCTGGCTAAGAATTGAATAGTCTTTCTGTCTCCAATTAATTTCTCCCATAGTTTAGAACAATCCTTAGGGAGAAGAATGCAGTACCAGAATCATGTCAGATCGCCACATGTCACTATCACCTCACTTACCGTCTATACATACTGTCATTTTCAATCTTTATATGACAGAGGTGATCAAGATCCCAGGAGCCAGAGGCTTTCTGATAAATATGTTCCAGTGTTTGTTTACTGTCTCGCTAAACAAGTGATGCTGTCTTGATAAACAAGGTGATGCTGTCTCTCTAAACCAAGTGATGCTGTCTCTCTAAACCAAGTGATGCTGTCTCGATAAACCAAGTGATGCTGTCTCGATAAACCAAGTGATGCTGTCTCGATAAACCAAGTGATGCTGTCTCGATAAACCAAGTGATGCTGTTGGCATCACCCGACAACCAATGTGACAAATCATCCCTATCCCAAAAAAATAGTCCTCTAGCGTCATGTATACGAGACAGAGATATTTTGATGTCCTAGGTTAAGAACTTCCCTGGGATGTCAGGCGCCAAACTCAAAGAATATATATATATATATATATATATATAATATATATATATATATATATATATATATATATATATATAAAATTATATATATATAATATATATATATTATATATGTCGTGCCGAATAGGCAGAACTTGCGATCTTGGCTTAAATAGCAACGTTCATCTTGCCATATAGGACAAGTGAAAATTTGTGTATGCAATTATTTCGCCAAAATCATTCTGAACCTAACGAGAAAAATATATTTGACTGTGTTTGTTTAGTATTAAATTACTGTAAACAAATCTAAAATATATTTAGTTGGGTTAGGCTAAAATAAATTGTTCTTGTTATAATAAGGTTAGGTAAGTTTTCTAAGATTCTTTTGGTGCAAAATTATAAACTTTTACATTAACATTAATGAAAAAAATATATCTTTAAACGTATAAGAGAAAATTTTAGAAAGGACTTAATTTTAAATGAGTTCTTGCTAATTGACCAGTTTTACATATACATGTATAGATATGTATACATGTAACATATGTTACTGAGTTACTATGTATCTATGTATTGTTCCAGTCAGGTTATTATGTATTTTTGTTCTTTATATATGATAATTTGTGTAAGTATTTATGTATACCTGTTCCTGAAGCCTTGTCAGGAAATTTATTTGTTATACTATATAATAATATATGCTCCCGCCCGTCCCAGGCACTTCCGTCTTATATCCAACCTATACAAATTCTCCATCTGAGTCTCCAGCCTATGTATACCTGGCGATACTACCTGTTTACCCAGGTCACCGCGACCTTGCTATGATGCTGCTCCAGTCATAGGCCTGTAAATGGTATATCTCTGGTGCAAACATCGACACTCCTTCGACACCCCTTCGACACTCCTTTGACACCCCTTCGACACTCCTTCGACACTCCTTCGACACTCCTTCGACACCCCTTCGACACTCCTTCGACACCCCTTCGACACTCCTTTGACACTCCTTCGACACCCCTTCGACACTCCTTTGACACTCCTTCGACACCCCTTCGACACTCCTTTGACACTCCTTCGACACCCCTTCAACACCCTTCGACACTCCTTTGACACCCCTTCGACACTCCTTCGACACTCCTTCGACACCCCTTCGACACTCCTTTGACACTCCTTCGACACCCCTTCGACACCTCCTCCTTCGACACTCCTTCGACACCCCTTCGACACTCCTTTGACACTCCTTCGACACCCCTTCGACACTCCTTTGACACTCCTTCGACACCCCTTCGACACCCCTTCGACACTCCTTCGACACCCCTTCGACACTCCTTTGACACCCTTCGACACCCTTCGACACCCCTTTCGACACTCCTTCGACACCCCTTCGACACCCCTTCGACACTCCTTCGACACCCCTTCGACACTCCTTCGACACTCCTTCGACACTCCTTCGACACCCCTTCAACATCCCTCTTCCACTCCCTCGAGAATCACTGCTGGGACACCCTTCGGGGAGGATCCGGTCGGCACTCCTGGCAAACTTGTACAGATCTGCTTGTAACCTCATAAAGCCCACTATATGGGCGAAACGTTGTCAATAAAGGAGCTTATGAATCTGCAATTGTGTCGATTTTACATGGAGTAATAACCACAGTTTTGAAGGGAACAAATACAGAGATTTTGATAGAAATTTCCAACTCAATAGTGTTAAATCTAATCACTATTTTTAATAGTTTCAGAAAACACACATTTTTATAAGTGGGTTTAGGTTTCAGAAGGGCCTGCCTAGTACGGGCCAGTAGGCCTACTGCAGTGTTCCTCCCTGTGTTCTTAGGGCTGCTGCCAAGATATTAAGAGTTGTCAGGAAAGTGTTATTTAATACCCTATTTACTGTTCATCTGATTGTCTTGGCAGATCCACTTAAGAATATAAGTGTAATCCATGATTATGACATCATTATCCATAGAGAATACTTGTAACTAAGTCTAAGTCTGGCTACTACAACATCTGACTGTCAGAAGTACTTATAACAAGTCTAAGTCTGGCTACTACAACATCAGACTGTCAGAAGTACTTGTAACCAAGTCTAAGTCTGGCTACTACAACATCAGACTGTCAGAAATACTTGTAACCAAGTCTAAGTCTGGCTACTACAACATCAGACTGTCAGAAGTACTTGTAACCAAGTCTAAGTCTGGCTACTACAACATCAGACTGTCAGAAGTACTTGTAACCAAGTCTAAGTCTGGCTACTACAACATCAGACTGTCAGAAGTACTTGTAACCAAGTCTAAGTCTGGCTACTACAACATCAGACTGTCAGAAGTGCTTATAACAAGTCTAAGTCTGGCTACTACAACATCAGACTGTCAGAAGAACTTATAACAAGTCTAAGTCTGGCTACTACAACATCAGACTGTCAGAAGAACTTATAACAAGTGTAAGTCTGGCTACTACAACATCAGACTGTCAGAAGTACTTGTAACCAAGTCTAAGTCTGGCTACTACAACATCAGACTGTCAGAAGTACTTGTAACCAAGTCTAAGTCTGGCTACTACAACATCAGACTGTCAGAAGTGCTTATAACAAGTCTAAGTCTGGCTACTACAACATCAGACTGTCAGAAGTACTTGTAACCAAGTCTAAGTCTGGCTACTACAACATCAGACTGTCAGAAGTACTTGTAACCAAGTCTAAGTCTGGCTACTACAACATCAGACTGTCAGAAGTGCTTTATAACAAGTCTAAGTCTGGCTACTACAACATCAGACTGTCAGAAGTGCTTATAACAAGTCTAAGTCTGGCTACTACAACATCAGACTGTCAGAAGTGCTTATAACAAAGTCTAAGTCTGGCTACTACAACATCAGACTGTCAGAAGAACTTATAACAAGTCTAAGTCTGGCTACTACAACATCAGACTGTCAGAAGTGCTTATAACAAAGCTAAGTCTGGCTACTACAACATCAGACTGTCAGAAGAACTTATAACAAGTCTAAGTCTGGCTACTACAACATCAGACTGTCAGAAGTGCTTATAACAAGTCTAAGTCTGGCTACTACAACATCAGACTGTCAGAAGTGCTTATAACAAGTCTAAGTCTGGCTACTACAACATCAGACTGTCAGAAGAACTTATAACAAGTCTAAGTCTGGCTACTACAACATCAGACTGTCAGAAGTACTTATAACAAGTCTAAGTCTGGCTACTACAACATCAGACTGTCAGAAGTACTTATAACAAGTCTAAGTCTGGCTACTACAACATCAGACTGTCAGAAGTACTTGTAACTAAGTCTAAGTCTGGCTACTACAACATCAGACTGTCAGAAGTACTTATAACAAGTCTAAGTCTGGCTACTACAACATCAGACTGTCAGAAGTACTTATAACAAGTCTAAGTCTGGCTACTACAACATCAGACTGTCAGAAGTACTTATAACAAGTCTAAGTCTGGCTACTACAACATCAGACTGTCAGAAGTACTTATAACAAGTCTAAGTCTGGCTACTACAACATCAGTCAGGGTTCACATTGCAAGTTGCAACATAAGTCTACTTATCAACCTTCATGTTATCATAGTGAATAACATATCTACTCAGTCTTCTAACAAGGTTCCTACAACATTCACTTTCATTATTTACTTCTTTCCTAATATTATTAACAATGCTAGACACAGACACAACAAATACCGAGTGTATGGTCAGTCTTATGGTCAGTCTTACGGTCAGTCTTATGGCCAGTATCTTGAACACTATGGTATATACAGACAGTATAATAACCTGTGTGATATGTTAAGATATCTTATTAATGTAAATAAGATACCAGATATATTAAGCAAATTTCCTAAATTTACTTGTAACAGATAAGTGAACTGTAGATATAAATCCAGATGTTCTCCTGTTAACCCTTTTGAGGCCTAGTTCCTAGGCCTATTGTGTATCCATATGTTCTTGTGCTGCCATCCACAGGATGGATATGAGATACACAATAAACTAGCCACTACCATCCACAGGATGGATATGAGATACACAATAAAACTAGCCACTTTCCATCCACAGGATGGATATGAGGTACACAAAAACTAGCCACTACCATCCACAGGATGGATATGAGGTACACAATAAACTAGCCACTACCATCCACAGGATGGATATGAGGTACACAATAAACTAGCCACTACCATCCACAGGATGGATATGAGGTACACAATAAACTAGCCACTACCATCCACAGGATGGATATGAGGTACACAATAAACTAGCCATACCATCCACAGGATGGATATGAGGTACACAATAAACTAGCCACTACCATCCACAGGATGGATATGAGGTACACAATAAACTAGCCACTGCCATCCACAGGATGGATATGAGGTACACAATAAACTAGCCACTACCATCCACAGGAAGGATATGAGGTACACAATAAACTAGCCACTACCATCCACAGGATGGATATGAGGTACACAATAAACTAGCCACTACCATCCACAGGATGGATATGAGGTACACAATAAACTAGCCACTACCATCCACAGGATGGATATGAGGTACACAATAAACTAGCCACTACCATCCACAGGATGGATATGAGGTACACAATAAACTAGCCACTACCATCCACAGGATGGATATGAGGTACACAATAAACTAGCCACTGCCATCCACAGGATGGATATGAGGTACACAATAAACTAGCCACTACCATCCACAGGATGGATATGAGGTGCACAATAAACTAGCCACTACCATCCACAGGATGGATATGAGGTACACAATAAACTAGCCACTGCCATCCACAGGATGGATATGAGGTACACAATAAACTAGCCACTACCATCCACAGGATGGATATGAGGTGCACAATAAACTAGCCACTACCATCCACAGGATGGATATGAGGTACACAATAAACTAGCCACTGCCATCCACAGGATGGATATGAGGTACACAATAAACTAGCCACTACCATCCACAGGATGGTTATGAGGTACACAGTAAACTAGCCACTACCATCCACAGGATGGATATGAGGTACACAATATACTAGCCATACCATCCACAGGATGGATATGAGGTACACAGTAAAACTAGCCACTACCATCCACTGGATGGATATGAGGTACACAATTTTTACTAGCCCCCTCCCTTTCCACAGGATTGATATGAGGTACACAATAAACTAGCCATACCATCCAAGGTGGATATGAGGTACACAATAAACTACCCTACCATCCACAGGATGGATATGAGGTACACAATAAACTAGCCACTACCATCCACAGGATGGATATGAGGTACACAATAAACTAGCCACTACCATCCACAGGATGGATATGAGGTACACAATAAACTAGCCACTACCATCCACAGGATGGATATGAAGTGCACAATCCAGCCACCACAGCCGCAAAATCCGCCCCAAAAATCCTTATCCAAACACATAGGCCCACGAGAATGATTACCATTTTCAATGAGGCTGAATAGATTGTTAAATAGGCTTATTTATACCCTCAACTTTGACTAGGCCTATTAAGCAACATGACTTAACAATCTGACTACAGGTAGACGTATCGTTCTACCTGGAGTCTACCTTGAGGGTGTCCCTTGGGGGTCGACGCCCCCGTGGCCCGGTCCACGACCAGGCCTCTCGGGGGATCAGGGCCTGATCAACCAGGCTGTTACTGCTGGCCGCATGTAACAGTTTTATTGATTAATCCCGTAGTAAATCCCTTGTAGATAGCTTGGATGACGAGTAGACAGCCTGGTAGACGAGTAGACAGCCTGGTAGACCAGTAGACAGCCTGTTAGACCAGTAGATAACCTGGTAGATGATTGGACAACCAGGTAGACGAATAAACAGACTGGTACACGAGTAAACAGTAGACAGCCTGGTAGACAAGTAGATAGCCTGGTAGACCAGTAGACAGCCTGTTAGACCAGTAGATAACCTGGTAGATGATTGGACAACCAGGTAGACGAATAAAAAAGACTGGGGAAAACGAGTAAACAGTAGACAGCCTGGTAGACAAGTAGATAGCCTGGTAGACAAGTAGACAGCCTGGTAAACGAGTAGACAGCCTGGTAGACATGTAGACAGTCTGGTAGACAAGTAGATAGCGAGGTAGACGAGTAGACAACCTGGTAGACAAGTAGATAGCCTGGTAGACAAGTAGACAGCCTGGTAAACGAGTAGACAGCCTGGTAGACAAGTAGACAGTCTAGTAGACAAGTAGATAGCGAGGTAGACGAGTAGACAACCTGGTAGACAAGTAGTAGCCTGGTAGACAAGTAGACAGCCTGGTAAACGAGTAGACAGGGCCCGGTGACAAGTAGGGCGTCTGGTAGGACAAGTAGATAGCGAGGTAGACGAGTAGACAACCTGGTAGACAAGTAGGCAGAGGGGTAGACGAGTAGACAGCGCGGTAGATAATCGCCGAATAAGCGGAAATTCCTATTGATTTTTGCAATAAGATAAGGCTAAATAGATATACTCTCCCCTCACCCCTCTCCCCTCTCCCCTCTCCCCTCTCCCCTCTCCCCTCTCCCCTCGTAGCCCCTCCTCTCACTCTACCCCCCCTCCCCTCCCCTCCCTTCCTCCCTGAAATCAGGCAACAAAATGGTCGATGTTAGAGCGAATTAAAAGGGAGAGAGAGAGAGAGAGATACAGAGATGAGAGAGAGAGAGAGAGACAGAGAAGAGAGAGAAGAGAAAAGGGGAGAGAGAGAGAGAGAGAGAGAGAGAGAGGAGAGAGAGAGACGGAGAGAGAGAGCGAGAGAGAGAGATGAGAGAGAGAAGAGGGAGAGGAGAGAGAGAGAGAGAGAGAGAGAGGAGAGAGAGAGAGAGAGAGAATGATTACATATTTTAAGGCCTAGTTCCTAGGCCTTAAAAGAAGGCCATTGTATATATAAAAGGCCATATGTATGTATTTATATAATGGCCAGATGTTTCGCCCAATTGGCACACCTATGAAAAGCTTTCTCGAGGGAAGAATCCTTTTGGGAGGACGAAACGTGTCGTCACTAGAGATACCCATTCTACTAGACAGTATTGTCTGTAATTAATGGCCATTAATGGGTCATTAATGGCCATTAATGGGTTATTAATGGCCATTAATGGGTTATTAATGGCCATTAATGGGTTATTAATGGCCATTAATGGGTAATTAATGGCCATTACTGGATCATTAATGGCCATTAATGGGTTATTAATGGCCATTAATGGGTTATTAATGGCCATTAATGGGTTATTAATGGCCATTAATGGGTTATTAATGGCCATTAATGGGTTATTAATGGCCATTAATGGGTTATTAATGGCCATTAATGGGTTATTAATGACCATTAATTGGTTATTAATGGCCATTAATGGGTCAATAATGGCCATAAACGGGTTATTAATGGCCATTAATGGGCTATTCTTCAACTTCCCTCATTCTTATATCTGTATTTAATTTTAATGGCCTCTTTATAGAATAAGACACATGTACAACACCTAGGGAAAGTCACCTAGGTGTTGTACATGTGTCTTATTCACCAATAAAGACACCCAGGTGTTGTACATGTGTCTTATTCATCAATAAAGTCACCAGGTTTTTGTACATGTGTCTTATTCATCAATAAAGTCACCCAGGTGTTGTACATGTGTCTTATTCATCAATAAAGACACCCAGGTGTTGTACATGTGTTTTATTCATCAATAAAGTCACCCAGGTGTTGTACATGTGTCTTATTCATCAATAAAGTCACCCAGGTGTTTTTACATGTGTCTTATTCATCAATAAAGTCACCCAGGTGTTGTACATGTGTCTTATTCATCAATAAAGTCACCCAGGTGTTGTACATGTGTCTTATTCACCAATAAAGTCACCCAGGTGTTGTACATGTGTCTTATTCATCAATAAAGTCACCCAGGTGTTGTACATGTGTCTTATTCATCAATAAAGTCACCCAGGTGTTGTACATGTGTCTTATTCATCAATAAAGTCACCCAGGTGGTGTACATGTGTCTTATTCATCAATAAAGTCACCCAGGTGTTGTACATGTGTCTTATTCATCAATAAAGTCACCCAGGTGTTGTACATATGTCTTGTTCATCAATAAAGACACCCAGGTGTTGTACATGTGTCTTATTCATCAATAAAGTCACCCAGGTGTTGTACATGTGTCTTATTCATCAATAAAGTCACCCAGGTGTTGTACATGTGTCTTATTCATCAATAAAGACACCCAGGTGTTGTACATGTGTCTTATTCATCAATAAAGTCACCCAGGTGTTGTACATGTGTCTTATTCATCAATAAAGACACCCAGGTGTTGTACATGTGTCTTATTCATCAATAAAGTCACCCAGGTGTTGTACATGTGTCTTATTCATCAATAAAGACACCCAGGTGTTGTACATGTGTCTTATTCATCAATAAAGTCACCTAGGTGTTGTACATGTGTCTTATTCACCAATAAAGTCACCCAGGTGTTGTACATGTGTCTTATTCATCAATAAAGTCACCCAGGTGTTGTACATGTGTCTTATTCATCAATAAAGACACCCAGGTGTTGTACATGTGTCTTATTCATCAATAAAGTCACCCAGGTGTTGTACATGTGTCTTATTCACCAATAAAGTCACCCAGGTGTTATACATGTGTCTTATTCATCAATAAAGACACCCAGGTGTTATACATGTGTCTTATTCACCAATAAAGTCACCCAGGTGTTGTACATGTGTCTTATTCATCAATAAAGTCACCAGGTGTTGTACATGTGTCTTATTCATCAATAAAGTCACCCAGGTGTTGTACATGTGTCTTATTCATCAATAAAGTCACCCAGGTGTTGTACATGTGTCTTATTCATCAATAAAGTCACCCAGGTGGTGTACATGTGTCTTATTCATCAATAAAGTCACCCAGGTGTTGTACATGTGTCTTATTCATCAATAAAGTCACCCAGGTGTTGTACATATGTCTTGTTCATCAATAAAGACACCCAGGTGTTGTACATGTGTCTTATTCATCAATAAAGTCACCCAGGTGTTGTACATGTGTCTTATTCATCAATAAAGTCACCCAGGTGTTGTACATGTGTCTTATTCATCAATAAAGACACCCAGGTGTTGTACATGTGTCTTATTCATCAATAAAGTCACCCAGGTGTTGAAACATGTGTCTTATTCATCAATAAAGACACCCAGGTGTTGTACATGTGTCTTATTCATCAATAAAGTCACCCAGGTGTTGTACATGTGTCTTATTCATCAATAAAGACACCCAGGTGTTGTACATGTGTCTTATTCATCAATAAAGTCACCTAGGTGTTGTACATGTGTCCTTATTCACCAATAAAGTCCCCCAGGTGTTGTACATGTGTCTTATTCATCAATAAAGTCACCCAGGTGTTGTACATGTGTCTTATTCATCAATAAAGACACCCAGGTGTTGTACATGTGTCTTATTCATCAATAAAGTCACCCAGGTGTTGTACATGTGTCTTATTCACCAATAAAGTCACCCAGGTGTTATACAATGTGTCTTATTCATCAATAAAGACACCCAGGTGTTATACATGTGTCTTATTCACCAATAAAGTCACCCAGGTGTTGTACATGTGTCTTATTCATCAATAAAGTCACCCAGGTGTTGTACATGTGTCTTATTCATCAATAAAGTCACCCAGGTGTTGTACATGTGTCTTATTTATCAATAAAGTCACCCAGGTGTTGTACATGTGTCTTATTCATCAATAAACTCACCCAGGTGGTGTACATGTGTCTTATTCATCAATAAAGTCACCCAGGTGTTGTACATGTGTCTTATTCATCAATAAAGACACCCAGGTGTTGTACATGTGTCTTATTCATCAATAAAGTCACCCAGGTGTTGTACATGTGTCTTATTCATCAATAAAGTCACCCAGGGGGTTGTACATGTGTCTTATTCATCAAAATAAAGTCCCCAGGTGTTGTACATGTGTCTTATTCACCAATAAAGTCACCCAGGTGTTGTACATGTGTCTTATTCACCAATAAAGTCACCCAGGTGTTATACATGTGTCTTATTCATCAATAAAGACACCCAGGTGTTATACATGTGTCTTATTCACCAATAAAGTCACCCAGGTGTTGTACATGTGTCTTATTCACCAATAAAGTCACCCAGGTGTTGTACATGTGTCTTATTCACCAATAAAGTCACCCAGGTGTTGTACATGTGTCTTATTCACCAATAAAGTCACCCAGGTGTTGTACATGTGTCTTATTCACCAATAAAGTCACCCAGGTGTTGTACATGTGTCTTATTCATCAATAAAGTCACCCAGGTGTTGTACATGTGTCTTATTCATCAATAAAGTCACCCAGGTGTTGTACATGTGTCTTATTCATCAGTAAAGTCACCCAGGTGTTGTCCCATGTGTCTTATTCACCAATAAAGTCACCCAGGTGTTTGTACATGTGTCTTATTCATCAATAAAGTCACCCAGGTGTTGTACATGTGTCTTATTCATCAATAAAGTCACCCAGGTGTTTACATGTGTCTTATTCATCAATAAAGACACCCAGGTGTTGTACATGTGTCTTATTCACCAATAAAGTCACCCAGGTGTTGTACATGTGTCTTATTCACCAATAAAGTCACCCAGATGTTGTACATGTGTCTTATTCATCAATAAAGTCACCCAGGTGTTGTACATGTGTCTTATTCATCAATAAAGTCACCCAGGTGTTGTACATGTGTCTTATTCATCAATAAAGACACCCAGGTGTTGTACATGTGTCTTATTCATCAATCTTGAAGACTGTGATGCACAGTACCTCAGTCTTAGACTCTTCTTCCATAGTCTGAAACAATGTGAAGTTGAAGCGAAAATTTAGACACTTACCCTGTTTCTGCTCACTCTTGTGTACTCGACTCAAGAAACCTTCTGTGTAGGCGACACGATTCATTTATAAAGATGCTCTACTATTGCAAATGTATCTTAATATTCAACCCGTCCATTATGGGTCTAGAGATAATTTATTTCCCTCTAGTCAATCAGTTTCTTCTTGTTGTCATTCCTTTACGAAGTCTGCATTTAGCAGCAAGGGTTTTGAGGTCACCTTAAGAAATGAGATAATCTGGAAGAATGGCGGAGGTAAAGTTCTTGTATCAGAGTTATTTGTTCCTGGATTCTGGATTCCTTTTCCTTAGACGAATGAGAAACTAGAACGTAAGTGTCTCATTCCACGTCTTGTCCGTTTTCCTAACCGTTTCCGTTATTTATTGGTAGAATTATCGACAATATGTTAATCCGGCAAAGGCTTGATAAAAGCTTCTGGAGAGCGAAACGTTGCCACAATAAAAAGTCACATTAGTTGCATTTGTGTCCTTTTACTAAATATTATTTATTTTTCTCTGGAAGGCAGTTCTTTACGTAGAGGACGCATGAGTAGCACCACCAGCATCTTTATTGGCGGAACGTATCGCCTGCATAGAAGACTTAAGTCCAATACCAAGGCAGCAGTAGCGACTAGTTACAAGTGAGAAGGGTTGGATTCCAGAGGGACTTGTCTTCTTCCACTAGTGGATCCCGTCCCCTACATCTTCCAGATCTTCCAGCCCTCCTTCGACAGTAATTAAGACTCTGTCCTCATACTTCCGGGACTTGACTTCTTCCAGTAGTGGAGCCCATCCCCTACAACATCTTCCAGATCTTCCAGCACACCTTCGACAATAATTAAAACTCTGTCCTCATACTTCAGCTTCATACCGTTCCAGACCATGGAGCTGAACTCTTCTCCAGGCTGAGGGACTGATCACCTTGTTCCAGACCATAGAGCTGAACTCTTCTCCAGGTTGAGGGACTGACCACCTTGTTCCAGACCATGGAGCTGAACTCTTCTCCAGGCTGAGGACTAAACCACTTGTTTCAGACCTTGGAGTTTGAAACTCTTCTCCAGGCTGAGGGACTAACCATCTTGTTCCAGACAATGGAGCTGAACTCTTCTCCAGGCTGAGGGACTGACCACCTTGTTCCAGACCATGGAGCTCAACTCTTCTCCAGGCTGAGGGACTGACCACCTTGTTCCAGACCTTGGAGCTGAACTCTTCTCCAGGCTGAGGGACTGACCACCTTGTTCCAGACCATGGAGCTGAACTCTTCTCCAGGCTGAGGGACTGAACACCTTGTTCCGACCTGGAGCCTGAACTCTTCTCCAGGCTGAGGGACTGACCATCTTGTTCCAGACCATGGAGCTGAACTCTTCTCCAGGCTGAGGGACTGACCACCTTGTTCCAGACCATAGAGCTGAACTCTTCTTCAGGCTGAGCGACAGACCGCCTTGTTCCAGACCATGGAGCTGAACTCTTCTTCCAGGCTGAGGGACTGAAAACCCCTTGTTCCAGACCATGGAACTGAACTCTTCTTCAGGCTGAGGGACTGACAACCTTGTTCCAGACCATGGTGCTGGACTCTTCTCCAGGCTGAGGGACTGACCACCTTGTTCCAGACCATGGAGCTGAACTCTTCTCCAAGCTGAGGGACTGACCATCTTGTTCCAGACCATGGAGCTGAACTCTTCTCCAGGCTGAGGGACTGACCATCTTGTTCCAGACCATGGAGCTGAACTCTTCTCCAGGCTGAGGGACTGACAACCTTGTTCCAGACATTCGTGCTGGACTCTTCTCCAGGCTTAGGGAATGACCACCTTGTTCCAGACCATGGAGCTGAACTCTTCTCCAGGCCTATGGACTGACCACCTTGTTCCAGACCATGGAGCTGAACTCTTCTCCAGGCTGAAGGACTGACAACCTTGTTCCAGACCTTGGAGCTGAACTCTTCTCCAGGCTGAGGGACTGACCACCTTGTTCCAGACCATGGAGCTGAACTCTTCTCCAGGCTGAGGGACTGACAACCTTATTCCAGACCATGGTGCTCGACTCTTCTCCAGGCTGAGGGACTGACCACCTTGTTCCAGACCATGGAGCTGAACTCTTCTTCAGGTTGAGGGACTGACCACCTTGTTCCAGACCATAGAGCTGAACTCTTCTCCAGGCTGAGGGACTGACAACCTTGTTCCAGACCATGGAGCTGAACTCTTCTCCAGGCTGAGGGACTGACAACCTTGTTCCAGACCTTGGAGCTGAACTCTTCTGCAGGCTGAGGGACTGACCACCTTGTTCCAGACCATGGTGCTGGACTCTTCTCCAGGCTGAGGGACTGACCACCTAGTTGCAGACCATGGAGCTGAACTCTTCTCCAGGCTGAGGGACTGACAACCTTGTTCCAGACCTTGGAGCTGAACTCTTCTCCAGGCTGAGGGACTGACAACCTTGTTCCAGACATTGGTGCTGAACTCTTCTCCAGGCTGAGGGACTGACCACCTTGTTCCAGACCATGGAGCTGAACTCTTCTCCAGGCTGAGGGACTGACCACCTTGTTCCAGACCATGGAGCTGAACTCCTCTCCAGGCTGAGGGACTGACCATCTTGTTCCAGACCATGGAGCTGAACTCTTCTCCAAGCTGAGGGACTGACCACCTTGTTCCAGACCATGGAGCTGAACTCTTCTCCAGGCTGAGGGACTGACAATTTTGTTCCAGACCATGGAGCTGAACTCTTCTCCAGGCTGAGAGAATAACCTTGTTCCAGACCATGGTGCTGAACTCTTCTCCAGGCTGAGGGACTGACCACCTCAAATACTTTTCTCCAAGGCTGATGGACTGATTACATCATCTTTATTTCACAACTACTGCTGCCTCTGTATTTGAAGAAGCCTGCCGTGTAGGCGAAACGTTTCGTCAATAAAGATACCAGCTGTTGAACATGTGTCTTAAGCAATCATGGGCTGATGTACTGGTATTGTTGTGGGTCTACTTTCTTGGGGCTAATTTGAAAGTACAAGCAATGTGAACCACCGGTGAAAGCTAGAGAGTGTAGGTAAGTGGGTCAGAGAACCACTTAGACACAGGTGCAACACCTGGGTATCTTTATTGTAGACGTTTCGCCAACCATTGGCTTTATCAACACAAATTCAAGGATATAACTGGAAGACAGTAGGACTACATACTAAAGATAAGGTAATCAGTCAGTCAGTCAGTCAGTCAGTCAGTCTTGAAGTTGGTGAAGATCACTGTAGTCGTGAGGGACTGATTACCTCATCGGAACGTCTGTAAATAAAGATATCGAGATGTTGTATTTGTGTCTAATTATTCAACACGATTCCTGAGGTCTCTCGAGAATTGGCTGGAAATCTGGACGTCCAGCCTCTGAGTTAAGCAAATTTCTTGGTCTTTCCAGCCTAGGATGGAACGACTTCAAGGTCCAGGTATCTGAATCAGCCAACTGAGGACTAAATCCCCAAATGGCTGCTGCAGTAAAACCTTGCATAAATCCTTTGGTAAATCCAGAGTCACCAAAGTTGTGTACTAAACACATGGTGAAATTTAAGAACCAGATTGAGTGTTTAGCTCTATGTATCACTAAGAACGGAGACCTGATACCTAGACTGAGTTTTCGGTCTCTAAATTTCCGTCAACACAAGCAGAAAGAGTCCAGATTTACCAAGAGAAAGTATACATAGACAGCCTTGACAGCCGGCTCTAACAGAGTCCTTTTAGCAGACAGGCAGTTACCCATTATCCAGACTGTTGATCAACAGGACAGTGTCCGTTTAGGAGAAATACTTCTAACCTAGCCTATGTCTGGCTACTATAACATCAGACTGTCAAAAGTACTTGTAACCAAGTCTAAGTCTGGCTACTACAACATCAGACTGTCAGAAATACTTGTAACCAAGTCTAAGTCCCGGGTACTACAACATCCACTGTCAGAAGTACTTGTAAACCCAAATCAAGTCTGGCTACTACAACATCGACTGTCAGAAGTACTTGTAACCAAGTCTAAGTCTGGCTACTACAACATCAGACTGTCAGAAGTACTTGTAACCAAGTCTAAGTCTGGCTACTACAACATCAGACTGTCAGAAGTACTTGTAACCAAGTCTAAGTCTGGCTACTACAAATCAGACTGTCAGAAATACTTGTAACCAAGTCTAAATCTGGCTACTACAAAAATCAGACTGTCAGAAGTACTTGTAACAAAGTCTAAGTCTTTGGCTACTACAACATCAGACTGTCAAAAAGTATTGTAACCAAGTCTATGTCTGGCTTTCTACAACATCAGAAATGTCAGAAGTACTTATAACAAGTCTAAGTCTGGGTACTACAACATCAGACTGTCAGAAGTACTTATAACAAGTCTAAGTCTGGCTACTACAACATCAGACTGTCAGAAGTACTTGTAACCAAATCTAAGTCTGGCTACTACAACACAGACTGTCAGAAGTACTTAAAACAAGTCTAAGTCTGGCTACTACAACATCACACTGTCAGAAGTACTTATAACAAGTCTAAGTCTGGCTACTACAACATCAGACTGTCAGAAGTACTTTAAACAAGGTCTAAGTCTGGCTACTACAACACAGACTGTCAGAATACTTATAACAATCAAATTGGTACTACAACATCAGACTGTCAAATACTTATAACAAGTCTAAGTCTGGCT